>OU015699.1:600000-775000 GCA_907165295.1 Nomada fabriciana
AGGTTGCTCTATTGCGCTTTCACGCTCGCTGAATCCGCGAGTATTCGGCTCTTCGACGCTTACGGTGTGTTTGAGGGGGGTGGGGGGACTAGATTGTCGTTTTCGCGGGGCCGCCCGACGGCATGGACATATTTGCCGGATGAAGATCGAGGTTTCCTCAAATACTTGTTCTTGGCTCCAGATATTTAAAGACTGAATAATTCGGTTAAGCGTTGAGAACTTCTTATTGTCGTCGACCGGCATACCCCGCAGGAAGTCGGCAATCGGCTTCGTTAGGAGCTCATCAGCTTCAACGACCTCCACTAGTTGGCACGGGGGAGGGTCGCCAACCGGGGGGGACGGGGTGATTGTTCCGTCGGAATCAGATAAGGCGGTTTGCTCGCAAGCTGAGAGTAGTTCTTCGACTCGAGATTTATACTCCTTTTTCCGTCTCTGGCCTTTAATGGCCTCCAATGTCCTCCCGGGTAGCACCTTTTGAAGCTCTGGTTCATAAACCGTACCCCCTGCTGGGTAAGTCGCACCTCCTGCCGCGCCAGAATCGCCTCCTCCTCGCGAGTCCATCGCGCCTTCGACCGACTCGTACTCTGCCGGGCGTCGTACCAAGGGCCACCTAACATGGGTGCACCCACCATCCGCGGCTTTTTATTTGATTCTGGGCCAGTTACAATACAACTATGAGGGAAGGCAGCCCTCACAGTCGATGGTCCACAGAGGCAGTTCTTGTTTTCACCCCCCCCCCCCCAGGGGGGTTCTCGTGCCGGGAACCGAGTAGAATTGACTGCTTGCTAACCATGATCTCGAAGTGGGAGAGACTAGTCTCGGATACTAGCCCGGCACACCGACCAGCCTCCGAAGCCGAAACGGAATCGGCCCGACACCTTCGACTGCCTCACCCACTGATCCTAAAGGTGTTCGGAAGGATCCTCGGTCCATAGGCCCTCAAGAGAGTCAGTCCTAGTTACTCCCGCCGGTTACCCGCGCTTTCTTGAATTTCTTCACGTTGACATTCAGAGCACTGGGCAGAAATCACATTACGTCAACACCCGCGGGGGCCATCGCAATGCTTTGTTTTAATTAGACAGTCGGATTCCCCTAGTCCGTGCCAGTTCTGAGCTGAGTGTTGAATGGCGGCCGAAGAGAACGACCACGACGGAAAATCCGTAACGGAATGCTCGCAGCAAGGAAGATCCGCGGGAGGCCAAGGCACGGGACCGAGCTCGGATCCCGGTTTGGACACCCAGGCGACTGGATTAATCCTCCGCTGTGAAGAGAATAATTAATCGAACCATATCCGGTTATGAGATAAGTCGAGAATCTAGATGGATTGAACCATCGACTATCGCTGCAGAACTTAACGTTCTTAATGAAGAGATAAGTATCTCTCCCGTGCGTTTCAGCAACCCATTTTTGTTGCTATATCTCATACATCTTAATATCAATTGTTTTTAGCTTGGCTTCCGTACAAGCGTCCGCATCAGGAGGGTTCTCAATCATCCCAGTCAAGAGGTAAGTACCGCCTTATTCGTCTATTGTATCCAGATTTGAGGATTTCAAGCTCAATGGATAAAAATCCACTAAGTACTTGTAGCGCTCTCCTAATGTCAAGCTTACCCTTGATTAATAATGCCATTGACTTCTTTTCAGAAATGCCAAGTTTGTTACTAGTGCACCACGCTTGAAATGACTCCACTGCAGAATTGCCAATAACTTGTAGTTCTTGTCTTGAGTTTCCTTTAACAGTGAAAACTACGTCATCCGCGTACGCAGTGACACCAACGTTCTCCGAAATGAACTCAGTTACAAAGTTCACCAGGAATTCCTTGAGACACCAGTTCCAAGCAGCCGGGCCAAAAACCGAGCCCTGAGGGCATCCCCTTTCTACTTTGTATTTAATTTGCTGATGGTTGGTAGCAATAACGATCTTCCTGTTAGAAAAGTATTTGTGCTCTATTTTTAAAAGGGTCTGACTGCATCCAGCGACTGTTAATCTGTTTTTAATAGCGGGCCACCACAGGTGATCGAATGCACCGACTATGTCAACAAAAATGGCCACGACATACTTTTTGTTTGTCGTGTTCTTTTCTCTTGCGAGGTTTAGGAGGGCATCGTCTGTTCTCATTCCCTTCTCGAAACCAAACTGTAAATCGCTGGCTAAGCCCTTCACTTCGTAGGTCCTTTGAATTCTTTGAACAAGAATCCTTTTAAAAATCTTATTGATGGTTGACAAAAGTGTAATAAGTCTATAAGATCCAATTACTTTTGGATCGTAATTGACTTTCTTGGGGATGATGATGGCTCTGTCGGTTTTCCATGTGACCGGATATCGACCTTCTTCTAGGCTTTTGTTAAATAAATGAAGTAGCAGGTCACTTCTATATGTGCCAAGTCTTTTAATGATTTCTGGACGAAAGTTGTCCAGGCCCGGCGCTTTCTGATTTCTGGTTCTCTTTATAGCATAGGCGAGTTCCTGTTCTGAGAAAGGTGGTTACAGGTTGTAGTTGAGATACCTTTTGTTTGAAGTCTTGATCTGCTTGTGGTATGTCAATTCGTGGCTGGTCTCATCAGCAGGAAAGAATTTTTGGCATAGGGTTAATACCGACTCTCGCCAGGAGTCGGCCTGTCTGCCATTAGGCAGTATCAGGCTGCCAATATGTACTTGTTTTCTCAGTTTGTTTCGTGCGATTTTGTGTAAAAGTCCCCACGGGTCCTGGTTTCCCTCCTGCACATCGTATTTCTTCCAGGAAGAGTCCTTGCTTCTTCGGATCTCCGAAATGTAAGTATTTCTGGCGCTTTTGTATTTAATGGGACATTCATTAAGAATCTCAGAGAGATTCATTTTTCTTGCTCTGTTTAACTGTCTCTTGCTTCTGGTGACTGCAGCTCTAAGGATGTCCAGTTCTTTGGACCACCGCGGAACAGCCTCAGCAACACATCTCTTAAAAGGCATCGCTCCCGCACAGACACAATGCAAGTTCTTATTCAAAATCCTTGTTAGAAAATATATCGATAGAGGCTTGACCGCGGCAGCGACACCTGCCGGCGATATATAATAGCTTAGTGTATTCTTGTACTCCATGCGAAGCAAATAAACGTGGTTCTGGTTATATATATTTTTATCTAAACACGTGTAATTTATTTTACTGCGTGCTAGGGCGTATCCCTTTTTCATTTGTGTTCCAATCCCACTGAAACTCTGACAATCCTCATGGCGCAATTAATGTTTACATTCCCAATATATGCCACCAGATCGTCTGAGAAGTGCTCGTCGATTAGTTGAGCAAACTTCTCCCAATCTGCTCTTTTGACATTATATTTTTTAAGATCGGTTGTGCTCGCAGAAACCACCTCAGAGGAACCAATCCTGAAAATAATGAGGTTATGGTCTGAAATCGATACTAAATCCGAAATTGATCAGTTGGAGACCTCCCGGACCAGACGTTTGCTTCTGATGTTGTGATTGTCATCCTTTCTTTTGTGCTTTATGCAACTGGGATATTTGGGATTATCCTTGCATTTACATTTGTCACGGGTGTGCTCAGTGAAGCCACAAGTTTCACAGGTCTGTTTAGTTTCACCGCAATGCTTGGCTATATGGCCATATATGTAACATTTATAGCATCGAGCGATGTTGATATACTCCTTTACGTTGTAAGATCTCCACATCATTCTTAAATACCTTACTTGGGAGTTGAACCATCCAGTTGACTCTGTTTTCGTTCCTGGCTTTAAAAGCATGCCTGAAAACAATATCGCTTTGAACTTCCTTTAGGCCTCTAAGGTTGTTGGAGACCAATTCGTCCTTTAATTCGTTGGCTTTCCAATCCTTTTCCACGTAATATATAATGACACAGGGGTCAAGTTTCCGTGGTTCAATCACCGTCAAACCCACTCGATCCAAACTTGTTTCCTTAATTGTTTTAACGTCAGCCTTATCGCCGACTTCAATTAATACACCTTTAGCTCGGCGCTGCCTCATAGCTTTTACTTTTAAATTCTTCCTGCTGTCTTTGAGTACCTCAATTAAACTCTTGTTCAGTTCCTCGTTAGTTTTGGCGTCAGTGGTCTCTTTAGGCTTAATAATGAGCACCTCACCCTTTTGCCTTTTAGGCGTTCCATTAGGGATGCGTGCTGTCTTTTTACCTTTACCAGGTGTTCCAGCGGCTGCCTGGGCATATGTCGGTTTGTGCTTGTTTTCTTTCGCTACTGCGAGAAGCTTTTCTTTCCCCAAAATTTCTTGCTGGAGCCTGGTCTCGAGCAAGCTCCACTTCGCAAGAACAAATTTCATAACGCTCTTACTTACTTTGTTAGCCTCGTTGAACAAAAAGGTCCCCAAAGACTCACGCTCAGCACGAATTTCTTCAAGTTCGTTTATCCCAGGCTTCGAACTGCAGCCCGGCGAACCCTCAAAGAGCCCCTTGCTTTTGAGGACGGGTGTACCCTCGTCCACCGATGAAGTAATAGAGCTACCTCTACTTCTCCCCGTCCTGGGAGTTCCCACCTTCTCCTCATCCACCTCCTCAACCTCCGTTTGTTTTGTTTTAAAATGATTTGCCATACTTGGTCCCACGAGTAAGTTGGAAGGGGTCGTCCGTCGGGGCAGAGCCGCTTTACCCCGGTAAGGCTAAATACAACTGGGTTTCGCCAGGTACCCAGAGGTTGACCGCTAACGGCTGGCGCACCCACCAACCACGTCCCAGTGCCCTCGACTGGAACGCCCCTCTTCACCACGCACCATAGCTTGGGGTTAGGGATTTTTTATAGAGATTATTGTTAATATAACAACAACAGTATCAATTGTTATATTATATTTATTATGACAAAGAATAAGAAAGAACATGTGCTTACATACTTATAACAGAAGAATCGCTTACAAGGAAACATATTCGGGTGTCCCCCTCCGATTTTGATTAAACTTGGTGGACATATTAAGCAGGTGAAAAAAAGGGACACGTATTTTTTTATAGCAGCCCAATCGCAAGTTTAGGGGGTAAATTCACCCCTTGAAGTTTCAGCAGAAAAATGGTATCTCGAAAACTGTCACAGATATAAGAAAACTTCTTAAGGAAAAGTGTCATGGTTTTTTGAGGCAAAATAAATAGTGGTCACAGATTTTGTAAAAAGTAATTTGTTTATTACAAACAAATTTATTGTTACATTATTTTCAGACAAGAAAAGAACCGAAATTTTATTCTGAATCCATTGCTATATAATATGATGGATTTGCCTCCTACAGTTTTCCAAAATTTTCATATAATACACAGACCGCACGGGGCCGCCGGGCTGCGGCCGGACGAAGTGTACACGTTGTTACGAGCCGAGGGCTATGGGGCGCGGCTGCGGAGCCGAGGATCGGTTTTTAAAGAGTTTTATGTTAGTTAAACGGTCAAGCCGTTCGATGGGAAGGGTGTGGACGAACCAGTGTCTATTTCACCACCGGGAGCCACAGGAAGGTAAGGTTTGCGTGGACGAACCAGTGCCTATTGCATCACCGGGAGCCACAGGAAGGTAAGAGTTCGTGGACGAACCAGTGTCTATTTCACCACCGGGAGCCACAGGAAGGTTTGCGTGGACGAACCAGTGCCTATTGCATCACCGGGAGCCACAGGATTGTTAGTAATTTTGGTCTCGTAACTTTGATACACCTTGAGCGGTTAAGGTATATCCCTTCGATGGATTGATACTGCGTATGACTGGTATAGGTTATCGAAATAAAATAAATGTGTCTGTAGTCAAATAAGAAAGTCTATATTCTCTAATTAACAAGATGCTTACAAACGTAATACCGTGAAGCTAAGCCACGGTTTCGGACTCTTACGTAAAGTCGTACAAATAATTAAGAAATTGCTCGAAGGGGACTTGAACCCGATCTCGCTGAGCTTCGTAAACTGGATAATCGCGAAGTAACTCGTTGCCTGACTATTCAAACTAAGCCCTAATAAATAAGAGTTGCTCGAAGGGGACTGAAACCCGATCTCGCTGGGCATCAGTATGGCTAGCTGGCACCAACATGGTACGTAGCTAGTAGGTCCATACTGAGCCCCGAGCGCAGATTTCATGCCCTTCTTATACTTGAAATACGGACCAGAAATATGGTGGGGCACCGAATTTTCCAAGGGAGTCCGGAAGGTTCGAGAACGTTCCCCCGAAGGGTTACGTCATCGTGTCACCGCGGAAGGGGCTGACCCGACTGCACGCGCTCCCGATTCCCAAATAAGGGCATGATAGGTGAAAAACGAAGGAAACAATCCTTCCTACGTAACAACGTATAGGCATACGGGCGGCTATTATTATGAGATACGCATTTATTAATCAAAGCAAGACGATATAAAATTTGTAATAGTAATATTAATTACATTAGTATGCATTGCAGTATGATATTGTTGCTTGGAAATTAATATCCGTTAATAGCAAAATTCGTATAAAAATTAGAGATGTAATAGACATTAAATTCGAGAAGGCTACCAGTGTCTCTACTTTTATGTATATAATCGCTATCGGACGAAAATGATTTCGGCAAATTAAATAATTGATGTTGTTTCATTTCGAATGAATTTGTGCTGATTAAAACTTACAGTTAATCGGCTGCGGCCATAATGCATACTAATGAAGTTCATCCAGATAATTGTGATGCACAGAATATGTAAACGTCAGTGGACAAAATATTTACCAAGAAATGTTATCTGTGTGCAATAATATTCTTATCTTTTACCTTCTACCACAGTATAAAAAGAGCGCGGGATTCGTTGTATTACAATATTGGAAGTAACATCGTCCGTCACATACTAGCCGTGAAGCCGCAAAATGGTGAATATTAATCCGATTAATGTTATTAATCTTCTACTTGCTCTCTTTTCTAACAATTGCTGGCCGGAAAGTCCGATCACTAATGTGGAAATTCAATTGAAAGACAATTTAGAGGAGATTATCCGTAGAGCTATAGAAAATAATTCATTTGAATGGGAACAGTTCAGTCAGTTAGACTTCGAAGAACAGTTTGGTGTGCATGATGCTCACATTGTTGAAGACCAGGATACAGCCGATAAAGCGTATGCGGCGCCGACAACAACTGTATGTTCGCAGAATGAAGACGAAATTGATTTTGAATATAAAAAGGATGCCGTTGAATATTGGACAAGTGGGAAGACGGGTAGACGGTCAATAACAGCGGTAAAACCTCGGTTTAGGAAGGTTTCTTCAGAGCGGCAACTACGGCGCTGGGGGGATCAAGTACGTGAAGAGTTTGCAAAAACTTTGTTAAACGCTTCTCGGACATGGTTATACTTTTGGATTACGACGTTAATCTTCATTTAAGAGACAATATTATTAAGCTTCAATCTCTGACACACAATCAGTTTTCTTCGCTAAGATTTACAGATCTTTTCAAATATGCATGGTTTAAGAGTGGTTATATAGAAAACAGGCCCCCTCATTTTGACAATCCAGTAGATTTTTGTTTCGGTTCAAACTCCGCACCAAAATGTGACATTTGTGGAAATGCTATCATTACTTGTGCGTGGTGTAGGAAATCATTTTGCATTCAACATTTCTTTACGGAATACCATTTCTGTGAAACTTATGTTCCGTAAATTCACAGTCTCTGTTCGAGCAAATTCCTTGCTGCGAACGGGTGCGAGTCTTTGCTTTGCTAGAGGTGGCCTGGACGGTCGAAGGTTTTTACACCATAAACATTTCTTCGCGATAAATGTAAACCGTCCAGGGCACCTCAGTAGTTCAATACAAAATCCAGGTTTGCTCCCGTTGCCGTGCCGCTGTCCCGCTCCCCTCGCTAGCCAATATCGCGAGAGGGCTTAGGCGTGATGACGGCGGGCGGCGCCGGGAGCGGGAGGGACCCTTTTGTATTTAAGCCGAGCTATCGGCCGAATTAGTGCTTGTAAATTAGTCGTAAATTAGTCGCTTACTTGCTTATTCGCTTTTCGCTCTTTGCTCTAGTCGCGTACTAGCTTTAGTACCGCCGCTTTATCCGTCTCTCCGTTATACTCGTTTGGCAAGATTCGAACTATCTTTGGCGCGACGATTTCTAACCCGACTAGTGGGAGGGCGAAATCTCCCCAACAGTCTCCATACTATTAATATTAATATTGCATATTCATTCGAAATGAAACGACATCAATTATTTAATTTGCCGAAATCATTTTCGTCCGATAGCGATTATATACATAAAAGTAGAGACACTGGTAGCCTTCTCGAATTTAATGTCTATTACATCTCTAATTTTTATACGAATTTTGTTATTAACGGATATTAATTACCAAGCAACAATATCATACTGCAATGCATACTAATGTAATTAATATTACTATTACAAATTTTATATCGTCTTGCTTTGATTAATAAATGCGTATCTCATAATAATAGCCGCCCGTATGCCTATACGTGTCCACTTCGTCCGGCCGCAGCCCGGCGGCCCCGTGCGGTCTGTGTATTATATGAAAATTTTGGAAAACTGTAGGAGGCAAATCCATCATATTATATAATTAACTATTAACTACCCTTTTCTAACATTAATCATTCAAACACTTTTTTCATAATTAATAAAACACTTTATTCGTTTCGGAAAACGAATAAAAGTATGGAACAGTTATTAAACGACTTGTTAATTTCATTGTTATTGATGAATAACGAAGAATTACACCCTATTGTTAATGTAAGACGATTGTAATATTTGGCGTACGTCGCCCCTCGAAGCACCCGATCACGGCCGCGCGCAATTGTGACTGAGCTCGCGCTATACGGCCGCTCTCATTCGCCAGTGTATTTCGTTAATAACTCGAAAACGAAGCTTTAAACAATATTTTGGCCAAGGAAAAAATCGTTCAGAATCACATCAGCTACCCCTTTTTTAAAAATACTGCGTGAGTCCCGGGCCACCCTGTATTTACAAAATCCACATATATTCGCAATTATATATCTATTACCTCCTTCCGTCACAATAAATGGACCTAAATGATCTAAATGGACTACGTCGAACGGTTCGCTACCCTTGTCCAAGGGGTGTAATAGACCCGGTGATTTTCCCGTCGGGGTCTTATAATATAAGCAGTTAACACAACGATTAATATACTTGGTAATAAATTCTCACATTCGTGGTAAGTAATATGTTTCCTTCACCGCCGCTAACGTTTTGCCAATACCGACATGACATAAATTCTTATGTGTTTCGGACACAATTTCGTGACATAATTCGCTCGGTACATACAATCTCCATTTTCCCCTCGCGACTCGATAAACCCTACCGTTACGCATGGCATATTTTTCGTGAATCGCCTTCCTCTAATTTATCGCGGATCTCCAATATTTTCGCATCTACTCGTTGCATTGTTGCGATTCAATCGGTGTTCAGCGTTATCCCTAATACTGGTAGACCAACCAACTGGGTCTCTGCAGCGTCTTCCACGGAATTTATTAAATTTATTAAATTTATTAAATTTAATAAATTTAAATTAAAATTTAAAAAACAAAATTTATTAAATTTTCGCTACCCTTGTGATATTCTATGGAGTAGTTGAATTCGCTTAGCCTGATAAACCACCGACCTATTCTAGGGCTAAGGTCCCTTTTGACGCAAGCATTTTGAGACTGTTGCAATTCGTTTTTATGGTGAAGTGAATTCCGATCAAGTATACGCGGAAATTTTCTAATGTGTTAACAATGGCTAATGCCTCCAACTCGTATGAGTGATATACGGATTCTTCCGCGGTTGTTTTTCGGCTGAAATACGCAACCGCGTGAAGTTTACCATTTTTACCTTCCTGCAACAGTGCTCCGCCTATGCCCTGACAGCTCGCGTCCGTGTGGATTTCTGTTCGCGCTTTCGAATCGTACACTCTCAGTACAGGGGCACGATGCAGTCGTTCCTTCAGCTCCTCGAAAGCCTTCTCTTGGGCCCTCCCCCAAATAAATTTCGCATTCTTTTTCAATAGATCCGTCAAGGGTCGGGCTACGACGGCAAATCCCTTGACGAATCTCCTAAAATAACTAATAAAACCAACAAAACTACGTACCGTCTTAACGTTAACGGGTACTGGATAACTTTTTATAGCAATTAACTTCCCCTTTTCTGGCGCTATTCCATTAGCTGATATTTCAAACCCTAAGTACTCGATTTTGGTCTGTAGGAAGTAACATTTACTCAATCTTAAGGTCAGATTCGCTGCCCTTAGTGCCTCTAACACGTCTCGCAATTTGCTCAACCCATCGTCAATCGTTTCTGCAGGAATAATTATGTCGTCTATGTATGCTATTGCCGCCGTATTTCGTAAAACAACATTGATCAACCGCTGAAAAACGGTTGGAATTCGGGCTATGTAACGCACCCGTTACATAGCCCGAATGCCATTCTCACAAATTGATAGTGACCGTTAGCTGTGCTGAACGCGGTAATACCTTTCGAATTTTCCGACATTGGAACTTGATAATAACCATTACGCAAATCTAACTTTGCATAAAATCGCATGCCCTTCAACTGGTCTATTTGATCGTCTATTCTTGGCATTGGAAATGGTTGTTTAATTGTCTTTTTATTTACCGCCCTGTAATCGATGCACATGCGCACGTCGCCTGTCTTCTTTTTGACGAGACGTACTGGGCTGGAGAACGGGGATTCGCTCTCTTCGATAATATTGGCATCCTAAAGCTCCTGAACTATCTCTTGTTGCTGTTGCCGTTCTTGCTGCGAAACCCGGTATGGTCGATGATATATTGGGTTTGCGTCCATTAGCGTTATTGCCATCTCCATTCGGCTGGTGCAATCTATTTGCTAGGTATTTTTGGCGATTAGATCTTTGAAGTTATTGGGAACACTTACAACCAACTCAACATCTTCACCGGCCAAATCGGTGTTAATTTCCCCCACCGTGACGGTTTCTGTGTTGACCTCTCTTCTCACGACTCCAACATTAGTCGCTACCGACTCTCCTCGGGCAAGGACCGCCCCTTCCTCTATCTTTACATCGTCGCCTGAAATGTTAAGTATGGGCACAATTGACGTACCTTCCTTATCTGCCTTCACCAGACACCTGGGTATCAGTTTCCCGTCTTCGCGTAAGCCGCCTTCTATACAAACTCCCTTGTCGTGGACTTCCGTGTGTGCGGCAATGTAACCTAAGTAGTGATTCGGGATGACTGTTGTTTCCTTGGCCCAGAACGTCGTTTTTTGTTGTTCCTCCGTGTCTGCATCTTCGACCCGTCGTATCAACAACTCGTTCGGTCTGCTAACTATTTCGATGTGGTCTTGCTCGGTGTACGGATGACCCACGATCAGAGGTATCGCTTGGTACTCCTGAGGAACTACGTGGATCCTTACTCTCGCCGTAACTTCGTCGATGGTCAACGATGCTCTGAGCACTCCCACTGGCGTCACCGTTCCATTACCGTATCCAGTCAGCTGGTCGATTGCTCCCGTAATATGTCATCAGAGCCACACAGCCGCCCACCAACCATACTTCGTCCGCAATCCAAAAGCTCTGGTTTCCCGGAAGCTTCCCGCCGAGTCATCGGAGGAACTTCAGCGAATCGCTAGCTGGCATCGTTTATGGTTAGAACTAGGGCGGTATCTGATCGCCTTCGAACCTCTAACTATCGTTCTTGATTAATGAAAACATTTTTGGCAAATGCTTTCGCTTGTGTACGTCTTGCGACGATCCAAGAATTTCACCTCTAACGTCGCAATACGAATGCCCCCATCTGTCCCTATTAAGCATTACCTCGGGGTTCCGAAAACCAACAAAATAGAACCGAGGTCCTATTCCATTATTCCATGCACAGAGTATTCAGGCGAAGGTAGCCTGCTTTGAGCACTCTAATTTGTTCAAAGTAAACGTACCGGCCCACCTCGACACTCAGTAAAGAGCACCGCGATGGGATATTAGTTGGACCGCCCGCGAGGAGATAAGCCCATCGGTAGAACGTACCACATAATGCTAGTTAAACACCGCGAGCGGTGAACCGACACTGTTGGAGCTGGAGGTGAGTTGTTACACACTCTTTAGCGGATTCCAATAGCGTATATTTCAGCAGTAATTATCGCGGCTGCTGGCACCAGACTTGCCCTCCAATTGGTCCCCGTTATAGGATTTAAAGTGTACTCACTCCGATTACGATGCCTTGGATGAGTCCCGTATCGTTATTTTTCGTCACTACCTCCCCGTGCCGGGAGTGGGTAATTTGTGCGCCTGCTGCGTTCCTTGGATGTGGTAGCCGTTTCTCAGGCTCCCTCTCCGGAATCGAACCCTGATTCCCCGTTACCCGTTACAACCATGGTAGGCGCAGAACCTACCATCGACAGTTGATAAGGCAGACATTTGAAAGATGCGTCGCCGGTGCTATTAGATCATACGATCTGCACATAGTTATTCAGAGTCACCAAAGCACGACGGGAGATCGTCCGCCATCGATTGGTTTTGATGTAATAAAAGCGTTCCTTCCATCTCTGATCGGAACTCTGGGTTTGCATGTATTAGCACTAGAATTACCACAGTTATCCAAGTAAATGTGGGTACGATCTAAGGAACCATAACTGATTTAATGAGCCATTCGCGGGTTCACCTTAATGCGACATGTACTGAGACATACATGGCTTAATCTTTGATACAACCATATGACTACTGGTAGGAGCAACCAGGGAGCTGCTTCGTGCAAGATACATCATACGCTTACGTACAATGCTCTTTACGCAACTCTACAATTTTGTTATCGACGTCGTCGGCTCTCGTAGAGGACCGATCGACGAGGCATATGTGTTCTTAAATAATTCTGCGTTGTTTCCGTAATTAAAATTTCGCCTTTCAACGCTACATATAATGTAAAATATGTATCTGCTATAACAACCTCTGGAAATCTTCCTCTCTTCGTGCAAAAGTGCCTCGGCAACATTAGCACGCCCAAAATTTTTATAAATTTCATTACATCGCCAATAGACGAGAAAATTTCATTTTAACTTCCTATCGCTCGAAGCGGAAGAGTTGATGCTCAGTTAGTACGAGTATAACGCCGCAGCGAAGATACAAGTCACCTGCGCCCTCCTTGGGCGCCCGCCACAACTGGGCCATTCGGTCTATGACACCGACCCGTGGCCATGCTGTACAGAGAGTAATTCGTCAACGTTCGTGCAGACGATGAAAATCGCCTTTAGGCACGATGGAATAAGATATTCCGAACACCGGTGAACTGTATCTCAACCGAGGCCGTAGTACAGACACGCGATGCAACGCCCCAGCCGTTCGTACTTTTCAGTACGTTCGCCGGCTACCTCTCTCTTATAGATACAGAACGGCCGCTGGGGACGCCGGCGCCGCACGGTCTTACGCACGGGACCATACAGGGCAAACCCGTCGTAACGGGGGGATATTCGCACAAGTTTTCAACAAGCTCGTCCATTACCGAACAACCGTTAATAACAGTGATCCCACGGATAAACATTGCTAATTTACATATAAGACAATTATAACCCAATGATTTTCAAATAAACTAGAAACTGTTTCAGTGTAAACAAAGAAACGACATTTAGAGTTTATTATATCTCACTTGTTTTCTTACACTCTAGGCACTCTACAAACACTCTACGCTCTACCACGCGCGAGGCGCGGTAAAATTTATATTTAGGAAATACCATTTCTTTACATCTCCCCCACCCGGGGTGAAAATCCTCAACAATTTTTCTTCACATGTTTTCCTCGTGTTCTTCGTCGTCCGTCTCATCTTCTTCTGTTCTAATGGATTGTAATTTGGTTATATGAAAAAAGGTTGATTCTGTTTTCCTTTTTCCAGTGTTGATTTTGTAAATAGAATTTGATATTTTTTCATTATTTCAAATATACCAATTTTTAGTTCATCTAACTTTCTTCTATTCAGTCTGCTCCCGTTCTCTACATAGACTTTGTCTCCAATGTTGAATTCATATTGCTTTCGGTTCTTATCGAATCATTTTTTATTGTAGTTGTGTGATTTTATTGTGTTTTCTAATTCTATTTTTTTGTCCTCAATCCAATTATCTTCCTTCTTCTTTATCTTCAATTCATTTGGTAAAATCGTTACATCTGTACCATCTAATAAGTATTTTGGGGCAAAGTCCGTGACTGAGTGTCCTGTCTCATTATATTTATCTTCACATTCTTTCGCTACTGTTGTCCAAGCTTTTTTCCCTTCTTTTTCGTTCATCTTACACCTTATTTTATTGACTAGCGTCTGATTTAGTCTTTCGTTCAAACCGTTCGAGAATGGTGTGTTAACTGCAGTAAAAATCAGTTTTACATTATTCCTATCCAGAAACTCTTTAAATTCTCTAGAATTGATTCCAGGATATTGATCCGTGAGAATCACTCCAATTTCATCTGTTTCTAGTACATTCTTCAGTAGTTTAATAAAATCACTCGCACACTGCGGTTTTGAGGTTGCGTAAAGGCGTATCGTGGAAAGTGATCCACTAAAAGATGTCGATACTTTTTTGTGGGTCTGGATCCTCCAAAACCACCAATTGTATCTATAGACAGTATTTCGAATGGTTTTGTTGCTGGTCCTAGTTGTGACAATGATCCATATTTTCCTTGGCCTCTTGATTAATTTTTGTGCAGGTTTCGCAGTTTTTACAAAAGTTTGTTATGTTTCTTGATAAATTTTTCGCTGTATATATTGGACTTATTTTTTTCTGAAACTGTCTGATTCCTATGTGGCATATATCTCCATGCACCTGTTTTATAAGTTTTTTGCTAAATTCTTCTGATCGGATAATTTTCTCTCTTTTTTTCATCTTTTTATAATAAATTTCGTTTCTTTGTATTAAATTTTGTTTTTTTCTTATTATTTCGTTTTTTGTTTGGTTCGTCATTATATCTTCTATTTTTATAAAATTTACTATCTTCATTAATTCCTCTCTGTTATCTTCTGCTTCTAATACGGGGTTTCTGCTCAAACAGTCTGCTTCTAAGTTTTCTTTACCTGGTATGTATTTTATTATGAAATCAGATTGAGATAAATAATACGTTAGGTCTCCCAACTCTTCATCTGTTCTAGATTTTATATTCATATTCTGCAAAGGTTTGTGGTCTGAGTATATAGTAAACGGTTTCCCTATAAGCCAGTGTTGCCAATATTTCACAGCTTCCTTTATAGCTAGACACTCAAAGTATATGGCCGTTTTTCTTTTTTGTACTTCGTTTAGTTTTTTTTAACAGTATGCCACTGGCTTATCTTTATTATTCGGTTGTGTTTGTTTTACTATTGGCCCAATACCCTCTAAAGATGCATCTGTACAGATTTTTATTGGTAAATCTTTGTCAAATATCTCCAATACCGGTTGGGAGCATAAAAGTTGTTTTATTTGTCTAAAAGATGTTTCACATTTTTCTGTCCATACAAATTTCTCGTTTTTCCTTAATAATTTATGTAATGGATTTAACATTATTGCACTTTTCGGTATGTATTCATTATAAAAATTGAATTTCCCTAAGAATTGTCTAATGTTTTTCTGTGTCTTTGGGGTTGGGAGATTTTTTATTGACGTTAAATTATCCTTTAGAGGTCTTACTGATTGTGAGTTATTATGAATTACATGGCCAAGGTATTTTACCGAGTCTGAGGCAAATGTACATTTTTTAAATTGTAGTATAAAACCTTCTTTTATTATTGCTTCTAACACCTGTTTTACGTGGTGTTCTTGAATGGTTGGTGAATATATTAAAATATCATCAATGTAATATACCGCAAATCCTGTTAGTCCATGTTTCCTTAAAACGTTGCTTAAAATTCGTTGAAAGTGTTACGAGCCGAGGGCTATGGGGCGCGGCTGCGGAGCCGAGGATCGGTTTTTAAAGAGTTTTATGTTAGTTAAACGGTCAAGCCGTTCGATGGGAAGGGTGTGGACGAACCAGTGTCTATTTCACCACCGGGAGCCACAGGAAGGTAAGGTTTGCGTGGACGAACCAGTGCCTATTGCATCACCGGGAGCCACAGGAAGGTAAGAGTTCGTGGACGAACCAGTGTCTATTTCACCACCGGGAGCCACAGGAAGGTTGTCGTGGACGAACCAGTGTCTATTTCACCACCGGGAGCCACAGGAAGGTTTGCGTGGACGAACCAGTGCCTATTGCATCACCGGGAGCCACAGGATTGTTAGTAATTTTGGTCTCGTAACTTTGATACACCTTGAGCGGTTAAGGTATATCCCTTCGATGGATTGATACTGCGTATGACTGGTATAGGTTGTCAAAATGAAATAAATGTGTCTGTAGTCAAATAAGAAAGTCTATATTCTCTAATTAACAAGATGCTTACAAACGTAATACCGTGAAGCTAAGCCACGGTTTCGGACTCTTACGTAAAGTCGTACAATATAATAAAGAAATTGCTCGAAGGGGACTTGAACCCGATCTCGCTGAGCTTCGTAAACTGGATAATCGCGAAGTAACTCGTTGCCTGATTATTCAAACTAAGCCCTAATAAATAAGAGTTGCTTGAAAGGGACTGAAACCCGATCTCGCTGGGCATCAGTATGGCTAGCTGGCACCAACATGGTACGTAGCTAGTAGGTCCATACTGAGCCCCGAGCGCAGATTTCATGCCCTTCTTATACTTGAAATACGGACCAGAAATATGGTGGGGCACCGAATTTTCCAAGGGAGTCCGGAAGGTTCGAGAACGTTCCCCCGAAGGGTTACGTCATCGTGTCACCGCGGAAGGGGCTGACCCGACTGCACGCGCTCCCGATTCCCAAATAAGGGCATGACAGGTGAAAAACGAAGGAAACAATCCTTCCTACGTAACAAAAGATCGCTGGTGATGTTTTTAATCCATATGGTAGACAGGTCCATTGAAATTGTCCATCCTGCGTGACAAATCCTGTTTTTTTCCTATCCTCAATCCGTAGTGGTATTGACCAAAAGGCTGAGTTTATATATAGTGTAGTAAAGTATTTACAATTTCTTGTCTTTATTACTAAATCATCTATTAATGGAAATGGTTGGGCCTGAGGTAAAACTATTTTGTGTAATTCTCTGAAGTCTATACATAACCTTGATCTTTTATTTTCGTCTTTTTTAAATGCCAGTGTTACTGTGGCTGCAAAAGGGCTGTAGGATTCTTCTATTAAATTTTGTTTTAGTAACATTGATATCTGCTCTTCTATTTCTCTTTTATCTTCTATCGTGCATCTATATGGTCGTTTTCTACAGTATTTATCAACTAGTAAGTCTATATGGGCTTCATAATTTCTAACCGTTCCAATGTCGTATTTACCTTTTGCAAAAACTGTTTTGCATTCTTTTATTATTTTTTCTATTTCGTTTTTCTTTCGGTCGTCCAAATGGTCTATTGGAATTTCAAATTCTTCTTCTTGTATGTGTTCATTCAAGTTTATCGAATACATTTCTATCTTTTCATCTTGTTCGGATTTTGCTGGTTACTGGCGATGATCGATTTAATGACACACTGAACGATTGAAATTATATATATTTTGCGACGGCTACACGGTATGCTCACTTGGTGACTGTTTGCGGCGTTCTGACACGGCGATGTCGAACGCGGATCGGCGGGCCGTTGGGCCGGTTACAGGTGGGGCTGACAATTAGCCCCATAATTAGGCTCCTGCGCCGGTGGTATTCCGTGTCAACAACGTAAACGACTTTCAACCACCGGCGCGACAAAGAGAGGCAGTGCGCCAACATCGTGCTGACGCACTGCGAGGGGTTTCACCTTTGGATTCCTGAACACATCTTCATTTTCTTTATTTTTTGAGTTTTCCTCAATTTTGTATTTCTTTTATATCGGTTTTGTTTTTCTGTTTTATTTGCAATTTTTCGTTTTGGGTTAGGCTAAATTTTTTTATTATATCTAACCGTATAATGATATCGTCAAAATCTTCCTTTTCAACTACAAATACATCCATCTCTTCTTCACTTTCAAAAATCTCTATCTTAATAGTTATCAAACCATCCCTTTTCTTTACACCATTAACCGTTTTCATATATGCATTATTTACATTTTCTTTATTTTCTTTCACTTTGATCAGTCTCGAATTTATCAAGGAGATCTGTGAACCTGAATGCCACTTACTTCTAACTTATCTTCTAATAATAGTTCGATCTTAATTAATGGTGTAATTACTCGTTTTTTTCATCTGTGTTTAAATGTACTTCTATAATAGAGTTATTTTTAGTTTTCATTGGTTTTTTTTATTATTGTATTGCTTCGTATTGCTTCATCTATGTCGACTTCAATGTGCCAGCGGTGTATTGTTTGGCCACTTCGGACAGCAAACTACCAGCGGCGTATCGCTTCGTCTATGTAGTCGCGCGCCAACCTCGGTAGAGTACGGACGTGTTCCACATCGCTCCGCAAATTTTTGCAAATTTTCTCGGGAAAAGTTACAGTGAAAATTCCGGAAACGTGTGGAAGTGTTAAGGAAACGCTGCGGAACAGTGTGTTGAAAGAATTAGAGTGCTGAAAGCGATACTCCGGAGAATATAAGGAATTTTCCAAATCGGCGTACCCACGCGCGTCACTGACACGTGACCGCCATCTTGAACGGAGGCTTCGCGTGGCTTCCCCCTGCATCAAAACTGCCACAGGGCGCACATAACGCGCTGGAATCCTGCCCAGACACACAGGAGTGTGCACAACCGCACCATACCAACGCCAAGGTAAATACACCAGTGCTAATTCGAACATTGACAGCAAAATAAAAAAGTGCAAGAAATCGTCAAAGTGAAAGTGCGGACCGTGAAGAGTGGCCAGGTCGGTTTCCTGCCCTCTGTTTTTTTTTTTTTTTAAACCTGGCGAGAACTTGGGGAGGGGGAGGTAGGGGGGGGAGAGAAGCGAAGAGGTGGAGGCACCCGGAAGTGGTGAGATGCAAGTGCAAATTTCCCCCCCGGTTACCCCCTTCCGCGGTGTGTGCCGTGCCTGCTAGCACGAGGCCAGCTTACCGGCAAACCTGAAGATATCGTGATGTTAACCACATGATGTGGGGGAGTTTGAGAATAATACAGCCGTGAACGAGAAAAATATGGAGGAAAATTTTCAAAAAACCTCCAAAAGAATAGCATAGGAACAGGAGTAATACAAAGAAATGAGGAAACGCTCAGCTGGGTGAGGCTGAGGCACGGCGCGTGCGGTCGCGACAGGCGCGAGAGTGCAGCGAGACAGTCGAGTGGGGGGAGATAGCAAGGGGTATAAACGAACAAACAAGAAAGAACAACGCGCTCGCACCAACTCAGGCGCAATTAAAAACGCAGCCAATGAAATCAAGAAAAACAAGCCCAATCAGGCGCGATCAAATCTGGAGTTAAGCGGGAAATCGTATTTGATGCGGTACGGGATCGTATGTATGTTAACCTCGGCCAAACCACGCACCAAGGGGTTTACATGCTGCTCGCAATTAACGCCGGCGATGAGCTTGTTGACGTAGGTCTCGATAAGCGGAGTCCTAGCATAGAAATGAAGCTTTCTAGTGGAGAACCAGGGACGCACGTTGAGAATGGTCTTCAAAACCTTATTTTGGGCGGTCTGAACTGTGCGCCGGCCCAAGGAGCTCAAGCAATCCCAATAAACTAATAAGCCGTACGTTAAAACAGGGCGAATACACATTCTGTAGATGGCAAGCCGTATGTTTAGATGCAAGCACGATAGGCGGGACAGGTGAGGTCTAAGGGCACTAGCGACCTTGTGCGTTTTGTTAATGCGGTCGTTTGCCGCCGCCTGCCAGGTGAGTCTTGAATCCAAGACAACGCCAAGATAGGTGACCTTGTCCGACCATTGAATCTTATGGGTGTTAACCACCAGACAATCAACCGAGGGGCGGCAACGGCGCGCGAAGAGGATGGCCTCGGTCTGGGAAGCAGTAATGGCCAGCTTCCAGTGCATAAAGAATTCTAGCACGATTTTCAGGTAGCGCTGAAGGCGGTCACGAGCCACGTGCGGCCTGCGGGAGGAGGTAAGGAGCGCCGTGTCGTCCGCGAATAGAGCCAGCGAGCAGTTGGTTTGGGTGGGGATGGCATTCATAAATAAGTTGAAAAGGAAGGGGCCGAGAATTGAACCCTGCGGAACCCCAGCCAAAACCGGTCGAGCACTCGACGCGGCCCCGTTCACCCGGACATAAAAAGTTCTACCCATCAGGTAGGAGTCAATCAACTTCAGAAGCTCGCATTGGAAACCAGCGGCTTGCAGTTTAAAAATAAGAGCGTCGTGCCAAACGGAATCAAAGGCTTTCTGGAGGTCCAGAAGAACCATTGCCGTGACGTGTTTAACATTGAAGCCATGCGTGATCTGCTGCGCAATGCGAGTAATCTGGTGCAAGGTCGAGTGCTTCCGCCGAAAACCAAACTGTTGAGGAATGATAATGTCATTGTCGGAGGCAAATTTACTAATGTACTCATGGATAACGGATTCAAACACCTTACCCATTATGGAAAGGAGGCTAATTGGCCGGTAACTAGACGCTAAATTTTTAGGCTTCCCCGGCTTGTGGATAGCCGAAACACGGGCCAGCTTCCACGAGCCAGGGAAGTAAGCGGTGCGTAAGCAAGAACGAAAAATGTAATACACTTGGCAGATGAGTTTTTTGGAAGCGTTTTTTAACATTTGAGAACTCAAACGGTCATCACCCGGAGATTTTTTATCGCCAAGACGAGAAATAATTTTGAAAATGCTGAGGGGAGAGAGCCCAGAGCAAAGGAGATCGGAACAGGGAGTGGAAGCTTTCCGAAAATGAGAAATAAAATCCTTGATCTCAGCCTCGCGGGGGTGTGCTGAGGGAGCAAGCCTCACTGAAAACGGACTCAAACTGCTGGGCCAGGATTTCGGCCTTCTCCTCCGCCGAGCAGACGTCAGTGCCATGATTATTAAAAATGGGCAATTTGTGCCCCTCGAATTTATTAGAGATGGCAGCATAAGTTGTCCAGAAGGTCGGGTCGGGCTTCCGGAATGATCCGAGCTTACTAATCCACGCCTTATTTCTTAGGTAGGAGATTTGTCTCTTAATACCCGCAGAAAGATCTTTAATGACATCGTTCAGGTAGGGCAAGCCCATACGCTGAATTAATTTACGGATTTTACGCCTTCTCCTAATGAGGGCGGAGAGGTAGTCATCGCCTAGCAAGAATCCGTGGCGTGTGGAGGCACTATTGATTTTAGTAGTCGCAAGTCGGACGGAGGAGTGCATGTGAGCCGTAATGCTACTTATGCAGTCGTCAATAGCAGAACTGGATTCGAAGTCCGTTTTCAGGGGACAACCGTTAGAAAGTTGGCGGTAAAGCTTCCAGTCGATGGTCCTATCAAGGCCAATGCCAGAATGAGACAGGGCAGGCTGGAGGGAAACCGGAACGTGGTCAGAAGGACCGAGCTCAAGTGCATTACATTTTAGAGAACGGTTGTAAGAAGAGAGAAAAATGTCCAACGTGGACGGACGAAAACGAGAAGAGAAGAAAGTACATTTATCCGGATAAATAATGTCGTAGGCAGAGTTGGAACAATGGGTATGAAGGACACGGCCACTGACATTGGAGCGATGGTTGTTCCATAATGGGTGTTTGGCATTGAAATCGCCCCCGACAATTAAAGGAGAGCCCAAACCAGTAATCATGTCAAGCATGCTTGGAGACAGTTTGATGCCGGGCGGAGCGTAAACTACTCCGATATAAATCGCGGGGGAAGAAAGCCGGATGAAGCAGTGCTCGACCGGGATAGGAAATTTGTGCGTGAAAGCCCGAAAAGCCAGAGAGCGGTGAATCAGGATGGCAACCCCACCCCCACCCGGGTCGCGATCGTGTCTAACGATCTCAAAGTCAGGGATCGAGACGACCTCAGATGGAGAAAACCATGTATCGGTGAGCAGCAGAATCTCGGCCTGCTCTCGGGCGATGAGGAGCAGGAGCTCATTTTTGTTTGCGCGGAAAGATCGAATATTCCATAGCAAGATCTTGGGTAGAGAAGCCATCTAATCAAGATTACCCAAGACCTCCACAAACACTTGGAATTTCTCGCTGTTGGAGTGACAGGCCGAGAGTCTGCTGTTTAAATCACGCACGAGCGAGAGCATGAGCTTAACATTGACGAGCGAGTTCAATTTCTTGAACTCGGCCATCAAATCATGAATATTACCCACCTCTTCGTGGGCAGAAAAATTTGGAGCTGACCGTAGACCGGGCTCCCCAACGCGCGCCCCGACGCCCCTCGTGACATTGGGTGTGCGATTTTTTGGAAAAGAATCTATCCCAATAGATACGAATGCTAAATAAGTAGCTCGTTCTGGCTACCGAGCTGAAGGAGGTGCCAGCTGGGAAATTAATCCTGTAAACCGGCCTGCCAGCAGACTTGCTGATGCAGACCCAATTTACAGGATTTAAATTTGCTCTACGGATTTCCTCCAGAACCTCCTCCGAAGGAGTCGGGGGAAGCCCTTTCAGAACAAGGCTAAGAATTTTTTCGGAATCGGCGTGAACGTAAAAAAGGAAAGATTATTGTCGCGAAGAAATGAAATGAGCTTTTCGTGGGAGGTCTTGTTATCAAACTGCACCCTTACTCCCTGCTTCAGGAGCTTTAGCTTGAACGTTTTACCACCACACATTTCAGTGAGCTGTTGCTCAAGCGTATGTGCCGAAGATGAGTACTTAGTGATGTAAATGGGAGGGGTCTTGACCGACTGACGCACTGTAGGTGCGTTCGCATCGGAAGAACGGAGGGGGGACACAGGAGGTGCACTAGCACCGGTACGGTTAGTGGCAGAAGCCCGACGGGGGCTAGAAGGAGTGGGGGGCGCGGGTCCACCACCTCCGCGGCGAAGGCTCGCGTTAGGGGAGAGAAGCGATTTGAGGTGGGGACGTTGATCACGTCGCGCATCTCGAAGCTTCGAGAATCAAAGTCACGGCTAGGAAGGGGGGAGGCCGACCTGGAGGGGGGCGGCAACGCGGACGCGATGTTGGCGCAGGGAGACAAAGAACGACTAAAACTAGAATTTAGAATATCCTTAAGACTACAACTAGAACTGTTATGAATATGATGATTTGGAATAAGATTTGAAACAACAACGCGGTCAGAGCTGCGATCCTGCAGCTCGACAGGAATGTTAAAGAGCTTCACGATACGTGCAGCCTTTTCACGCGGAGGCTCGAATGCCCCCTGCGAACCGAGCGAGCCGGACGATCAACAAGGAAAGATGGCGGCCGGACTAGGGCTGTTGCCAGGCACGTGGCTTTTGGACGGAGACAAGGCTTGAAAAACGCTTACCGAACTTGCAGGATTTTCTTTAGCTGTACCTTTGGCAGGAGCACCAGGAACATTCAGCGTCGATGAAGACGCAGCCAGGGAAGCCCTCGTGAGAGCAAGGCCTCTTATACGAGGAATTGCAGATTTCCTTGCCGTCCCCCCTAAAAGGAGAGGACGACCACTGGACACCGAAATACTAGAGCACTTCAAGACGCAAGGCGGAGAAACCAGAATCTACGATGGAACAGAACAGAAACAGTTGTTACGCGCGACGCGTGAAGCACGACACGAGGCACGGAACACACTACGCAGCGCTGCACGACCGAAACACGTCCGACCGCGACGGACGCTGGACGCAGAATCTCGTAGAAAACTTGGCGTAGAGAACTTGGCCAGGCGGGTTGCTGTCCTGTGTTTTTTTTTTTTTGGTTTTGGGCGATGGTTTGGGGGGGAGAGGGGTAACAGGCAGCGACTAAGACTACGATGAGGTGGAGGCACCCTGGGAACCTGCGCACTTGTTGCGTGCTTTCTCCCCGTCTTCCCCTTCCTCCTGCAGTTTGTGTCGTACCTGCCAACGTTCGTCAGCTTACCGACAAACATGAAGGTATGTTGCAGTTAACTGCTTGAGGTGGGGGATATTTTCACTGAAAATTGGTGGAGGTGGGATATGGCGGAAAATTTTCAAAAAACCGCCAAGGATATGGATTAATACAAATGGAGGATAGAGTAAGAAACAACGGGGAATTGCTCCAGGAGGGTGAGGTGCTGGAGGTGGGCTGTGTGCGTGGGCACGTGTGGAATAATTGGTAGAAGGATGAGAATTAGTAACGTAGGGAACAGTTGTAAAAGATGAATCCCGGAGGAATCAGTCGGGGTGACAGTCGAACCTGGACTGGAGCGGGAACTTATATTTGACACGGTAGGGAAAATTGTGAATGTTGAAGTCCGCCAGGCGTCGGACCAGTGGATTAGCATGCTTGCTGCAGCTGAAATTCGCCATCAGTTTGCCAGTGTACGCGCTGATCAATGGCAGCTTTGCGTGAAGGTGGAGTTTCCTCGTGGAGAAGAAAGGGGGGAGCCCCAGGATCAGTTTTAAAACATTGTTCTGGGCTGTCTGGACCTTTCGCCGGTTTTCCACTGTAAGACAGTCCCAATAAGCAAACAACCCGTATGTCAGCACGGGGCGAATGCATATGGCGTAGATGGACAGGCGAACATTCGCGTGCAGATTGGAGTGGAGGGACAGGTGCGGTCTGAGCTCGGCCGCAACCTTGTGCATTTTGGTGATGCGATCGTTGACTGCCGCACCCCAGGTGAGTCTGGAGTCCAGGACGACCCCGAGGTATGTGACCTTGGGGGACCATTGGACCGAATGTCCGTTTACCATAAGATTGTCGATGGTGCAGTTATGTTGTTTTGAGAATAAAATGGCTTCCGTTTTGTCAGCGTTAATGGCGAGCTTCGATTGCTTGAAATAGTCAAGAACCGAGTCAAGGTATCGTTGCAGGCGATCACGCGCCACACGCGGTCGGCGTGATTCAGTAAGGAGCGCGGTGTCGTCCGCGAACAGCGCCAGCGTGCATGTGGGGAGGGTGGGAATATCGTTGATGAAGAGGTTGAATAGCACAGGGCCGAGAATTGAACCCTGTGGAACGCCGGCCAGAGCCGGCCGAGCACCCGACGAGACCCCGTCAACACGAACATAGAAGGATCTGTCGGCCAGGTACGACTTCATTAATCTCAGGAAGTCGCCTCGAAAGCCGAGGGCGTGGAGTTTAAAAATTAGGGCGTCGTGCCAAACCGAATCAAATGCGTTCTGGAGATCCAGAAGGACCATTGCCGCAACGTGGCCGATGTTAAAGCAGTGCGTAGCCCTTTGAGCAATACGCATTATCTGGTGGATTGTGGAATGGCCACGCCGAAAACCAAACTGTTGTGGGATGATTATGTTATTTTCAAGTGTGAATTTACTGACGTAATCGTGAATAATGGACTCAAAAACTTTGCCCAGGATGGAAAGGAGACTTATCGGACGGTAGCTGGGTGCAAGATTTTTAGGTTTACCGCGTTTGTGAATAGCTGAGACACGGGCCAATTTCCATGGCTTCGGAAAATAGGCAAGACGCAAACAATAGCGAAAGATGTAGAACACCTGGCATATCATTTTTTTAGATGAGTTCTTTAACATCGGGGAGCTTATGCGGTCGTCTCCCGGCGATTTTTTGTCGCCAAGACACGAGATGACCTTGTAGATGCTACGAAGAGTTAAGCCAGGGCAAAGCGCGTTGGAGTGGAAGAGAGCGGTATTATGGAGGGATGTAGTGAAGTTAGTAATTTCGGATTCGCGTGGGGTGGTAAGAGAGCGAGCCCCCTCGAAGACGGATTCATACTGCTCTGCCAGAAGTTCTGATTTGCCCTCCGCCGAGCAGACGCTAGAACTGCCATCGTTAAGAATCGGCATTTTGTATTTTTCGAATTTTTTTGCCAAGGCGGCATAGGTTGCCCAGAAAGTGGGGTCGACCTTGCGGAAGGAACCGAGTCTGTCGACCCAACCTTTGTTTCTAAGATAGGAAATTTGTCTCCTGATGCCGGCAGAGAGGTCTTTTAGGACGTCACCAAGGTGGGACGAGCCCAGACGCTGGGCCACTTTTCTCAATTTTCGTCTTCTGCGAATAAGAGTGGTCAAGTAGTCGTCGTTCAGAAGGAACCCATGGCGGGCGGTGGCAGTGTTAATTCTGCTTGTGGCCAAACGAACTGAGGAGTGCATGCAACCAGTAATGACGGCAATGCAATCATCGACGTCCGAGGTGGTAGCGAAATGTGTCCTCAGGGGGAAATTGTTAGTATGATGCCTATACGAGCCTCAGTCCACAACCTGGTCGAGACCGATCCCAACCTGAGGTGGAGAGGGCAGGAGTGTGACCGGCGCGTGGTCGGAGGGGCCCGGGTCAAGCGCATCGCAGTCCAATGAGTAGTTTGTCGAGGACAGGAAAATGTCCAGTGTGGAAGAGCGAGTCCGAGGGGCAAAATGAGTGAATTTGTTTGGGTGTAAGATGTCGTATGAGGAGTTGGAAAAATGCTTATGGAGTGCCCTTCCATTCTGGTTAGGAGCGAAATTGTTCCATAGTGGGTGTTTTGCATTGTAGTCACCTCCAATGATAAAGGGGGAGCCCACGTTTGTAAGCATGTCGAGCATGAGTGGAGACAGCTTGGTGTTCGGCGGAACGTAAACCACTCCAATGTAAATTGAGGGCGAGTCCAGTCTGACAAAACAGTGCTCGACCGGAATGCGGAGAATGCATGAAACCGATCTAAAGGCGAGAGCGCGATGGATGAGGATCGCTACACCACCCCCCGCTTGGTTCCTGTCGTGTCTGATGACCTCGAAGTCGGGCACGTTCATGCTGTCCGCGGGTGCCAGCCACGTCTCGGTAAGGAGCAAGATTTCCGCCTGCTCGCGCGCGACGGTAAGTAGAAGTTCATTTTTGTTTAATTTAAACGACCGGATGTTCCATAAATGATCTTAGGAGAGAAGCCATTTTAGTTAAGATTTCTCAAAATTTCAGGGGGGTCTTGGCGGAGACGCGTCCCGTCGCTGATATGGCAGCCGCGACATGTGGCTGGCTTGTGGCTGGAGGTACGTTGGCCGAAACGCGGCGGGTAGAGGAGGGGCGCGGGGCCTCTGTCTCTTCGTTGAACGCGCCCGAGAGGAGGGAGAAGCGATTGGATGTAGGGACGTTAGGGGCGGTGGAAAATTCCATCGTTTCTACGGCGTTGTGACGTTGCGTGTCACGACTCGAGACGAAGCCGATATTTGAATCGGTATTTACTGGGTTTGCCCTCTGTAGGGGCGAGGACGCGGAAGCCCGGCCGTTCTTCACGTCGGGGATGGACAGGGAATTATAGGTATTGGAAATATCGAGGCTGTGCTCTTGTATCTGAACAGGAACATTAAATAATTTAACGATTCGCGCGGCCTTTTCGCGCGAAGGCTCGAAGAATTCGGCAGAATTCACAGATTCCGTCGATCGATGAAGCGGGGAGACGGCAGGTTCGGAATCCCTGCTGGACTCTTCCTCGCCCGATTGTAAATGGAAATTGTTACTTATCGAGCTGTTGGAGTTTCCCGAGATGGAGGCACCTGGTACTTTCTGCAGCGGGTAGGCCGCTGCGATGGATGCTTTGGACAGCGAAGGTCCCTGTCTCCTCGGGAACGTGGTTTTCTTCGGGGCTGAGCGCGACCCCGTAGCAACTGGAACGGAAGACCCCAGTCCAGGACGGGCCTTGGCGGCCATTGGCCGTTTTCGGCTGCCACTGAGTAGATCCGTGTCTTTGCCCGAAGGCATACTCACAGGTAGGGGTCGACCCTCCCACGCGAGGAGAGGACGACCATCGAAGTCACGGGAAAATCACTGTTAAGCACACTGTAACAGGCAGAGTTAAGACGCGGCGAATCGAAGCGCGTGAGGAGTCGACAACGCGCAGGCGCGCGAGAACAGGGCACACAAGGCACGGAGCAGCGAGCAGGCACGTCTGTACACTACGAGCGCCGAACACCGAATGACAGGCGGGTTGCTGTCCTGTGTTTTTTTTTTTTTTTTTAACCTGGCGAGAATTAGAGGAGGGGGGGTAGGGGGGAGAGGAATGGCAGCGAAGAGGTGGAGGCACCCGGAAATGGTAAGATGCAGATGCAAATTTCCCCCCCGGTTTCCCCCTCCCACGACGTGTGCCGTGCCTGCTAGCACTAGGCCAGCTTACCGGCAATCTGGAAGATAATATGACGTTAACTACATGAAGTGGGGGAGTATGAAAAATACGGCCATGAAGAGAAACAAAAATATGGAGGAACATTTTCAAAAAACCTCCAAAAGAGTAATGTAGGGACAGGAGTAATACGACGATGTGAAAACACACTCAGCTGGGTGAGGCTGAGGCACGGCGCGTGCGGACGCGACAAGCACGCGAGCACAGCGAGACAGGCGAGTGGGGGGAAATAGCGAGGGAATTAAGCGGACAAACCAGAATGAGCAACGTGCTCGCACCAACACAGGCGCAATAAAAGAACACAGCAGATGAAAACCGAGGAGCACGCTTAGTCAGGCGCGATCAAATCTAGAATTAAGAGGGAAATTGAATTTGATGTGGTACGGAATTGTATGTATGTTGACCTCGGCCAAGCCACGCACCAAGGGGTTTTCATGCTGATCGCAATTAACACCGGCAATGAGCCTGTTGACGTAGGTCTCGATGAGCGGAGTTCTAGCATAGAAGTGAAGTTTTCTAGTAGAGAACCAGGGACGCACGTTAAGGATGGTCTTCAAAACCTTATTTTGGGCGATCTGAACTCTGCGCCGACCCAAGGTGCCCAAGCAGTCCCAGTAAACTAGTAAGCCGTACGTTAAAACCGGGCGAATACACATTCTATAGATCGCAAGCCGAATGTCGAGATGCAGGCAAGAAAGACGCGATAGGTGGGGTCTAAGGGCACTAGCGACCTTGTGCATTTTGGTAATGCGGTCGTTTACCGCCGCCAGCCAGGTAAATCTTGAGTCCAGGACAACGTCCAGGTAGGTGACCTTGTTTGACCATTGGATCTCGTGAGTGTTAACCACCAGACAGTCAACCGAGGGGCGGCGATGGCGCGTGAAGAGGATGGCCTCGGTCTTGGAAGTATTGATGGCCAGCTTCCAGTGCGCGAAGAATTCAAGCACGGTGCTCAGGTAGTGCTGGAGGCGGTCACGAGCCACGCGCTGTCTGCGGGAGGAGGTAAGGAGCGCCGTGTCGTCCGCAAATAGAGCCAGTGAGCAGTTGGTTTGAGTGGGGATGCCATTCATAAAGATATTGAAAAGGAAGGGGCCGAGGATCGAGCCCTGCGGCACCCCAGCCGAGACCGGTCGAACACTTGACGCGGCCCCGTTCACCCGGACATAAAAAGTTCTACCCATCAAGTAGGAGTCAATCAACTTCAGAAACTCGCATTGGAAACCAGCGGCATGCAGTTTAAAAATAAGAGCGTCGTGCCATACGGAATCAAAGGCCTTCTGGAGGTCCAGCAGAACCATTGCCGTGACGTGTTTAACATTAAGGCCATGCGTGATCTGCTGCGCAATGCGAGTAATCTGGTGCAAGGTCGAGTGCTTCCGCCGAAAACCAAACTGCTGAGGTATGATAATGTCATTGTCGGAGGCGAATTTACTAACGTACACATGGATGACAGATTCGAACACCTTACCCATTATGGAAAGGAGGCTAATTGGCCGGTAGCTGGACGCTAAATTTTTTGGCTTTCCCGGCTTGTGGATAGCTGAGACACGGGCCAGCTTCCACGCACCGGGGAAGTAAGCAGTGCGTAAACAAGAACGAAAAATGTAATACACTTGGCAGATAAGTTTTTTAGACGCGTTTTTTAACATTTGAGAACTCAAACGGTCATCACCCGGAGATTTTTTGTCGCCAAGACGAGAAATAATTTTGGAAATGCTGAGGGGAGAAAGCCCAGAGCAAAGTAGATCGGAGCAAGGAGTGGAAGCTCCCCGGAAGTGGGAAATAAAGTCCTTAATCTCAGCCTCGCGGGGTGTGCTGAGGGAGCATGCCTCTCTGAAAACGGACTCAAACTGCTGGGCCAGGATTTCTGCCTTTTCCTCCGCCAGGCAGACGTCGGTGCCATGATTATTAAAAATGGGCATTTTGTGCCCCTCAAATTTATTGGAAATGGCAGCATAAGTTGCCCAGAAGGTCGGGTCGGGTCTTCGGAATGATCCGAGCTTACTGATCCACGCCTTATTCCTTAGGTAGGAGATTTGCCTCTTAATACCCGCGGAGAGATCTTTAATGACGTCATTCAGGTGGGGCAAGCCCATACGCTGAATTAACTTGCGGATTTTACGCCTTCTCCTAATGAGAGCGGAGAGGTAATCATCGCCCAGCAAAAAACCGTGGCGTGTGGAGGCAGTGTTGATGTTAGTAGTTGCGAGGCGGACGGAGGAGTGCATATGAGTCGTGATGTAACTTATGCAGTCGTCGATGGCAGAGCTGGATTCGAAGTCCGTTTTCAGGGGGAAACCGTTAGAAAGTTGACGGTAGAGCTTCCAGTCGATGTTCCTATCAAGGCCAATGCCGGAATGAGACAGGGCAGGCTGGAGGGAAACCGGAACGTGGTCAGAGGGACCGAGCTCAAGTGCATTACATTCTGGAGAACGGTTGTAAGAAGAGAGAAAAATGTCCAACGTGGTTGGACGAGAATGAGGAGAGAAGAAGGTGCATTTATCCGGATAAATGTGTTACGAGCCGAGGGCTATGGGGCGCGGCTGCGGAGCCGAGGATCGGTTTTTAAAGAGTTTTATGTTAGTTAAACGGTCAAGCCGTTCGATGGGAAGGGTGTGGACGAACCAGTGTCTATTTCACCACCGGGAGCCACAGGAAGGTAAGGTTTGCGTGGACGAACCAGTGCCTATTGCATCACCGGGAGCCACAGGAAGGTAAGAGTTCGTGGACGAACCAGTGTCTATTTCACCACCGGGAGCCACAGGAAGGTTGTCGTGGACGAACCAGTGTCTATTTCACCACCGGGAGCCACAGGAAGGTTTGCGTGGACGAACCAGTGCCTATTGCATCACCGGGAGCCACAGGATTGTTAGTAATTTTGGTCTCGTAACTTTGATACACCTTGAGCGGTTAAGGTATATCCCTTCGATGGATTGATACTGCGTATGACTGGTATAGGTTATCGAAATGAAATAAATGTGTCTGTAGTCAAATAAGAAAGTCTATATTCTCTAATTAACAAGAATGCTTACAAACGTAATACCGTGAAGCTAAGCCACGGTTTCGGACTCTTACGTAAAGTCGTACAATATAATAAAGAATTGCTCGAAGGGGACTTGAACCCGATCTCGCTGAGCTTCGTAAACTGGATAATCGCGAAGTAACTCGTTGCCTGATTATTCAAACTAAGCCCTAATAAATAAGAGTTGCTTAAAAGGGACTTGAACCCGATCTCGCTGGGCATCAGTATGGCTAGCTGGCACCAACATGGTACGTAGCTAGTAGGTCCATACTGAGCCCCGAGCGCAGATTTCATGCCCTTCTTATACTTGAAATACGGACCAGAAATATGGTGGGGCACCGAATTTTCCAAGGGAGTCCGGAAGGTTCGAGAACGTTCCCCCGAAGGGTTACGTCATCGTGTCACCGCGGAAGGGGCTGACCCGACTGCACGCGCTCCCGATTCCCAAATAAGGGCATGATAGGTGAAAAACGAAGGAAACAATCCTTCCTACGTAACATCTCCCCCCTCAGATGAAACATCATTTATTATGATGCTTTTACTCCCTTTTGGGAATCGCGAACGCAGATATAAGGTGCAGTTAACCACTCACGTGACGGCCACAATTACATCAGGTCAACCAGGTCCTGCTGCGGGATGTCCACACATGCTGAAGTGTTGGGCGGCCAAAGTATATGATGCTTGTGCTCCCCTTCGAAAAAGGCGTTCCTCAAGAGGGTTCCTCTTAGGTAGTGTGTCCTGGCTGCTTGGTTTCCGAGTTCTGCTATCTGTCCGATAAGGTCAGTGAAGTAGGTTCCATATGTTTCCAGATCTTTCCAGACGGAAAGGCACTCGTTATTCTTGCTCGTTTACTGAAGATTAGCTGATGGGGTGTGAAATTGGTGACTTTATGAACGGAGGTATCACACGTAAGCATAGCAAATGAAATAAACAGATCCTATTCCCCGCGTGACTCCATGTAACATCTTAAAAATTCTGTGAGAACGGCGTAATTTCACTCCAATAAGCCGTTCGTTTGAGGTCTGTATTCTTATGTGGTTACTTGATTGGTTTTGAGAATTTCGGAGAGGTGTTTCATTACCTTTCCGATGAAGCAGATTTCTCTCTTTGATAATATTGTACGTACTGTCCCATAAATTGCTATGGAGCTTCAAGCAAAAAACAACTGCTGTAGTTGTAGTTCGTATGTTCTGATATGGCAACTGCAATACAATATTTAATAAAATTAACTCGCATGGTTAAAATGTGACTATGTACTTCCACTAGGTGTTGTTTCTAGTTTCGTCAAATGGTGTGAGAATGGTTCCAGTCTATTATATTTTAGTATGACTGTAATGTCATCCGATTTTTCTTCTCCGACGTTTGTAGAATAAACGTACGTGATTCGTCGTAATTACGGACCGCAGCTTCATCGACATAAATATTTTTTGGCGTTTAAAAGATGGTGTAAACAACTTTCCTTTACGTTAGGGTTGGCTATCTCAAACGTAATCTGACGCGTCGTCCTACTCGGAATCCTAGACTCTGTTATCTGCTTGGGGAAGGCTAGCGTTCCTCCACTTGTGGGAAATTTGTAAACCGAAAAATGGGCCTAATGGGCTGACGTCACAAGTGTCCCCTCATGGTAACAGATCCATTGATTCCGGAACGTTGACCCTGATACGTGATGTTAATGATGTCTTGACGATTCTTCGTTCTTCTCGTCGCGGAATGGATTTTTCTTCTATTGACAATTTCTTTTTTAAGGAACGTTTATCGAAACGCCTGCGCGGTAAGAGTTTAAAAACTTGGGAGAACAAATCCCAGAAGATTTTTCTCTTCGTCGAAAATTCGGGTTTGGAAGTATAAACCGTTTAGACTATTGTCCTTTATAATATTTAAAATCGAAGATGGATCAGAATTTTCAGTTCAACGATGAATTGAAACGGAAAACGAAGTTAGCTAATGCGCGCTGAAACGAAAAACTGTAAATGAGAGCGGGAAAAAGCTCAACAGCAAAATTGAGTCCCACAGAATAAAAACAAATTGTAGTTGATGGGCGATCGTCGCCGTTTACATTATATTCGACCAACGAGCGTTGGACGACCCCGGCTTCGCGGTCCAGCGTCAAACGGACTGCCGCGTGCGATTTCTAAGAAACCATCGTGACGTCGCGTTGCCACGATTCTCGAGAATATCGCGTACAATCAATTAGCCCTTACCAACCAAGGGGCCACAGTATTATTATTAAACTAGCATTTTTATAATTACGAATTGTCCGAATTTTTACGAATTTTCCTTTCCGAAAGCACCTGATCTAATTTCTGATCCGTCCTCCCACAAAAGCAAGGAACAAAAACAAAATAAATGAGAAAGTTAGACAGATTTAACACTAGAACTATCAAAATGACCTGTTTCAGATTTCTTGCTTTAGAATTATTAATATATAGTTATCGTTGTAGCAATGTATGATGAGTTTTTACCCAGATAGAACGACAATTGTATATCTGTATTTAATGTCCATTCAACGACTTTCAAGTTCATAATCTGTCTAACGTATGCTATTTGAATAATACCAAAATGTGTTGATAGTTCCATTATTAACAAGGAAGCGCTCTAAACGATATCGCGGTAAGAACCGACACTGTACTATGAAAACTTTTGAACATACAATTCTCGACTCACAGATTTTTCAACGATTATAGTTCTTATAAAAAACACAGCAGTGCCCATACAGAACTTCACACAGAATTTACGCCGAATAGTTTTAGATATGCTTGCAAAATGGTGTCTGCTCTACCCGATCGGAACTTGCATCAATTACCTATGATCCTAAGTGGAGATTTCAATGTTAATTTCTCAAATAAGAAATCAAAGCCTTTAATTCAATTTTCCCTTTAAACTACATGGGATTTTAATATGTCGAATGACCCAAATGAGAGTACAACAAAATATGGAACTATTATTGACGGAGTTATTTTTCCAGATATTCAGATATTTCAATCAAAACTATTTATATCCTATTTTAGTTATCATAAACCCATTATTTCTTTCTTAAATTATAGTAATATAAAGAATTGAAGATTATATAGAATATAATATTGATTTACAAAAATCAACAGCAAAATCAAATAGATAATGGATACATAGTTATAACTGCACGAGTTGCAGATCTAATAATAAAACGAGTGAATATAAATGCTCTTATACATATAACTATGACTTATTGTTGATTCGTCCAAGCAATAAGATCATATTATTAATATTCCTATACTATATATTACTTAGAATAGATTATAATCGCCACTGAAGTTTACGCTTCGATCGTGCGGTCTCAACCACACCAAAATTTTCTAACGTTGTCTTTTCAAACGTAACACGATCTAATAGTTCCTCGAGGAATTTTCTAACACGTCCTTCTCTATTTCCCGAATGACTTGCGCGACGTTAATCATCGTATCGGCCGTGAGTTATCATCCGTATACAGTGAATTGAATGACTGACCCGATCGATGAACCTTTTTAACATCCTATCATTACGGATACGAAGCCGCGATATTCCTCTTGGAAGTACGCTAGGTTCCATCCTAGAGCGTACCTTTGTACAACAACAACAAAAATTCACTTATGCCCGTTACATCTGCGAACGATTCATTTTGAATACCCGTTCTCGCGGGGTCCGTGAATTTATTAAAACTATCACTAACCATTCCTGCTCTGAGTTTTTCGGTGTTAAAGCTCGCCTAATTTCTATACTTTTGCTCAAGACCTGACAAAGGTGGATTTCTCCGTCGAAAAATAGGTATCGTAGCCGTCGCATGCCGTATGCAACTACGCCGTACTAACAGAGTCACAGAATCAGTGATAGGAACCGCTAAACTCGTTAATTCTTCAGGCAAAATTGAAGCCATGTTCTGAGAATTATTTAATGATCCATCAATTAATAAATAGATTTCTTCCTTAGAATGCTATAGAAATTCTAATTATTAATTTGATGTGAGTTTTCTTCCTTAGAATACCTTGGATTCTAATTGTCAATAAATAAAAGTTTCTTCCTTAGAACCTTGGGTTCTAATTGTTAAATTGAAATAAGAGATTCTTCCTTAGAATATATTGAATTCTAATTGTTACTGCACGTATTCCGGGCTCACCTCGAAAGTGGGTGTTCTACGCCGGTACGGTGCTCCCGCTTTCTTATCGAAACACATTTAAGACTTTTCGATTCCCTATCCAATCAAGTAATAAGCAGTATCCCACCGCTGTCACCAATTTGTTACGAGCCGAGGGCTATGGGGCGCGGCTGCGGAGCCGAGGATCGGTTTTTAAAGAGTTTTATGTTAGTTAAACGGTCAAGCCGTTCGATGGGAAGGGTGTGGACGAACCAGTGTCTATTTCACCACCGGGAGCCACAGGAAGGTAAGGTTTGCGTGGACGAACCAGTGCCTATTGCATCACCGGGAGCCACAGGAAGGTAAGAGTTCGTGGACGAACCAGTGTCTATTTCACCACCGGGAGCCACAGGAAGGTTGTCGTGGACGAACCAGTGTCTATTTCACCACCGGGAGCCACAGGAAGGTTTGCGTGGACGAACCAGTGCCTATTGCATCACCGGGAGCCACAGGATTGTTAGTAATTTTGGTCTCGTAACTTTGATACACCTTGAGCGGTTAAGGTATATCCCTTCGATGGATTGATACTGCGTATGACTGGTATAGGTTATCGAAATGAAATAAATGTGTCTGTAGTCAAATAAGAAAGTCTATATTCTCTAATTAACAAGAATGCTTACAAACGTAATACCGTGAAGCTAAGCCACGGTTTCGGACTCTTACGTAAAGTCGTACAATATAATAAAGAATTGCTCGAAGGGGACTTGAACCCGATCTCGCTGAGCTTCGTAAACTGGATAATCGCGAAGTAACTCGTTGCCTGATTATTCAAACTAAGCCCTAATAAATAAGAGTTGCTTAAAAGGGACTTGAACCCGATCTCGCTGGGCATCAGTATGGCTAGCTGGCACCAACATGGTACGTAGCTAGTAGGTCCATACTGAGCCCCGAGCGCAGATTTCATGCCCTTCTTATACTTGAAATACGGACCAGAAATATGGTGGGGCACCGAATTTTCCAAGGGAGTCCGGAAGGTTCGAGAACGTTCCCCCGAAGGGTTACGTCATCGTGTCACCGCGGAAGGGGCTGACCCGACTGCACGCGCTCCCGATTCCCAAATAAGGGCATGATAGGTGAAAAACGAAGGAAACAATCCTTCCTACGTAACAAATGATATCATAGGCAGAATTTGAAAAGTGGGAGTGAAGGACACAGCCACTGGCATTGGATCTATGGTTGTTCCATAATGGGTGTTTGGCGTTGAAATCGCCTCCGACAATGAAGGGAGAACCCAAACCAGTTATCATGTCGAGCATGCTTGGCGACAGTTTGATTCTGGGCGGAGCGTATACTACTCCAATATAAATCGCGGGGGAAGAGAGCCGGATGAAGCAGTGCTCGACCGGAATAGGAAATTTATGCGTAATAGCCCGGTAAGCCAGAGCGCGGTGAATCAGGGTGGCAACCCCACCCCCACTCGAGTCGCGATCATGTCTAATTATCTCAAAATCAGGAATCGAGACGATCTCGGACGGAGGAAGCCATGTCTCGGTGAGCAGCAGAATCTCGGCCTGCTCTCGGGCGATGAGGAGCAGGAGCTCGTTCTTGTTTGCGCGGAAGGATCTAATATTCCATAGTAAGATCTTGGGTAGAGAAACCATCTCTAATCAATATTCCCCAAGACCTCCACAAACACCTGGAATTTCTCGCTGTTGGAGTGACAGGCCGAGTGTCTGCTGTTTAGATCACGCACAAGTGAGAGCATAAGTTTAAGAGAGCATTTACAAGAGAGTTCAATTTTTTGAACTCGGCCATCAAGTCGTGAATATTTCCCACCTCCTCGTGGGCAGGGAGACCCGGAGCCGACCGTAGACCAGGCTCCCCAGCGCGCGCACCGACGCCTCTCGTGACATCGGCGAATGACAGCCCGCCACCAAGGGCAGGCGCAGGACGAGAAGTATATACAGGGGGTACCGGTATGGAAGGAGCGGCCACGGTTGGGGCCTTGGGACACTTAGCCTCGCGGGCGCTTAGGTACTTTAAGAGAGCCGGGCACTTAGAGTAATTTGCCGTATGCTGGCCGGAGCAGTTGGAGCAAGTGGGGGGAACATCGAGAGACTTGACACACTGAGATGTGTGGTGGTCACCAGCACATTTAACGCAGCGAGGAGCTACGTTACAGTTCGTTGCAGAGTGGCCAAATGCCTGGCACCTGAAGCATTGGGTATGTGATTTTTTTGAGAAGAACCTGTCCCAATAAACGCGAATACTGAACAGATAGCTCGTTCTGGCCACCGAGCTGAAGGAGGTGCCAGCCGGGAAATTTACCCTGTAAACCGGTCTGCCCGCAGATTTGCTAATGCAGACGCAGTTCACAGGGTTCAGACCCGCTCTGCGGATCTCCCCCAGAAGCTCCTCCGAGGGAGTCGGGGGAAGACCCTTCAGAACGAGGCTAAGTATCTTTTCTGCGTTAGGCGTGAATGTGAAAAACGAAAGGTTGTTTTCTCGGAGAAATGATATAAGCTTCTCATGGGAGGCCTTGTTGTCGAACTGTACCCTCACCCCCTGCTTCAGGAGCTTCAGTTTAAAAGTCTTTCCACCACACATCTCAGTGAGCTGTTGCTCGAGCATGTGTGCCGACGAGGAGTATTTGGTTATATAGATGGGCGGAGTCTTTACCGACTGGCGAGCAAGAGGTGCGTTCGCGTTGGAAGGACGACGAGGGGACGCAGGAGGTGCAGTAGCACCGGTACGGTTGTTGACGGAAGCCCATCGGGGGCTAGGAGGAGTGGGGGGGGCGCGGGTCCACCACCTCCGCGGCGAAGGCTCGCGTGAGGGGGGAGAAGCGGTTTGAAGTGGAGACATTTATTGCGTCACACATCTCGACGCTTCGAGAATTTTCGTCAAGGTTAGGAAGGGGGGAGGCCGACCTGGAATGGGGTGGCAACGCGGACGCGACGTTAGCGCATGGAGACAAAGAACTAAAACTAGAATTAAGAATATCCCTAATACTACCACTAGAATTATTATTAAAATTAGTATTAGAATTTAAATTTGAAATGACGACGTGATCAGAGCTGCGGTCCTGCAGCTCAACGGGAATATTAAACAGCTTAACAATTCGCGCAGCCTTTTCGCGCGGAGGCTCGAATGCGTCCTGCGAGCCGAGCGAGCCGGAAGAACGGCAGGGAGAAATGGAAATGGCGGCCGGGCCGGGGCTGTTACCAAGCACATGGCCCCTGGACGGAGATGAAGCTTTGAAGACGCTTACCTTACTTGGCGAATTTTCCTTAGCGGTACCTTTTGCAGGAACACCGGAGACATTCAGCGCCGAAGAAGACGCAGCCAGGAGAGCCCTTGTGATGGCAGGGCCTTTTGCGCGAGGAATCGCAGACTTCCTTGCCGGGAGAGGGCCGGCAGACGAGGAGGAAAAGCCGGGGGGAGCCCGTGACTTGGTCGTCATGGGCCGTTTCCGGCAGCCTTTAAGTAAATCGTTATTTTTGCCAAAAGGCACTTTCACAGGTTGTGGCCAGTCCCCCCTGAAAGGAGAGGACGACCACTGAACACCGAAAAACTAGAGCACTTCAACACGCAAAGCGGAGAACCAGAATGTTCGATGGAACAGAAAAGAAACAGTTGCTACGCGCGACGCGCGAAGCACGACACGAGGCACGAAACACACTACGCAGCGCTGCACGACAAGACACGTCCGACCGCAACGAACGCTGGACGCAGAATGTGAGGCGGGTTGCTGTCCTGTTTTTTTTTTTTTTTTTTTTTTAAACCTGGCAGGGATTTGAGGAGGGGGAGGTAGGGGGGGAGAGGAGGAGCGACGAAGAGGTGGAGGCACCCGGAGATGGTGAGATGCAGAAGCAAATTTCCCCCCCGGTTTCCCCCTCCCACGACGTGTGCCGTTCCTGCTAGCACTAGGCCAGCTTACCGGCAATCCTGAAGATAACATGACGTTAACTACGTGATGTGGGGGAGTATGAAAATACAGTCAAGAAAGGAAACAAACATATGGAGGAAAATTTTCAAAAAACCTCCAAAAGAGTAATGTAGAGACAGGAGTAATAAAAACGATATGAAAAGAACACTCAGCTGGGTGAGGCTGAGGCACGGCGCGTGCGGACGCGATAAGTACGAGAGCGCAGCGCGACAGGCGGGTGGGGGAAAATAGCGAGGGAAATAGACGAACAAACAAGAACAAGCAATGTGCTCGCACCAACACAGGCGCAATACAAGAACACAGGAGATGATGACCAAGGGGCACGCTTGATCAGGCGCGGTCAAATCTAGAATTTAAGGGGAAATTGTATTTGATACGATATGGAATTGTATGAATGTTGACCTCGGCCAGGCCACGCACCAGAGGGTTTTCATGCTGATCGCAATTTACACCGGCAATGAGCCTGTTTACGTAGGTTTCAATGAGCGGAGTTCTAGCGTTACGGTGAAGCTTTCTGGTAGAGAACCAGGGGCGCACGTTAAGAATTGTCTTTAAAACCTTATTTTGGGCGATCTGGATTTTCCGCCGACCATAGGCGCGCAAACAGTCCCAGTATACTGGCAAGCCGTACGTCAAAACCGGGCGAATACACATTTTGTAGATCGCGAGCCGTATGTCAAGATGCAGGCATGAAAAACGCGCAAGGTGGGGCCCAAGGGCACTGGCAACCCTGTGCATTTTGGTAATGCGGTCTTTAACCGCCGCCATCCAGGTAAATCCCGAGTCTAAGACAACGCCCAGGTAGGTGACCTTGCTCGACCATTGGATTTCATGGGTGTTAACGACCAGACAGTCAACCGGGGGGCGGCGATGACGCGTGAAGAGGATGGCCTCGGTCTTGGAAGCATTGATGGCCAGCTTCCAGTGCGCGAAATACTCAAGCACAGCGCTCAGGTATTGCTGGAGGCGGTCGCGAGCCACGCGCTGTCTGCGGGAGGAGGTAAGGAGCGCCGTATCGTCCGCGTACAAAGCCAGCGAGCAGTTGGCTTGAGTGGGGATGCCATTCATAAAAATGTTGAAAAGGAAGGGGCCGAGGATCGAGCCCTGCGGCACCCCAGCCGAGACCGGTCGAACACTTGACGCGGCCCCGTTCACCCGGACATAAAAAGTTCTACCCATCAAGTAGGAGTCAATCAACTTCAGAAACTCGCATTGGAAACCAGCGGCATGCAGTTTAAAAATAAGAGCGTCGTGCAATACGGAATCAAAGGCCTTCTGGAGGTCCAGAAGAACCATTGCCGTGACGTGTTTAACATTAAGGCCATGCGTGATCTGCTGCGCAATGCGAGTAATCTGGTGCAAGGTCGAGTGCTTCCGCCGAAAACCAAACTGCTGAGGTATGTTAATGTCATTGTCGGAGGCGAATTTACTAATGTACACATGGATGACAGATTCGAACACCTTACCCATTATGGAAAGGAGGCTAATTGGCCGGTAACTGGACGCTAAATTTTTTGGCTTTCCCGGCTTGTGGATAGCTGAGACACGGGCCAGCTTCCACGCACCGGGGAAGTAAGCAGTGCGTAAACAAGAACGAAAAATGTAATACACTTGGCAGATAAGTTTTTTAGACGCGTTTTTTAACATTTGAGAACTCAAACGGTCATCACCCGGAGATTTTTTGTCGCCAAGACGAGAAATAATTTTGGAAATGCTGAGGGGAGAAAGCCCAGAGCAGAGTAGATCGGAGCAAGGAGTGGAAGCTCTCCGGAAGTGGGAAATAAAGTCCTTAATCTCAGCCTCGCGGGGTGTGCTGAGGGAGCATGCCTCTCTGAAAACGGACTCAAACTGCTGGGCCAGGATTTCTGCCTTTTCCTCCGCCAGGCAGACGTCGGTGCCATGATTATTAAAAATGGGCATTTTGTGCCCCTCGAATTTACTAGAAATGGTAGCATAAGTTGCCCAGAAGGTCGGGTCGGGTCTTCGGAATGATCCGAGCTTACTGATCCACGCCTTATTCCTTAAGTAGGAGATTTGCCTCTTAATACCCGCGGAGAGATCTTTAATGACGTCATTCAGGTGGGGCAAGCCCATACGCTGAATTAACTTGCGGATTTTACGCCTTCTCTTAATGAGAGCGGAGAGGTAATCATCGCCCAGCAAAAAACCGTGGCGTGTGGAGGCAGTGTTGATCTTAGTAGTTGCGAGGCGGACGGAGGAGTGCATGTGAGTCGTGATGTGACTTATGCAGTCGTCAATGGCAGAGCTGGATTCGAAGTCCGTTTTCAGGGGAAAACCGTTAGAAAGTTGACGGTAGAGCTTCCAGTCGATGATCCTATCAAGGCCAATGCCGGATTGAGGCAGGGCAGGCTGGAGGGAAACCGGAGCGTGGTCAGAAGGACCGAGCTCAAGTGCATTACATTTTAGAGAACGGTTGTAAGAAGAGAGAAAAATGTCCAACGTGGTTGGACGAAAACGAGGAGAGAAGAAGGTGCATTTATCCGGATAAATGATGTCATAGGCAGAGTTTGAAAAGTGGGTGTGGAGGACACAGCCACTGGCATTGGATTTATGGTTGTTCCATAATGGGTGTTTGGCGTTGAAATCGCCTCCGACAATGAAGGGAGAACCCAAACCAGTTATCATGTCGAGCATGCTTGGCGACAGTTTGATTCTGGGCGGAGCGTATACTACTCCAATATAAATCGCGGGGGAAGAGAGCCGGATGAAGCAGTGCTCGACCGGGATAGGAAATTTATGCGTAATAGCCCGGTAAGCCAGAGCGCGGTGAATCAGGATGGCAACCCCACCCCCACTCGAGTCGCGATCATGTCTAATTATCTCAAAATCAGGAATCGAGACGATCTCAGACGGAGAAAGCCATGTCTCGGTGAGCAGCAGAATCTCGGCCTGCTCTCGGGCGATGAGGAGCAGGAGCTCATTTCTGTTTGCGCGGAAGGATCTGATATTCCATAATAAGAACTTGGGTAGAGAAGCCATCTCTAATCAATATTCCCCAAGACCTCCACAAACACCTGGAATTTCTCGCTGTTGGAGTGACAGGCCGAGAGTCTGCTGTTTAGATCACGCACAAGTGAGAGCATAAGTTTAACGTTTACAAGAGAGTTCAATTTTTTGAACTCGGCCATCAGGTCGTGAATATTTCCCACCTCCTCGTGGGCAGAGAGACCTGGAGCCGATCGTTGACCAGGCTCCCCAACGCGCGCACCGACGCCCCTCGTGACATCAGCGAATGACAGCCCGCCACCAAGGGCAGGCGCAGGACGAGAAGTATATACAGGGGGTATCGGTATGGAAGGAGCGGCGAAGGTTGGGGCCTTGGGAGTCTTAGCCTCGCGGGCGCTTAGATATTTTAAGAGAGCCGGGCACTTGGAGTAATTTGCCGTGTGTTGGCCGGAGCAATTCGAGCAAGTGGGGGGAACATCAAGAGACTTGGCACACTGAGATGTGTGGTGGTCACCAGCACATTTAACGCAGCGAGGAGCTACATTACAGTTTGTTGCAGAATGGCCAAATGCCTGACACCTGAAGCATTGGGTATGAGATTTTTTTGAGAAGAACCTGTCCCAATAGACGCGGATACTGAAAAGATAGCTCGTTCTGGCCACCGAACTGAAGGAGGTGCCAGCCGGGAAATTTACCCTGTAAACCGGTCTGCCCGCAGATTTGCTAATGCAGACGCAGTTCACAGGATTCAGACCCGCTCTGCGGATCTCCCCCAGAACCTCCTCCGAGGGAGTTGGGGGAAGACCCTTCAGAACGAGGCTAAGTATCTTCTCTGCGTTAGGCGTGAATGTAAAAAATGAAAGGTTGTTGTCTCGGAGAAATGATATAAGCTTCTCATGGGAGGCCTTGTTGTCGAATTGTACCCTCACCCCCTGCTTCAGGAGCTTCAGCTTGAAAGTCTTTCCACCACACATCTCAGTGACCTGTTGCTCAAGGATGTGTGCCGACGAGGAGTATTTCGTTATATAGATGGGCGGAGTCTTTTCCGACTGGCGAGCAAGAGGTGCGTTCGCGTCGGAAGAATGACGAGGGGTCGCGGGAGGTGCAGTAGCACCGGTACGGTTGTTGACGGAAGCTCGACGGGGGCTAGGAGGAGTGGGGGGGCGCGGGTCCACCACCTCCGCGGCGAAGGCTCGCGTGAGGGGGGAGAAGCGATTTGAGGTGGGGACGTTTACTACGTCACGCATCTCGATGCTTCGAGAATTTTCGTCAAGGTTAGGAAGGGGGGAGGCCGACCTGGAATGGGGTGGCGACGCGGACGCGACGTTAGCGCATGGAGACAAAGAACTAAAGCTAGAATTAAGAATATCCCTAATACTACTACTAGAATTATTGTTAAAATTAATATTAGAATTTAAATTAGAAATGACAACGTGATCAGAGCTGCGGTCCTGCAGCTCAACGGGAATATTAAAAAGCTTTACAATTCGCGCAGCCTTTTCGCGCGGAGGCTCGAATGCGTCCTGCGAGCCGAGCGAGCCGGAAGAACGGCAGGGAGAAACGGAAATGGCGGCCGGGCCGGGGCTGTTACCAAGCACGTGGCCCCTGGACGGAGATGAAACTTTCAAGACGCTTACCTTGCTCGTCGGATTATCTTTAGCGGTACCTGTCGCAGGAACACCAGTGACATTCAGCGCCGAAGAAGAAGACGCGGTCAGGAGAGCCCTCGTGATGGCAGGGCCTTTTGCGCGAGGAATCGCAGATTTCCTTGCCGGGAGAGGACCGGCAGACGAGGAGGAAAAGCCGGGGGGAGCCCGTGACTTGGTCGTCATGGGCCGTTTCCGGCAGCCTTTAAGTAAATCGTTGTTTTTGCCAAAAGGCACTTTCACAGGTTGTGGCCAGTCCCCCCTGAAAGGAGAGGACGACCACTGCACACCGAAAAACTAGAGCACTTCAACACGCAAAGCGGAGAAAAACCAGAATGTTCGATGGAACAGAAAAGAAACAGTTGCTACGCGCCACGCGCGAAGCACGACACGAGGCACGAAACACACTGCGCAGCGCTGCACGACAAGACACGTCCGACCGCAACGAACGCTGGACGCAGAATGAGGCGGGTTGCTGTCCTGTGATTGGTGCGGGTAAGCATACAATATAATTGCGGACCTTGGAGAAGGACCAGGTCGGTTCCTGCTCCCTGATTGGAGCGGGGAGAGCGGACCTCGGGGAGGAACCAGGAATATTTCGCGCGCTTTCTTCTACCCGGTTTCGCGCGCTTTCTGTTCAGCTTCGAGCGCTTTCTGTTCGGTTTCGCGCGCTTTATAATCGGTCTCGCGCCAAAAATAAACACCACACTGGAACACCAATAATGGAATACGAGTCAGAAGGAGAGTCAACCTCAAGGAAGGGGGGCGCAAGAAAGCGGAAGGATGAAGAAAAAGACGACACAGAATCTGACTTCCCGTGCATCATGCAAAGAAAAAGGCTCAGAAACGAAAAGAAACGTCTGGGCTCCCGCACCATCGAGACCACAGAAGATGAGACGGTGGAAAAAACCAAAAGAGTCTCAGGAAACCAAGCAATCCAGGAAAATCCGGTGGCAGAATTAATGGAACTCTGTAGCAAACTGGTAAAGGAAGTAACTCCAGATTCCATAGAAAAAATCCAGGAGAAGGCAGCTGAGGCACTCAATCTAATGAAGAAATTAGAGCAGGAAAATTTCGAAATAAAAAAGCAGCTCTCTGAAAAAATGGAACTGCAGGGAAAAATTGACTGCCTGGACAACACTCTAAGCGGAGCAGTGGAAAAGCTGACGGCATTGAGGCAGCATTTCACGCAACCAAGGCAGACATACGCACAGAAACTCCGTGTGACAAACAATATCGCTGCACCAAAACTTATCAAGCCAACCAGAAATCTGGTCACCATCTTCCCCAAAGAAGGAAGATAAAACGTAAATAGCGAGGAAACGAAGAAAATCTTAATAGCTAGCCTAGCACCCACTAAAGAGAAACTACAAATAAGAAGCGTAAAAATGTTAAACAAAGGTGGCGTAATGATAGAAACGGAGACGAAAGAGGACCTCAACACGCTGCTGAAACATGAAAAACTGACTGGTGCTGGCCTAAAAGCGGAATTACCAGCCAAGAGAAAGCCGCTAATGATCATTTGCGGAGTGCCGAAAGAGCTAGCGGAAAAAGAATTCCTGTCGGCGGTCAGGCATCAAAACCTCGAAAACATCCCCAAAGGTACTTTCCAAGAGGAGTTTGCCTTCCGATTCAAGACGGGAGACAAAAATAAGCAAACTGCAAACTCGGTGGTCGAGGTATCGCCAAAAGTTCGGGAATTGCTCCGTAAGAAGGATAGGATTTTCATCGGCTGGAACTCCTGCTCGATAAAGGACTTCATTCCAGTAAGCAGGTGCTACCGCTGTCAGTCCTTCGGACATGTCTCGAAGTACTGCAGAGAGAAATGCGACACATGCGGACACTGCGGAGAAGAGGGACACTCATTCCAGAATTGCCCACAGAAAAAGAAGGACCCAGTCTGCATAAACTGCAAACGAGTCGGTAAACCGCACAATCACTGCACAAGATGGACCGACTGCCCGGCATACAAATCAGCAATTGCAGCATGTTTAAACAAGATCGACTATGGCCACTAAAACCGGAGGCTGTACACTCGGAGTGAACCTAAAACTGGCACAACTTAATGCACAAGGCTCGAGAGCAGTAATTGACCAGGTGAGGCAAATCTCATCTGAGCAAAAATTTGACATCGTGCTACTACAGGAACCGTATGTATTCGCGAACAAAATCCCGGGCTTAGGTCTAACAACCGAAATTCTCACAGACTCCAAGAGGTTTGCAAGCGTAAGCACAGCGGGAAAAATAAAAGCGGCAGTAGTCATTTTCAATAAAAATTTGAACGTTATAAAAATAGAACAAGTTAGCAATACACACTTCATCTGCGTGGAAATAAGCACGAGTAAGGATAGGTTCTACCTTGTCAGTGCGTATTTTCAGCATTGCGAACGCATAGAGCCTTACATAGCACACCTGGATAAGATCCTAAGCTTGCTTCAAGGGCAAAATGTTATACTGAGCCTAGACTCAAATGCAAAGTCGGCGATCTGGCACTCCGTTCGTACCGATCCCAAGGGCGAGCTGCTCGAGGACTTTATCGCCCAGCGACGTCTCCGCGTTATAAACAGAAAAACAAGTGTCAGCACATTTAACAACATACATGGATCAACAAACATCGATCTTACTCTCTGTACAAATTCGTACCACAGAAAAATCCAAAACTGGAAAGTGTACAAAAAATTCACTACAAGCGACCACAACCTAATCACCTTTAATATATCACGCGCACAGGGAAAAATAGAACGCAAACCTCTAACCAGATATAACATCAAAAGGGCAAACTGGGAAAAATTTGACGACACGCTGGCAAAAAACGTGCAAATGCTGTCCCCACAGCATCTAAACGATGCCCAAGGTGCCTCCCTAAAAATCGAAAAGCTCCTTATAGACGCAAGCAACAAATCTATCCCAAAAAAAACGCACTTCTCTAAATCTGCCCCCCGGTGGAGCTCAGATCTAACGGAACTCAGGAAAAGGGTTCGCAGGGCCAGAAGAACTTTCCAGATAGCCACGGCTCCACTCACGAGGAGCAGATGCGAGAAGAAATACCGCGATCTACACAATAAATACACCACCAAAATAAGGGATGCGAAACACAACTCGTGGAAGGAGTTTGTCACAAAATGAAAGTACAGAGAGCGTGCGAGAACATCAAGGTAGACGGGACCCAAGCAATAACCTGGAAGGAGAACATGAACGCACTACTGGATACCCTCACCCCGGATGACAACGTGGAAAACGAGACTACTGCACAGAGCCAAACCAGAAGAAATACAAACATCCCCTCGGAAGGAGAAGACACTCCCCCTTTCAGCGAGGAGGAAGTAGCAATGGCCCTGAAACACATGGGAAACAAAAAGGCGCCCGGGCCAGATCTGCTGGAAACAGAAATAGTAAAACGAGCCTGGCCGGCCCTGAAGGAAAAACTCACAGAACTGTATAACCGCTGTTTAAGCGAGGGAGTCTTCCCCATACAATGGAAACGTGCAAACGTAAAAATTCTACTAAAAGGCGAAGACAAGGACGAAACCAACCCATCCTCCTACAGGCCAATCTCACTCCTCCCGGTCTTGGGAAAGGGGCTCGAGAAACTCCTGTCTGGAAGACTCGAAGAACTCTTCGATCGACACCCGCAATCCTCTGACAGGCAATTCGGGTTCAGGAAAGGCAGGTCAACTGAGCAAGCAATCGTAAAGCTCAGAACGCTGGTTGGCCGAGTCACGCAGCGGTATGCCATAGCACTGCTCTTTGATATAAAGGGAGCATTCGACAACGTCTGGTGACCCGGCATCCTGCAATGCCTGAAGGACAGAAACTGCCCTCGAAATGTATACGCGGTCATACAGAGTTACCTCAGGGACCGAGCAGTTGCAATTGAGACAGAAACAGCAACAGTGACAAAACGCGCCACCAAAGGCTGCCCGCAGGGATCGATTCTGGGACCAAAGTTCTGGAACCTCATCTTTGATGAGGCCATCAGGACGATTGGCAATGAGGGCCACGAATGTATAGCCTACGCGGACGATATCGCGGTCCTGGTAACAGGAAATTCAAGGAAGGAGCTAGAGCAAAAAGCAAATGCGGTCACAACAACACTAGTAACGTGGTGCAAACGTCAAAAACAAAATCTATCAACGAAGAAATCAGAAATGCTCTTACTCAAAGGTTTCCTCGACATAAGGCGCCCACCGACAGTGAAAGTAGGAGAGGAGTCGCTGAGGATGGTCCCGGTCGCGAAATATCTTGGAGTCAAAATAGGCACAAGATTTAACATAACACCGCACGTGAACTACATAAGCGATAAGAGTAAGAACATATTCAATGCATTAGCACGTACAGCGCACTCAGGATGGGGCATGAATACCAGGACTCTGACCACACTGTACAAAGGTCTCTTCATCCCCATAATCACGTACTCGTCGGCTGGGTGGGCTGACAAAATAAACTGCCATCACAAAAGAAAACTTGAACAAGCACAGAGACATGCACTCATCAGAGTTACAAAAGCCTACCGGACGATCTCATACGACGCCATCACCGTCATAGCAGCACAATTCCCGATCCACCTCCTGCTAATGGAAAAGAAAGCAACCTACAGCCTAAAACAAAACCAAAATTTCGAAATTGGCAATATGCAATATACAGCACCTGAATCCCCACCCGGAAAGGAGGAAATGAAGCAAAGCAGAATCCGCATTCAAAGAGAAATCGCAGGAACATGGTAGTCCCAATGGGACACTTCAACCAAGGGCAGAACAACATACAGATTCTTCAAATCCATCCAGCAGAGATTCAAATCGACATGGATCAACACTGACCACTACACAGTCCCCTGGCTCTGTGCGTCGCGTTCTGATTCCTCTTCGGCGGCCCGCATCCTTTGGTGCCCATCCGGTGGCCGGATGGCCTCCCAAGGTCCGCGCACAGGGGGCACTTGGGGGAGCTGGAGCACTGCGCCACATTGTGGTCAGAACTTCCGCAATTGTGGCAACGCCCGCTGCGGTCGACGGTGCTTGTGCACCGCTGCCTCACGTGGCCCGTCTCAATGCAGCGGAAGCACTGCAGCGGACGGTCTGCCAGCGCCACCACCCGTGCCGTGGTCCAGCCTATCCTTACTTTCTTGGCTGCCACCACTCTCCTGGCCGCCACCAGGGGGCACTTCACCCATATGGTGCCCAAGCCCACCGGGGACGAACGGATTTCCCCAGTCTTCACTGCCCCCAGTGGGCATCCCCCCATGGCTGCGATGACGGCAGCCACGTCGCCAGCGGTGGTGGACGCCACAAGGTCCCTGACCCGTACTTCTGCCATCTTCATGGGCCTGGTCACCGTGACGCCCTCCTGCTCCCCAAGGACCTCCCTCATTTTCGTGGCCAGGGCGCGGCCTTGACCGCTCCCTCCGGAGTGCTCAGGGCTCCCACAATTGTGGCAGCGCCCGCTGCGGTCGACGGTGCTTGTGCACCGCTGCCTCACGTGGCCCGTCTCAATGCAGCGGAAGCACTGCAGCGGACGGTCTGCCAGCGCCACCACCCGTGCCGTGGTCCAGCCTATCCTTACTTTCTTGGCTGCCACCACTCTCCTGGCCGCCACCAGGGGGCACTTCACCCATATGGTGCCCAAGCCCACCGGGGACGAACGGATTTCCCCAGTCTTCACTGCCCCCAGTGGGCATCCCCCCATGGCTGCGATGACGGCAGCCACGTCGCCAGCGGTGGTGGACGCCACAAGGTCCCTGACCCGTACTTCTGCCATCTTCATGGGCCTGGTCACCGTGACGCCCTCCTGCTCCCCAAGGACCTCCCTCATTTTCGTGGCCAGGGCGCGGCCTTGACCGCTCCCTCCGGAGTGCTCAGGGCTCCCACAATTGTGGCAGCGCCCGCTGCGGTCGACGGTGCTTGTGCACCGCTGCCTCACGTGGCCCGTCTCAATGCAGCGGAAGCACTGCAGCGGACGGTCTGCCAGCGCCACCACCCGTGCCGTGGTCCAGCCTATCCTTACTTTCTTGGCTGCCACCACTCTCCTGGCCGCCACCAGGGGGCACTTCACCCATATGGTGCCCAAGCCCACCGGGGACGAACGGATTTCCCCAGTCTTCACTGCCCCCAGTGGGCATCCCCCCATGGCTGCGATGACGGCAGCCACGTCGCCAGCGGTGGTGGACGCCACAAGGTCCCTGACCCGTACTTCTGCCATCTTCATGGGCCTGGTCACCGTGACGCCCTCCTGCTCCCCAAGGACCTCCCTCATTTTCGTGGCCAGGGCGCGGCCTTGACCGCTCCCTCCGGAGTGCTCAGGGCTCCCACAATTGTGGCAGCGCCCGCTGCGGTCCACGGTGCTGGTGCACCGCTGCCTCACGTGGCCCACCTCCAGGCAGCGGAAGCACCACAGCGGGCGGTCCTCCAGCGCCTCTACCCGGGCAGTGGTCCAGCCGACGCAAATCCTTCTTGCCGCAACCACCTTTCTAGCAGCCGCCAGCGGGCACTTCACCCAGAGGGTGCCGAGTCCCAGCGGAGATGACCGGATTTCCCCGGTCTTCACCTCCGCTGGCGCACACCCTCCGACGACATCGATGGCCGCGGCCACGTCGGTGGTGGTGGTGGCCGCCACCAGGTCCCTCACCCTCACCTCCGCCATCTTCATTGGGCGGGCCACGTACACCCCGTCTTCTCCGCCAAGTACCTCCCGCATCATTGCGGCAAGGGCGTCCGCCTTAGCAGCCCCCTCCGGCCCAGGGATCTCCAGAAGAAGGCCCCCCGTCACGGCTCGCTTGGGCCGCAGCTCCGTAATGTTGAGCTCCGCCAGGTTAATCTGGCTGGCGGAGCTCATGGCCTCCGCGTACGAAATCTTTGCCCCGTCCTTAATGGTCAGGGCTTCTCACCAATGGCTCTCAGAGTTCTACCTATAGCAGCTTTGCCAGCAAGATGTTATTAGCATGCTTGAGTACTTTCTATCGGCCACTACCAGGTGAGAAAAGGGAGAGAAAAACCCTGCTCTAATCCGTGAGGAGTCATGGAGCAAGTTGGATGTATCCGAGGGAAGCGGCTCATTTAGTCAGCCCTTCCCGTCGAGGACGACGGGGAGAGCTGTCCAGCGGGGACCACGAGGAGGTAGAGCTGCCGGCTTGCGCTTCATCCCGGCGGGTTGGCTTGCGCCGTCAGACCTCACCCACCACGGCGCCTAGCACCGCCCGCAATGGGGGTCGAGGTGTTCGGCACTCTCAAAGAGGAGAGAAGAAAAGAAGAAGAGAAGGAAAGAAAAGAAAAGAAGAGAAAAGAAGAGAGAAAGAGGGAGGAAGAAAAAGAATCAGCCGGTAAATCGAGTGCTCCTTGTGCTTCTGCGAGGGCCCGGGGTACTAGAGGGGATGCGTACTTGAACCCTCTGTGTCGTTTGTCGTGTCCAATTCGCTTCTTTTTTCGTCAGGATCAGCCTTGACGATGAGCTGAATTGCGCGTGAAGATCGGTGTCACAAAGCCGCCGAATGCCCAGCGGCCATGGTACCCCCAGTTCCTCGGTCCGGCGCCTCAGTGGCTCCCTTTCCGTCTCCCACAGGGCACATTTGAAGAGTACGTGCGTTACTGTCTCAGTGCTTGACCCACATTCGCACTCATTACTGGACGCGAGGTTGAAGCCATGCAGTTTCGTTGAGAAGACTCCGTGTCCCGATAGAATTTGCGTCGTGTAGTGTGTCACTGCCAGGTGCCTTAGGTCTAGTCTGTCTGTTACGTTTTGGAAAATATCGTACGTGTGTCTGCCGTCCGTGTACTTGTCCCATCTGTCCTGCCATTCCGCGATCCGGTATTTTAGGATGGCCTTCCGCGGGTTCTGTGCGTATGAGTCGTCGGGAAACTGATACTCTCCAATTCTGAAGGGTATCTGCTTCCTAACGTTGTACTTCAGTGCTGCTTCTCTTATTTTCAAGTCTATGGGGAGTGTTCCCGAGATAACTGGGTGTGCTTCTGTCGAGACTGTCCTGTAGGCTTTTGTGGTGCGGATGAGCACCGATCTTTGTGCTCGGAGGATTTCTTTGGCGCCGGACTTGTTCAGGAGGTCGAACCACGCCGCCGAGGCGTACGTGGCGATTGGGACAAACATGCCGTAAAAATCGACCGGACGTAAAGTGGACGTAAAAGACGACCTCAAAAATCTGCGCCCGGATTTGAAAAGACTCGAAGGCGCTGGCGATCTAAATAAAACAATTAGGTATGTGCATGGTGTACCCAAAATCGTCAACAAATCGCGGAAAGGTTAAAAAAACTGAGGATACGCCCGTCCGTTTATTACCAGAATGTACGCGGTCTTCGGACAAAACTAAACTTGTTGGCGCAATCCGTCCCCTGCTCACCTAGTACAAGCGACGTTATCATTCTCACGGAGACCTGGCAGACGGGCGATATACATGACTCGGATTTGTCATTAACCGGCTATAATATCTTTCGTTGTGACAGAAGCCATAAAACTAGCTCCTATCTACGAGGTGGTGGTGTATTAATAGCCGTTCGAAATATATTTAAATGTAAATGCATTGTCCCACAGGATGAAAACATTGAGCAGCTAGTTGTTTTGCTTAAACTGGCAGGCAAAACCGTCATTGTTGGAACGGTATATTTACCCCCATCCTCTAGCATTGACTTACTCGAAAGACACTGTAAAACGATGCGCGATGTTATCATGTCGTACCCCAAAGCGAACGTATACATACTAGGTGACTATGACCTACCGCAAGTCGTATGGTCAAACGAAGAAGTTTTTCACCACCACATTCCCGAGCTGTCAACACGCGCAAAACACGATACCATCTGTAGTTATTTTTATCCTCTTAACCTACACCAAAGAAACTCCACTCTTAATGACTTCGGTAGAATGCTCGATCTCTTGTTCACGAATGATGCATCGGCTAGTATACATCCGGCGCCTGATCCGTTTCTTCCCCTTGACCGTTATCATCCGGCACCTGCTCTCAGGTTGGGGCCCATATGGCACCATGAAGCGGAATATTCATTTATACCTCGGCGAAACTATAATTTAGCCAATTACCATGCAATAAATGATTATCTCAACTCCTTCAATTGGGACAATGAAATCGGAACCTTGCCCCCAGATGCTGCACTTGACATAGTTTACGACCATATCAACTTTGTATGTGAACGCTATGTACCCGTGACGTATGCACGCATCTCCTCGTTTCCCGCCTGGTTTTCCGCGGAGTTGATCAGAACAATTAGGAAAAAAAGCAGCCCACAAGGCATACAGGGTGTCCCGTAACTGCCGCAACATCGGGAAAAGAGGGGTAGCTGAGGTGATTCTGAATAACTTTTTCCTTGACTAAAATGTTGTTTGAAGCTTTGTTTTTGAGTTATTAACCAAAAACACTGCCCAATTAGAGTGTCCGTGAAGCGCGAACTCAGGCGCGTACCTCGCAATTGCGCTCGATCATGAACGGGGACATCGAGGGTATCGAGGAAAGCGTATGGAAAATGTCACACCGTTATTCCTTAATAAGAAATAAACTAATTATTCTTTTCATCAATCGAGCACGGTTCTGATCGTTATTCATGAGTTACGAATAATTCCACATTACCCTTAATTTAAGACAATGTAACATTTGCCTTTTAAGGCAAGTAACGCGTATGTAGACTATCTGTTCTTCTCCAACCTACGAGCACGTTGCATGGTCCTTGTCAAATCTTGTTGGTTAGCGCACATCAAGTATGTTGAGTCCTCGATACCGAATAATTCTAAGGCTTTCTGGAAGTTTGTAAACAGCACCAGAACCGATAAAGCAATCCCGAACAAAATGTCCTTCAATGGCGTTGAACTGGAACATCCTGCGGATATCTCCGAAGCATTTGCCACCTTCTTTCAATCCACTTTTAACCGTGAAATAGCGAACAATAGCATGTTTGAGTCCTCGGCTGATATTAATATAAACATTGACAGTCTATACATTAGCATCGGTGAAGTCTATAAGAAACTAGACTGTATTTGTACAAAAAACGGTCCGGGACCAGATCTCACTCCTCCAATATTCTTCAAGTTGTTACGTAGGAAGGATTGTTTCCTTCGTTTTTCGTCTATCATGCCCTTATTTGGGAATCGGGAGCGTGTGCAGTCGGGTCTGCCCCTTCCGCGGTGACGCGATGACGTAACCCTTCGGGGGAACGTTCTCAAACCTTCCGGACTCCCTTGGAAAATTCGGTGCCCCCACCATAGTTCTAGTCCGTATTTCAAGTATAAAAAGGGCACGAAATCCGCCCTCGGTGGCTTAGTTTGAATAATCAGGCAACCGAGTTACTTCGCGATTATCCAGTTTACGAAGCTCAGCGAGAACGGGTTCAAGTCCCCTTCGAGCAATTCTTTATTATATTTGTACGACTTTACGTAAGAGTCCGAAACCGTGGCTTAGCTTCACGGTATTACGTTTGTAAACATCTTGTTAATTAGAGAATATAGACTTTCTTATTTGACTATAGACACATTTACTTCATTTCGATAACCTATACCAGTCATACGCAGTATCAATCCATCGAAGGGATATACCTTAACCGCTCAAGGTGTACCAAAGTTACGAGACCAAAATTACTAACAATCCTGTGGCTCCCGGTGATGCAATAGGCACTGGTTCGTCCACGAATTCTTACCTTCCTGTGGCTCCCGGTGATGCAATAGGCACTGGTTCGTCCACGAAAACCTTACCTTCCTGTGGCTCCCGGTGGTGAAATAGACACTGGTTCGTCCACGAAAACCTTCCTGTGGCTCCCGGTGGTGAAATAGACACTGGTTCGTCCACGAATTCTTACCTTCCTGTGGCTCCCGGTGATGCAATAGGCACTGGTTCGTCCACGAAAACCTTACCTTCCTGTGGCTCCCGGTGGTGAAATAGACACTGGTTCGTCCACGAAAACCTTCCTGTGGCTCCCGGTGGTGAAATAGACACTGGTTCGTCCACGAAAACCTTCCTGTGGCTCCCGGTGGTGAAATAGGCACTGGTTCGTCCACGAAAACCTTACCTTCCTGTGGCTCCCGGTGGTGAAATAGACACTGGTTCGTCCACGAAAACCTTCATGTGGCTCCCGGTGGTGAAATAGACACTGGTTCGTCCACGAATTCTTACCTTCCTGTGGCTCCCGGTGATGCAATAGGCACTGGTTCGTCCACGAAAACCTTACCTTCCTGTGGCTCCCGGTGATGCAATAGGCACTGGTTCGTCCACGAATTCTTACCTTCCTGTGGCTCCCGGTGATGCAATAGGCACTGGTTCGTCCACGAAAACCTTACCTTCCTGTGGCTCCCGGTGGTGAAATAGACACTGGTTCGTCCACGAAAACCTTCCTGTGGCTCCCGGTGGTGAAATAGACACTGGTTCGTCCACGAATTCTTACCTTCCTGTGGCTCCCGGTGATGCAATAGGCACTGGTTCGTCCACGAAAACCTTACCTTCCTGTGGCTCCCGGTGGTGAAATAGACACTGGTTCGTCCACGAAAACCTTCCTGTGGCTCCCGGTGGTGAAATAGACACTGGTTCGTCCACGAAAACCTTCCTGTGGCTCCCGGTGGTGAAATAGGCACTGGTTCGTCCACGAAAACCTTACCTTCCTGTGGCTCCCGGTGGTGAAATAGACACTGGTTCGTCCACGAAAACCTTCCTGTGGCTCCCGGTGGTGAAATAGACACTGGTTCGTCCACGAATTCTTACCTTCCTGTGGCTCCCGGTGATGCAATAGGCACTGGTTCGTCCACGAAAACCTTACCTTCCTGTGGCTCCCGGTGATGCAATAGGCACTGGTTCGTCCACGAATTCTTACCTTCCTGTGGCTCCCGGTGATGCAATAGGCACTGGTTCGTCCACGAAAACCTTACCTTCCTGTGGCTCCCGGTGGTGAAATAGACACTGGTTCGTCCACGAAAACCTTCCTGTGGCTCCCGGTGGTGAAATAGGCACTGGTTCGTCCACGAAAACCTTACCTTCCTGTGGCTCCCGGTGGTGAAATAGACACTGGTTCGTCCACGAAAACCTTCCTGTGGCTCCCGGTGGTGAAATAGACACTGGTTCGTCCACGAATTCTTACCTTCCTGTGGCTCCCGGTGATGCAATAGGCACTGGTTCGTCCACGAAAACCTTACCTTCCTGTGGCTCCCGGTGGTGAAATAGACACTGGTTCGTCCACGAAAACCTTCCTGTGGCTCCCGGTGGTGAAATAGACACTGGTTCGTCCACGAATTCTTACCTTCCTGTGGCTCCCGGTGGTGAAATAGACACTGGTTCGTCCACGAATTCTTACCTTCCTGTGGCTCCCGGTGGTGAAATAGACACTGGTTCGTCCACGAATTCTTACCTTCCTGTGGCTCCCGGTGATGCAATAGGCACTGGTTCGTCCACGAAAACCTTCCTGTGGCTCCCGGTGGTGAAATAGGCACTGGTTCGTCCACGAAAACCTTACCTTCCTGTGGCTCCCGGTGGTGAAATAGACACTGGTTCGTCCACGAAAACCTTCCTGTGGCTCCCGGTGGTGAAATAGACACTGGTTCGTCCACGAATTCTTACCTTCCTGTGGCTCCCGGTGGTGAAATAGACACTGGTTCGTCCACGAATTCTTACCTTCCTGTGGCTCCCGGTGGTGAAATAGACACTGGTTCGTCCACGAATTCTTACCTTCCTGTGGCTCCCGGTGATGCAATAGGCACTGGTTCGTCCACGAAAACCTTCCTGTGGCTCCCGGTGGTGAAATAGGCACTGGTTCGTCCACGAAAACCTTACCTTCCTGTGGCTCCCGGTGGTGAAATAGACACTGGTTCGTCCACGAATTCTTACCTTCCTGTGGCTCCCGGTGGTGAAATAGACACTGGTTCGTCCACGAATTCTTACCTTCCTGTGGCTCCCGGTGATGCAATAGGCACTGGTTCGTCCACGAAAACCTTCCTGTGGCTCCCGGTGGTGAAATAGACACTGGTTCGTCCACGAATTCTTACCTTCCTGTGGCTCCCGGTGATGCAATAGGCACTGGTTCGTCCACGAAAACCTTACCTTCCTGTGGCTCCCGGTGGTGAAATAGACACTGGTTCGTCCACGAATTCTTACCTTCCTGTGGCTCCCGGTGGTGAAATAGACACTGGTTCGTCCACGAATTCTTACCTTCCTGTGGCTCCCGGTGATGCAATAGGCACTGGTTCGTCAACGAAAACCTTACCTTCCTGTGGCTCCCGGTGGTGAAATAGACACTGGTTCGTCCACACCCTTCCCATCGAACGGCTTGACCGTTTAACTAACATTAGACTCTTTAAAAACCGATCCTCGGCTCCGCAGCCGCGCCCCATAGCCCTCGGCTCGTAACAAATTGGTGACAGCGGTGGGATACTGCATATTACTTGATTGGATAGGGAATCGAAAAGTCTTAAATGTGTTTCGATAAGAAAGCGGGAGTACCGTACAGGCATAGGACACCGACCTTTGTGGTGAATCCAGCATATTTAGAGAATCTGTGCTGCAGGGCTTGGACAACCACCCTAGAGAACGGTACCAAGGTCTGCGCACAGTGCGCGATAACATCACCGCTAGACATAAGAAGTTCGTCCACCGAGCACTGGTACCAGCGTGTTGTACAACAGGCGTTGTGCGCTTCGTGTAACGGACCACTTTATTCGACGCAACCTATCGTTGATTGCGACGTATGCTCAGTGAAATATTTCCTACGCGGTGAGCGCTTGTAATAACAGAATTTCTATACTATTCCAAAGCAGAACCTGTTATTTCAACTTGATAATTAGAACCTAAGGTTCTAAGGAACAAACTTTTATTTATTTTGACAATTAGAATCTAAAGTATTCTAAGGCAGAAAATCTCTTATAAAACCAATAATTAGAATTTCTATAATACTCTAAGGCAGAAATCTATTTTATTGGTTTAGGCTAATTGCCTAATAAATCTCACATCATGGCGTCACATTCGCCCGAAGAATTGGCGAATTTAACGCTTTCGATAACTAGTTCCATGACTGTATTAACGCGGCGTAATTGCATACAGTTCGCGACAGCATCGATACCCATTTTTGATGGGGAAAATCCACGTTTGTCGACTTTTACGCAAAGTATAGAAAACGGGTTAGCTTTAATACCAGAGAACACGGAGCCAGATTATTTAGCTGTAGTATTAACCAAATTTACGGGTCCGGCAAGAACGATAATTCGAGACGAGTCGTTCGCGAGTGTCGCAGACCTTATAAAGTTTTTGAAGAAAAGGTACGCTCCAGGAAAGAGCCTGACGTACTTTCAAGGTGAAATTTCGCGTCTCCGTATTCGTAACGACGAAACATTACGGAAGTACATCGATCGCGTTAGTCATTTGATCCATTGTGCGCGGACGGCAATTAAGGAACGATACGATGCCAACGTCGCGCAGATCGTTCAGGAAATGGAGAAAGACGCGCTGGAAAACTTTCTCGAAGGTTTGCCGGAACGCGTTACGTTGCGAATAGCAACGTTGGACAATAAAATAAAAACGTTAGAAGAAGCATTCGAGGCGGTCTTGTTAATTGAACGGCGTTTGAAGAATCGTCGTCAAGTGATGGAAGGACGATCGTCGAGGGATGACTTCGAAAGAAGAGGATCTCGGGAACGAGAATACCGATCGCCAACACGGTATCCGCGCTCACCATCGCCAAACTATTACCGAAGAAGTCAGGACAGGAGTACATCACCACCCGAGACGGGGTATGAAGAACGAAGAGAAACGGCAACGGCGATGACTTTACGCAGTCGTCCCAGATCGCCGTATTCATCGGATAATTCGGAGGCCGGCGATTATCGTGGACCAGAGCGTGGTCGAACGGATAAAAGGACCTCCGATGAGAAACATCTATTTTGTTGGAATTGCGGGGAAAAAGGACATGACGGGAAGATCTGCAAGCAACAACTGAATTTTCAACGAGGAGCAAGGACTTCGAGGGATTTTTCTCCGAAGCCTTTAAACTCCAAAAACGCTTACCGCGCAGACGATACGGTGAGCGTACTGAAGAACAATCGTCAAAGAAGTATCCGGTTCAGCGACGAGAAGAACGACGACTTGTCAAGGAAGCACCAACACCACGGATCAGGGTCCATGTCCCGGAATTGATAAATAAGCAAGGAGAATTTCTTATTGACGGTGGAGCCTCTGTGAATCTTGTCGCCCTGGATTCTTTGGACGATGAAACAAAGATTGGACTTGATCCGTAAAGAGCTATCCTCATTTCAAAGCAGCATCATAACCGAGCTGAAAATGGAAGTGGTGAACCTCAGCAACACGATTGCAAACCTAAACCAAAGGATAGCAGCGCTAGAAAACAAAGGAGGCTCGCCCACAACCAATGACCCCAACACCTCAACTAACGTCATTTTAAGTGAATTAAATGAGCGACAAGAAAGAGCTAAGAACATTATCATCCATGGGCTGGTGGAGGGGACTTCTGGACCCGGAGAGGACGGACGCAGATCGGACATGGCAAAAGCGATGGATATCCTGGAAAAAGTGCAGCCAGGAACGCTCAAGATATTGTGGAGTCAGAGACTAGGGAGAGTGGGCGGTACCAACACCAGACCTTTGAGAATTGGCCTGAGTTCAGCAAACGAGGTCATATCCATTCTAAAGAACAAGGGCAACTACTCTGGATCAGAAAAAATAACTGACGACAAAACACCATCGCAACTGCAACACCTCAGGGATCTAAGGAGCCAACTTAAGCAGCTACATGACAAGGGTGAAATCAATAAAACCATTAGATTCATCCGGGGAATTCCAAAAATTGTGAACGTAACTTCTCCCAAGCCAAAAAACTAAGAAGCGAATTAAGAATCTACTATCAAAACGTCCGAGGCTTAAGAACGAAAACGAACATTCTTCTTCGAAATGTGACCACTTCGGCGGTGGTCTACGATATCATCATCCTGGTAGAAACTTGGTTACATCCGGCAATATCTACTGAAGAGATGGGGCTAACAAACTACATAGTACATCGGCAGGACAGAAATTGCAACACTAGTAACCACCTCAGAGGTGGTGGAGTACTGATTGCGGTCTCAAAGGAGATACATAACTCAAGAATTAGTTCTATTAGCGAAACACGTGAACATATTTTTATTAACATTAGTATTGGACAGCACAACGTCATATTGGGATCGGTATATATTCCACCAGCATCTGATGCGAATCTTTATCGCACTCATTTTGAGGAGATAGACAGATTGATAGCATTATATCCGCACTCTCAATTTTTATTTATAGGAGATTATAACTGCCCTCAGTTCTCACACTTGCTTCCTAGCCCTTCTTCAGGGGATTCAGATGGCCCAATTGATTATTTCAGCCACAACAACGAAGTCTTCAATTTAATATCGAACGCATGCTCTTTACATAATCTTCGTCAGGCTAATACTAGGGTAAACTCAAATAACGTTTTGCTAGATCTAATCTTCTCGAATTCTGCAATCCAAGTAGATTATGCTTGCGAGGCTTCTGTTAGCGCGGATGCATATCACCCGGCCCTTAGTATTGCGACTAATATACGAAATATATATTCGAAAAAACCGGATCCGAGATGTAGAAGGGACGTCAATAACGGCGATTATTATAGCATTACTGAATATTTAAACTCTATTCACTGGGACTCGCACTTGGAAGGTTTATCGGTCGAAGGAGCAGTCTCGTACTTGTATTCGACACTAAACCACGCGATCGAATCTTTTATACCAATAAAGAAATACTATCATTCCCAATTTCCTAATTGGTGCACATCTGAACTGAAGCGCCTAATAAGATCCAAAAAATTAGCCCACAGAACTTATAAAAAGTCCAATAGTTATCTCGATTATCTTAACTTTTGTAAACTCAGATCCGATTGTAAATCACTGTCGAAATCCAGCTATTCCAAATACATTGCTTCTGTCGAATTACGTATTCCAAACAATATCAAGTCCTTCTGGAAGTTCATTAATACTCACAGAAATAATAACGTCATTCCCAGTTCTATGAGGCTAAATGAATTACAGAAATCGATTGATCAGGATATTGCAAATCTTTTTGTCGATCACTTTGAGTCGGTCTACGGACCCCAATTTCCTTCCAGCTTACCCCCAAACCTCAACTTTCAGTCACTCGACCTCTCGCATATTCCAATTAGCATAAGTGATGTACTGAGAGAAATTGAGCTCCTCAGCATGAACAAGGCACCAGGGTCAGACGGAATCCCACCTATCCTCCTCAAAGAGTGCAAATTTATAATAGCAAGACCCTTGTGGATTATTTTTAATCTCTCTCTTAGCACGGGTTGTTTCCCAAGAATATGGAAAACGAGTGTTATCACTCCAATATTCAAATCAGGATCCAGATCTATTGTATCTAATTACAGACCGGTATCTGTTTTGAACACGATTGCTAAGATTTTTGAAGGAATTATATCCAAGAAGCTTCACCCATTAATTTCATCCATCTGTAATATGCACCAACACGGTTTTATAAGGGGACGCTCCACCGCAACAAATCTCGCTGTGTACTGCAACGACCTTAACAGATCATTCGACAGTGGCTTACAAACGGACTCGGTATATCTGGACTTCAGGAAAGCATTTGATAGAGTCAACCACTATCTATTAATCGATAAGCTAGCATCCCTAGGCATAAGAGGGAGGTTTCTCCATTGGCTCTTTGCATATTTAAACGGGCGGGATCAGGTGGTCAGGATCAGAGACAGTCTTTCGAGGCACATAATGCCGACTACTGGTGTTCCTCAGGGTTCGCATTTGGGTCCGCTGCTCTTCCTACTTTTCATTAACGATATCGACTCTGTTATTCAGCATTCCAAAATTTTGCTCTTCGCAGACGATATCAAATTATATCGTCAAATTCGTTCAGCAGCAGATTGCCTCAAGCCGCAATCCGACGTTAATGACATAGTAAAGTGGTGCTCCGAAAACGAAATGGAATTGAATACCGAGAAATGTCACGCCGTCAGATTCACTAGAAAGAGGAATCCCATAGTATTCCATTACCATGTTCTTGGAGAACCACTACCCTTCTACAACTCGGTCCGGGACTTAGGGGTAACCCTAACTAACACGCTATCGTTCGGAAAACACATACGAACCATCACGAGAATGGCACTAAACACGCTAGGATTCATTCTAAGAAACTGTAACGAATTCAAAAATACTAATACTATTCGGTACCTATACATTACTCTAGTAAGACCCTTACTAGAGTACGCATCGATAATTTGGGCGCCGCAATCAAAGAAAGATGATTATACCCTAGAGAAGGTTCAGCATCTGCTACTGAGTTGTTTGGCACTCAAAGAAGGACACCCGATGTCTCGTCAAAGCCACGAGTACGGGAACTTAATGAACAAGTTCAACCTCACGGCTCTCAAAACCAGAAGAACGGTGGCGGATCTGATTTTTCTCCATGCAGCCATAAATGGAACTATTTCGAGTTCAGAATTATTATCGAGAATCAATTTTAATACGCCAACACTGAACACGAGAACGCCTCTTCTGTTTAGACCCTCATTACTTAAATTCACATCATCCGATCCTTTAAGCAGAATGCACAAAACAGCCAACCTCTATTTCCGGAAACTTAACTTCTTCGACGTCAGTGCCGCAAATTTTAAAACTGAGTTATTCAAGATATTAAGAGAAGACCCGTGACACCCCTATGTCCCAGCTGGGTAAAGACCAGGATCTAGATCTAGATTATATTTAATTATATTATTATAGTTATATTATTATAATTATATTTAATTATATTATACTTATATTTAAACTTATGACGACTAAACTTGTGACGACTAGTCAGCCCATTAGGCCGATTCGTTTCACGAATTTTCCTCAAGTGGAGGAACGTACTAGTTCCTCTAAACAAGTGACTGAGCATAGAATCCCGGGCAGGACGACGCGTCAAATTTCATTGAAGATAGCCAACCCCAATATAAAGGAAGGTTATTTACCGCGTCTTAAAACACCAAAGAACGTGTACGTCGGAGAAGCTGCTGTGAAGAACCACGACGGATCATGTTATGTTTTGGCCACAAATACCGGAGAAGAAGAGGCTGACATTTATTTGGGTCCTCAATATCTGCATCCATATGACGTCTTGGATACCTCCGACGAAGATATACCGTATTCTGAAGTGAGGAGTGCTGTTCAAGGAAAGAAGAGGAATCAACAAATCTGGGACACCTTAAGAACCAACCACTTGAATACAGAAGAAAAACTCCATATTCAAAATATAATTGAAGAATTTTCTGACAGATTCTTTCTGCCGGGAGATTCTTTAGACAAAGTACCAAATTTTAATCATTCAATATTCGTGAAGGATGATATTCCGGTTAATACCAGACAGTACCGTTACCCTCCTATACATCAGGAAGAAATTCATCGACAGGTGGGAACGCTGTTGCAGCAGGGAATCATCAAGCCTTCCGTTTCGCCGTACAATTCTCCTTTATGGATTGTTCCGAAGAAAGTGGGAGCTGACGGTATCAAGAAATGGCGCATGGTCATTGATTTTCGCGCTCTCAACGAAAAAACTGTCAGTGACAAATATCCATTACCGCAAATTACGGAAATTTTGGATAAATTAGGAAGTGCGAAGTATTTTTCAGTGTTCGATTTGGCCAACGGATTTCATCAAATCGAAATGAATCCGAGGGACAAGGAGAAAACTGCGTTTACTACGCCATACGGACATTACGAATTCGCACGTATGCCTTTCGGGTTGAAAAATGCCCCACCTACGTTCCAACGACTCATGGACCAAGTACTCACGGGGATGCAAGGAACGGAATTATTCGTGTACCTTGACGACATCGTAGTTTACTCATCATCACTCAGGGAACATGAGATCAAGGTAAAGAAGTTGTTAAAACGATTGAGGGACAATCGACTTACACTACAAACCAGCAAGTGCGAATTTCTTCGCAAGGAAGTGACCTACCTGGGGCACATAGTATCAGCGGATGGTGTAAAACCCGATCCTAGGAAATTACAGGCCGTAAAGGATTTCCCTATACCCTCGTCGCAGAAAAACATTCAACAATTTTTGGGATTAACTGGATATTACCGTAGATTTATACAGGATTATTCAGCCAAGGCAAAACCATTAATTCAACTACTTGGGAAAGGAATTCGTTTCAAATGGTCAGAAGAACAACAACGAAGTTTCGAGTTATTGCGAGATGAGTTATGTGAAAAACCTATTTTGCAATACCCCGACTTCAATCAACCTTTTATAATTACTACCGACGCATCAGACTTCGCGATTGGCGCAGTTTTGAGTCAGGGAGAAGTGGGCAAAGATTTGCCAATAGCATATGCTTCTCGCAGTTTAAATCCGGCAGAAAAGAATTATTCCGCGACTGAAAAAGAATGTTTAGCAATGGTATATGCTGTTCAATATTTTAGACCGTACGTTTTTGGAAGGAAGTTCACTTTAATAACCGATCATAGACCGTTAGTTTGGCTTCATTCCGTAAAAGATCCTACATCAAGATTAGTCAAATGGAAATTAAGACTTCTGGAATATGAGTATGAAGTTATTCATAAATCGGGGAAAACTAATAAAAACGCTGACGCTCTATCTCGTAATCCAGTAAGAATTTGTCTGCCTTTAATACCAAGGGGGGCGGATAAGGATTTCAAGGTACAATTACCAAAGAATGCAGCACCTGTTACCGATGGTATTGGACAACGCATTCGACAATTACGAAGAAGCCAGGAGGCGAAACGCAGCCGTGAAGCAGTCACCTCCGAGGAATCATCCGATCCAGAAGATACTCCGCGAAGACGACGGTATCTTCAAAGAAGAAAATTTGATCAACCGCCTGCAAGACCACAACCGGTAATACATTCACCTAGTACTATATCAGGAAACCCAGTGGCAAATTCAACACGACTTCTGGAGGATTTCGAAAATCAGCCAGCAGGAGAGGATACGACCATCAATGCAGATTTAATTTCCTTCAATGATACAAATCCTTTGGACACTACAGTCATTAATCAAACCCTTTCACAAACCTTGTTAGAAGCATCCAATGAACAAAATTTACCTGCATTACTAACTCCAACCATAATCCAAAGTCCAATCGTTGCTTCAAGCCCATCCGTTCCGCAAAGTACAATTCCTAATGTATCTAGTATTGTTAATTCTGTACCTTCGGATTACGAATCTACACCATACGAAGACAATATTTCAACTGAAGAGGAGTCAGATGACATTGGAGTCACACCACCAACACCATCAACTGGAACCATTCTAACACCACTTGAAGAAACAAGAAATCAACTGATTGAAGAGGCACATAGCAGCTTAGTAGGAGGACACAAGGGTGTCACGGAGACATACAACCGCTTGAGGGCCAAATATCATTGGCAGAATATGAGGAGCAACATACAGGATTTCATCAGGAAATGCAAGAGCTGTCAGGAGCAGAAATTAGTAAGAGCAAAAACTCGTCAACCGATGATTATTACTGATACACCTTTGGAACCTTTTGATAAACTTGCTTTGGACACGGTCGGACCCCTTCCGGAAACACCTGGTGGAAACAGATACATTTTAACAATGCAAGACAATCTTACAAAATATTGTATTGCAGTTGCCATACCGAACATACGAGCTACAACCATAGCCGACGCTTTTGCTCGGCATTTCATAGCAATTTATGGAACACCACGAACAATATTATCAGACAGAGGAACCAGCTTCATCGGAAAGGTAATGAGACACCTTGCCGACATCGTCAAAATTAAACAAGTAACGACATCAGGATACAGACCTCAAACGAACGTTTCACTGGAGAGAAGTCACGCTCTTGCAGAATAATTAAGACATTACATGGAGTCACACGAAGAATGGGATCTACTTATTCCATTTGCCATGCTGTCATACAACACATCTGTTCACGAGGCCACCAATTTCACGCCCCACGAACTGATCTTCGGTAGACAGGCAAGAATACCGAGTGCCTTTCCGTCTGGACGACGTCTAGAAACGTATGGAACCTACCTCACTGGTCTTATCGAACAGATGACCGAAATTCGAAACCAGGCAGCGGACAGTTTGAACAAAGCGAAGGAAAGGTCGAAACGCTACTACGACCGACATAGAAGACAACGAGAATTCAAACCTGGAGAATATGTGTACGTGCAGAAGGAACCCCGTATAAGCAAGTTCGACCCTCATTATATTGGGCCGTATAAAATACTAAATATTACAGATCTGAATAATGTGGTTTTAGAAATAGATAGTAATAAAACAATTCAGAAGCATCCGGATAAATTAAAACACGCCTATCTTCCATCCATCTGCACATAGGAGTTTTTACCATTTTGTTAAAAAAAGTATACATAAAAAAAAAAAATATATAAATAAAAAAAAATTATAATAAAAGAATAATATATATATATTCAACACTGGACTCAATTGTGGGAAGCTCCAACCTTTCAATTTACAAACTATATGGACACGGTTGCTTCTTTGAAAATACACATCCACCCAGAAGAAAATCAACAATTGGATACATTTGTCACGCAGCAGAAATATATAAGTATCGTCAATTGGAATCGTGCCTTCTTGCCAACACTTAGGGATGACAATTGACAGTAAGAAAATACGACGCCATGCTCACTACAATATATTTGGAACTTTATGGGCAAAGAAGAAAAACCTTGCTGTGGGGATTTGCATTGTTTCCGATTCGGACCCGCAGGGCATGGAGTGCACGGCCATGTGCAACCACTACACCATCTCAAAGGAATATCTACTCTGAAGTCGGGTCTGGGTTTCATGCATCCCCCATTCAACGGACGTTTCAATATGCAGCCTGAAGAAGTCTCCGCTCCATATATAGGATCTTGCAAACTTGGAAATTTCACAGTTTCTTCAGGAAAACATTGGGATGAACATCGAGGCCGAAACGCAGACGGAGAAGAGCGAGGGCACTGGGACGGTTTCCATGCAAACTGGAGAGCGGGGTGCCTGGCTAAGGGAGTGTCGGAGTGGCACCATCATATACTCCACCGGGCGATTTATCGCTGGCACGGGCAATTATAAGCCGGGCAGGGGGACGCAGACGAGGGTTCCGCGGACCAGGAACCAGGGGGTCCAGGTTATCGGACCCCTGGAGCCGTGCAGGAGGAGGCCATTTTCATGTAATAAGGAAAATGGTCTCAGCCTGGTTGATGTCACCGACGCTAATATCAAGGGTTGGATGCCGGGTGAAGCTGCCATTCGGAAGTGTCGAAGGGTCGCTCTAAGGATCCGCAGCATCTTCGATGACGAGGACGGGCCGTGACCGGATTCGCACATCCTGCGGTGAGGCCAACAGAGACGAGGGAATTCAACCACCTGCAGTGGCGGCTTTGCGTCATTTTTTCCCGTTGCGTGAGTGACCAACTGCATTTTATATCTGCGTTCGCGATTCCAAAAAGGGAGTAAAAGCATCATAATAAATGATGTTTCATCTGAGGGGGGAGATGTTACGTAGGAAGGATTGTTTCCTTCGTTTTTCGTCTATCATGCCCTTATTTGGGAATCGGGAGCGTGTGCAGTCGGGTCTGCCCCTTCCGCGGTGACGCGATGACGTAACTCTTCGGGGGAACGTTCTCGAACCTTCCGGACTCCCTTGGAAAATTCGGTGCCCCCACCATATTTCTAGTCCGTATTTCAAGTATAAAAAGGGCACGAAATCAGCCCTCGGTGGCTTAGTTTGAATAATCAGGCAACCGAGTTACTTCGCGATTATCCAGTTTACGAAGCTCAGCGAGAACTGGTTCAAGTCCCCTTCGAGCAATTCTTTATTATATTAAGATAAGATTTTTTTTTTAAGATTTATTATATTATAGTAAGAGTCCGAAACCGTGGCTTAGCTTCACGGTATTACGTTTGTAAACATCTTGTTTATTAGAGAATATAGACTTTCTTATTTGACATTTACTTCATTTCGATAACCTACACCAGTCATACGCAGTATCAATCCATCGAAGGGATATACCTTAACCGCTCAAGGTGTATCAAAGTTACGAGACCAAAATTACTAACAATCCTGTGGCTCCCGGTGATGCAATAGGCACTGGTTCGTCCACGCAAACCTTACCTTCCTGTGGCTCCCGGTGGTGAAATAGACACTGGTTCGTCCACACCCTTCCCATCGAACGGCTTGACCGTTTAACTAACATAAAACTCTTTAAAAACCGATCCTCGGCTCCGCAGCCGCGCCCCATAGCCCTCGGCTCGTAACAAAGTCATGCAAGTTTATTTTTTCAGGAATCTTATGGATCTTATTTAACACCTCCTTAAGAACAGTCATTTTTCCACAGAAATGGAAAAACGGCATCGTTACACCTATCCATAATGCAGGTGACAAAGACAACGTCTCAAACTATAGACCTATCTGCGGGCTCAACGTGATGCCAAAGATTCTTGAGAGTATCGTAGCTGAAAAAATCACTGAAATAATAAAAAATCGTATTATTGAAGAGCAGCACGGTTTCGTCCATGGAAGGTCGACGGCTACTAATCTCCTACTTTACCACTCCTACGTCTCTCAAGCGTTAAATAAGGGCAAACAAGTCGATGTCATTTTCATGGACTTCCAGAAAGCCTTCGACTCGCTCAACGACGAGCTGCTGATTCGGAAACTTGGTGCTTTCGGCTTCTCAAGCAAGATCGTTGCGTGAGTCTCTAGTTACCTCACTGGCAGAACCCTAATGGTTAAATACAAATCTAATTTTTTCCGCCAGTTTGTTGTTCACTCCGGAATTCCCCAAGGATCGCACCTTGGCCCACTTCTATTTAACATTTTTATAAACGATATAGCGGAGCAAATTCGGCACTGTCAATTCTTATTTTACGCAGACGACCTCAAAATCTACTCAACAGCTGAAAACGTGCGTGACACTCAACTTATTCAGGACGATTTAAAAAATCTACACATCTGGAGCATCAAAAATATGCTATTGTTTGACATTTCCAAATGCTTCATCATCAGTTTCGCACGAAAGAAAAATCCGTTTAACCTAATAAAATACTCTTACAGCATCAACGCATCACCGCTGGCTGTACGCGAGTCCGCTAAGGACCTAGGCATAATATTCAGGTCGTCTTTATCGTTTGCTGAACATGTACACTATGCTGCCGATACTACCACAAAAGTATTAGGTTTCATTCGTAGACACTCGGCCGATTTTAAGAACCCGTCCACAATTAAAGCATTCTATATACAGCTCGTGGTACCTCATCTTGAATACGGGTCAATAATCTGGAACCCCCCACAGAAATACCTCATAAACCTACTAGAGGGTGTGCAGCATCGTTTTCTGAGGTATGCTTCTTACAAGCTTAACGAACCGATGCCGGCAACGTGCCACAATTATGATAACATTCTTAATCAGCTGGGATTAATCACACTCGAAAAGAGAAGACTTACAGCGGATTTGATTTTTCCCTATAAAGTGTTAAACCAGTGTGGGATCTTAATTAAGGAAAATAACTAGATATCGGTGATTATAAGAATATGAGAATACATATACAGGGTGGCCCGGGACTCACGCAGTATTTTTAAAAAAGGGGTAGCTGATGTGATTCTGAACGATTTTTTCCTTGACCAAAATATTGTTTAAAGCTTCGTTTTCGAGTTATTAACGAAATACACTGGCGAATGAGAGCGGCCGTATAGCGCGAGCTCAGTCACAATCGCGCGCGGCCGTGATCGGGTGCATCGAGGGGCGACGTACGCCAAATATTACAATCGTCTTACATTAACAATAGGGTGTAATTCTTCGTTTTTCATCAATAACAATTAAATTAACAAGTCGTTTAATAACTGTTCCATACTTTTATTCGTTTTCCGAAACGAATAAAGTGTTTTATTAATTATGAAAAAAGTGTTTGAATGATTAATGTTAGAAAAGCGGCTCGATCACCGGCTCGATCACCGCCAACCGATCATATACAGTCACCTTTGACCGAATAAGACGACGAACTAGCGAACGACGATACCGAAAGCAACCCGGGACTTCTTGTAAATCAAAAGTAAACGTGCATTTGTCAACCGTATCCACACCGAGTTTTATTTCCTCGCTAAGCGAAAGCCGATCGCAAACAGATGTATTAAAGTCGCTACGGGCCTAGCCGTAGACAACTGCATACGAAATACTGTCGCTCTCTTCTAATGTAGTGTCACTACGTCGGATATTAATTGTTACGTAAATAGTGTCCCTCTCCTCTACTCTATTTATATTGTCTTTCGATTTAAACTAATGTTACGTAACTGTACTAACTGCAATTAATGTAAATTAATGCAAATTCAGGACTTCTTTTGTCCGTAATAAATAAATAAATAAATAACTGGGAGTGCTTCTGTCGAGACTGTCCTGTAGGCCTTTGCGGTGCGGAGGAGCACCGATCTTTGTGCTCGGAGGATTTCTTTGGCGCCGGACTTGTTCAGGAGGTCGAACCACGCCGCCGAGGCGTACGTGGCGAATTCCCGTAGATTTTAATGCTTGGGGGTTTCTTTGCGTCTAATTTGCCCTTCAAGAGGATCATTTCTGATTTCGAAGAAGTAAGTGTCAGTTTTTCACGTACGCACCATTCCTCTACCATTGTCGCCGCGAGTTGTCCGCGGGTACCTAAATCATTTCTGGAACTGGCGGGGTCCAGAATAAGGAGGTCGTCCGCGTAAGCGACGGCTTCGTGTCCTGAGTTCGCGAGGGTCATAAGGGGGTCACCGAAGACGAGGTTCCATAGGCTGGGGCGCAGGATTGAGCCCTGGGGGCAGCCTCTGGAGATTGGTTTGCGGACAGAGTCGCGTCTACCGATAAGTGAGACTTCGCGGTTTCTAAGGTAATCGGCAATTACGTTGTAGATATTTTTCGGACATGAACTTTTCTGTAAGCTATGGAGTATACTTGGCCAGCAAACATTGTCGAATGCGCCTGACAAGGGAACATATTCAGATGTTAATTTCCGATTTTGATGAAACTTATGTGAGATATAGTTCTTTGAAAAATATTTGACACGTATTTTTTTTTATCGCCAACCATCGACTTTGAAGGGGTGAAAACAGCCCTCAAAGTTGGGGGTCAAAACCATATTTTTGAGATATCTCGGAACCCAGAGGTCGAAAAATTTTAACTTTTTTTTAAATTGTGTGTTTTTCAATGGGAAATGTAGTCGCGCAAGAAAATTTTAACAAAAGTTTTTTGTTTAAACAATATATTAAAAAATTGTTTTTTTTTGCAGTTTCTCGTATTTATTGTTAGTTCATTTTAATGTAATCTTGGGTGTGTGATCTTTGATCCAAAATAGGGGATACATGTTTCAGGAATTTCTTTTTTTTTGCCATTTAACAATAATTATACATAATGGAAGATAGTCTTGCACCTGGCCTGCGTAGGAAGGAATTGCTATATGTTTCTATCAAAATGTTTATAACGTTCGTCGGATTGACCTTCATGTTCGTAAAAACGAATCTAACAACAAAAATAAACAAGCAGCAAAAGTAAAACAGTTTTACAAATCGAAAAGAAGTAGCCTTAACTTCTTAATATTGTAGAGGTTTTGTATGCATGTATGGGTCATGTGTGTGGTTGAGTGGGTTTAGTAGTTTATGTGTGTGAAGTTTGTGTGTTCTTTTTGTGTATTGATCGGTCACACGTTTTTGTTAAAGTTAATTTGTTTATTTGTTTATCTGTTATCTGGGTTACGCAGTATGTTCTAGGCCACTGATAAAGACGGATGTAGAAGTTTTAAAGAGAATTATTAAAAGTACATTTTTGGCCTACAATTTTTCAGAAAAAATTGTAGGCCAAAAATGTACTTTTAATAATTCTCTTTAAAACTTCTACAATACGCACGTTGCTTTACAAACCGTAATGCAGAAAGACTAATAGCACACGTAGCAAAGTGCCCATATTTATACATTCTTAAGACTGCTTTAAGTTTCCCCCTCTCTCACCCTAACAACCAATAGAAATGTTTGAAAATATTCGTGTCCTTTTGAAATGCTGTATATAACCGAGGTAAAAGCATTTGGTGCGGCATTTGCCACCAGCTCTTTTTAGATCTACCGTAAACGATGAGGAAAACTCTAGCACCGAGGATTCACAGTTTAAAAAGGCTGCAGGTATATTTTAACCGAAGGCCCAACTACTGCAGAAATTCACAGGCGAATTGGCTACAAAAATCTGTACCCTTACTCCGCCGCGGTAATTAGCACCGCGTCACGCTGCTACCTGCGCCACCTTCTTTACGTACCAGTAAAACAATAAACGACACATAACCCAGTGGTATTGTTTAAAATACTATACACGTTTAGACTAAATGCTTATATTTCGATAAAACTAGCCAGAATCCCTTCCTACGCACGCCAGGTGCAAGACTATCTTCCATTATGTATAATTATTGTTAAATGCCAAAAAAGAAAATCCTGAAACATGTATCCCCTATTTTGGATCAAAGATCACACACCCAAGTTTACATTAAAATGAACTAACAATAAATATGAGAAACTGCAAAAAAAATCAATTTTTTAATATATTGTTTAAACAAAAAACTTTTGTTAAAATTTTCTTGCGTGACTACATTTCCCATTGAAAAACACACAATTTAAAAAAAAATTTAATTTTTTCGACCTCTGGTTTCCGAGATATCTCAAAAATATGGTTTTGACCCCCAACTTTGAGGGCTGTTTTCACCCCTTCAAAGTGGATGGTTGCCGATAAAAAAAAATACGTGTCAAATATTTTTCAGGGAACTATATCTCACATAAGTTTCATCAAAATCGGAGATTAACATCTGAATATGTTCCCTTGTGAGATGTCGAAGAGCAGAGCTAGTGTATAAAAGTGGCGTTTGTTGGCAGCGGTGAGTTCTCTGACTTTAAGAATAGCGTCTTCCGTAGACTTTTTCCGTTTGAATCCAAATTGTCGGCTGGAGGCGAATTGCGTGTCGTTAAGGACGCGAGAGAGTCTGTGGGCTAGGAGTTTTTCAAGGCACTTGCCAAGTACTGGGTGTAGGCAGATGGGCTTGTATGACGATGCGAGCGGGCTAGTCTGTTGGAACGTTGGGCGTCGGAGAAGTCGGGTGTGTCGTCAGGGACCAGGCTATTAAGCCTGAGGGCGGATTGATCCCAGCGGATTTCGTCGCCGTGGGGTGATGCCGCGAGAGCTTTCTCGGGTAGGATCTTCTGCATACGCAGTTTGTATATCACTCCCCAAGTGTTCTCGTTTCCCATGCCGGTTACGAACTCTTGCCACCTGGTTTTTTTGACTTTCTGGACTTCCGTTGTGTATAGTCGTCTGGCTTGTGTGTATGTCTGTTTGAACCGTGCCTTTCGGGTCGGGTCGCGTTCCGTCTGGAAGTCCTTTCTCGCCTTTTCGGATTTCCTCTTGAGAGTGGTTAGAGTCTCGGTCCACCAGGGTACGGAGTAGGGGTGCGCGGTTTTTAGTTTAATGAATGCGTTGCAGGCGTCTATTATCGCGGTCTGGAGGGAGGCGGCGGCTGTTTCCACTTCTTCGGCGGAGGAGGCGCGTATCGCTACCCGGAGTGATGGCTTTTTTTCCACGAGGACCTCCTGGAATCTCTCCCAGTTGGCCTTCCTGGCGTTGAAGCGTTGCAGCTGCGGGGAGTGGTCGGGTGGTGTGAACGAACGGAAGTCAAAGGTGATCAGGTTGTTGTCGCGTTGGCTGTTGCCAGAGTGATATCGATGCGTGTGCTTCCTTTGTGTGAGCAAAAGGTTGGAGGGTTACCTGGCTCGTTTAGGACGAGGAGATCGGTGTCGGCTATTGTTTCGGCGAGCGCTTCCCCGCGGGCGTCCGCAGATCTGCTGAACGATAGGGGTGATTTCGCGTTCGCGTGTGCTCCGATAATTAGTTTTGTCCGAGGTAGGTTGTTAGCTATAAGTCTGAGGTGACTGAGATACGGATATATTGCGTGGCTGTGCTGGAAGTACATGCTTGCAAGGTATATTTTTCCGGCGGGGCTGATAATTTCGGTGCAGGTGCAGTTGTTGTTGCTGAGGTGGGGGATTTTAAGTACGGTTAAGTTTGGGTTACGGATGTAGATTCCTGCCATTGCACTGGTTCCGGAGGCGGAGCGGGTGACGATTAGGGCGCGTGAGCCGAAGCCAATGAAATATCCTCTCGGGTTGTATGGTTCCTGCATGAGGAGAACGTCGATGTTGCGTTCTTCGAGAACCCCGACTGTCTCCAGGGTAACCATTTGACGTCCTCATGTTTAAGTGGGCTATATTTAAAGTCGGAGGCGACCGGTGTATCCAGGTTAGATTCCATAGTCTGTTCTGGAGAGGACTTGGTTTATCGAGGAGATGTATTCCGGGCATCCGTTAGTTTTAACACTGTGGTTCGGGTTTCTACCGGCCATCTGGCAGGAGGCATAGGTGGCGGATCTCGATTTATTTGGGCATTCTTTGAATGCGTGGCCTTGAAGAGAGCAATGTCCACATACCCCGGTCTTGGCGTTGCAGTGTTTGGTTGTGTGCCCGTAGCAGTGGCACTTGTAGCAGCGCGTTGCGGCGATGTAGTCGTTCACGCGGCAGCAGTTCCATCCCACGTATAGGCGTTCCTTTTAAATTAGATGGTCCCTTGTCTCCTTGGATGATTCCAGCATGACGTTACATTTGTCCCTGGATCTGTCGCCTGAGCGGAATGCTACTTTGAGCTGATTCCTCGCGGTAGTTTGTTGTGTTCCTGACAGGTTCTGCTCTATTATGGCGCTGAGGATGGACTCGTTGCTGTCCGCTTGGAGGACCTCGTAAACGATGAGTCGCGGATTCTTTTTGGCGGGGCGCCTACTATGAGGCCGGCCGCCTTCAGCTTCTCGTTGGCCATGAGCGTGGAGATGTCCGCTTTCGTGGTTGTTTCCACGAGTACTCCGTTGCCTTGAAATCGGCGTACATTCTTGACCTGGATTTTATGTCGTCTCGGCGAGACGAGTTGAAAAGAGCCTCCTTGGTCTTCTGGCTCGATTCGAAGACAGTGGCGTCCGTTGGCGTGATGGTAACGACGGTGGGGGGGTCCTGTCTTAGATTAGATTTCGCGGCGGTGCCGGATTTGACGCCGATGCGTTGCGCGTACGTAAGGGGTCGGGCGGCGGTTGCGTTCGGTTTCGCGGTGGTAGCAAACACGAAGGTCTTCCGATGATCAAGATTCTCGGACTCGAGGGCCTCTTAAGTGCCCTTCCAGATGACTGTTGCGGATGAGGGACTCGTTGAGGAGTCCCTGCAATTTGGAGACTTTGCGCATGACGAAGGCAAGGGAGGGTGGTAGTATAGCGTTGGTGGGTGCAGAGAGAAAGTCCAAGAGAGAGGCGTGGATGCGCTCTGACTTTGCCTTGAGGGTTTGATTGTCGCGTGGTTCGCGGGAGTGGGAGGAGGCATAATCGGAGGGAGGAAGTGGGTCCGAGGTGGTGGTGGGGAGTGGGAGCTCGATTTGCTCTTTTTTCTGTTGGCTCTGGAGAGGGGAAGAGCGAGGTTGGTCCGTGGGGGGATGATTGAGATCGCTGGGGTCGAGCGATCACGCATAAATTCCCCATTCCGGTCGAGCATTGCTTCATCCGGCTCCATTCTCCTGCGGCTTATATCAGAGTAGTTTACGCTCCGCCCAGAGTCAAGCTGACTCCGCGCATGCTCGACATGATCACCGGTATGGGCTCTCCATTCATTGTCGGGGGTGACTTCAACGCCAATCACCCATTATGGAACAAACACCGGTCTAACATTAGCGGCAGGATCCTACATACTCATTTTTCAAATTCTGCCTATGATATTATTTATCCTGATAAATGTACTTATTTTACTCCTCGGTGCCGTGCTTCTACACTGGACATTTTTCTCTCCTCCTTTAATCACTCTCTAAAATGTAGTACACTTGAGCTTGGTCCTTCTGACCATGTTCCGGTTTCTCTTCTGCCTGCCCTGTCTCATTCTGGCACTGGCCTTGATCGGACCATCGACTGGAAGCTTTACCGACATCTTTCAAACGGTTTCCCCCTGAAGACGGATTTCAAATCTAGCTCCTGCATTGATGATTGTATAAATAGCGTAACGGCTCATATGCACACCTCCGTCCGACTCGCAACCACTAAAATCAACACAGTCTCTACGCGTCACGGGTTCCTACTCAATGACGATTATCTTTCCGCCCTCATTCGGAGAAGGCGTAAAATCCGAAAGCTAGCTCAGCGTATGGGGTTGCTCCACCTGAACGACATAATCAAAGATGTCTCCGCGGGTATTAAAAGGCAAATCTCCTACCTTAGAAACAAGGTTTGGATAAATAAACTCGGATCCTTCCGAAAGCCTGACCCGACTTTCTGGGCGACTTACGCCGCTATTACTAACAAATTCGAAGGGCACAAGTTACCCATATTCTACAACTGATAATGTTTGCTCGGCGGAGGACAAGGCCGAATTACTGGCTCAGCAGTTTGAGTCTGTTTTCTGGGAGGCTTGCTCCCTCAGCACACCCCGCGAGGCTGAGATTGAGACCTTATTTCTGACTTTCGGAAAGCTTCTGACATTCCACTCCTTGTTCCGATCTTCTTTGCTCTGGGCTCTCTCCCCTCAGCATCCACAAAAATTATTTCATACCTTGGCGACAAAAAATCTCCGGGTGACGACCGTTTGAGTTCCCAAATGTTTAAAAACGCTTCCAAAAAGCTTATTTGCCAAGTGTACTACATTTTTCGTTTTTGCTTACGCACCGCTTACTTTCCTGGCTCACGGAAACTGGCTCGTGTTTCGGCCATCCATAAGCCAGGCAAACCCAAAAATTTAGCCTCTAGCTACCGTCCAATTAGCCTTCTTTCATAATGGGCAAGGTGTTTGAATCAGTTATTCATGAGTATATAAGCAAATTTGCCTCCGACAATGATATAATTGTCCCCCAGCAGTTTGGCTTCCGGCGGAAGCACTCGACCTTGCACCAGATTACTCGCATCGCGCAGCAGGTGAGCCATGGCTTTAATATCAAATACGTCACGGCAATGGTTCTTCTGGATCTCCAGAAAGCCCTTGATTCCGTCTGGCTCGATGCTCTTATTTTCAAACTACGGGCCCTTGGTTTCCGATGCGAGCTTCTGAAGCTGATTGACTCCTACCTGTTGGGTAGATCTTTCTACGTCCGGGCGAATGAGGTCGCGACGAGTGCTCGACCGGTTTCGGCGGGGGTCCCACAGGGCTCAATCCTCGGTCCTATACTTTTCAATCTGTTCATGAATGATATCCCCACCCTCACTAACTGCGCGCTGGCCTTGTTCGCGGATGACACAGCGCTCCTCACCACCTCACGGAAGCCACATGTGGCTTCGCGATCGCCTTCAGCGATACTTAAACACTGTCCTTGACTTCTTCATGCAGTGGAAGCTGGCCATAAACGCTTTCAAGACTGAGGCCATCCTCTTCGCGCGCCCGTATCGCCGCTCCGCTGAATGTCTCGTAGTAAACACCCATGTTGTGCAATTGTCCGACGAGGTCACCTACCTTGGTGTTGTTCTGGACTCGAAGCTTATCTGGACTGCGGTAGTCAATGACCGCATTAACAAAATGCATAAGGTTGCAGCCGCCCTTAGACCTCACCTGTCGCGTCAATCGAACCTGCACCTTAATATCCGGCTCGCCATCTATCGCACATGCATCCGTCCTATACTAACATATGGCGTACTAGTCTTCTGGGACTGCCTAAATTCTTCTATCCGGCGTAGGATCCAGACTGCCCAAAATAAGGTGCTAAAAACCATCTTTAACGTGAATCCTTATTTCTCTAAATCATAAAGATTGAGGGGAAACATCTATTGTAAATTTGAGAAAAATATGGAGCCGCGATGCTCACTCTGCTGCTCCAGGCGGAGCCTACTACAGCGGTGTTCGAGATCATATCCGAAACCACTGCCAACGGTACCACTCTCCCCCGGAAAAAGGATGTGCGGACTCGGAAAAACCTCTCCGTCACCCTTTACAGGATCATTCGGAAAGTAGACTGTCCCATACGGGAAGCGACCCACTTAGCCGCACCGCAGCACTCCCGGGCAAACCCGGGCGCTCCGCTGTACGTTTCCAGCGGGGGCCACGAGGAGGCGGGGTCGCCGACACGAGATCCAGTCTCTTGTAGGACCACGTGGGTTGCCCCACATGGTTGTTTACACAGTTCCTTGTGGTTAACCGCTCAGGTACAGTGGGCCTTGTGGGCCACACTGCCTGCGTCACCTTTGCGGTTCCTCCTGCGAAAATCTTCTATTGCTGTTGCCTCATCTCCATTACTGCTCCAACGTATTTCTTGAATTCGCAGAATGTATCTTCCTTGATGAGGTCCTCCATCCTGCATGGCCATTGTATTCTTTTGTCCTGTAGTCCCTTGATGAGCACTTCTCTGTGCTGGGCGAGCTGGGCACACTCGTACAACACGTGCTCCACTGTATCTTTCCTCCCACATTCACAGCTTTCATCGTCCGTTAGGTTCAATTCCTTCAACTTCCCTTTTAGGTTTCCGTGCCCCGATAGAATTTGCACAGTGTGATGATCCGTGCTGATCCAGGTTGAGTTCAATCTTTCCTAAATGGACTTGACAAAGCTATGAGTCGTTCTTCCCTTATCGGAGGCGTCCCATTGATCCTGCCATATTCGAGTGATCTTGTTCTTTATTTCATTCTTGGTCCTCTTCATTTCTTCCTTCCCTGGTGTTGAGTCCCGCGCTGAGTACCGCATGTTCCCTACTTCAAAGCTTTGATTTTGCCTTAGGCTGAACAGCGCCCTCTTTTCCATCAGGAGGAGGTGAATTGGTGTTTGCGCCGCTATAACCGTAATGGCGTCGTGCGATATCGTCCTGTACGCTTTGACTACATTAATTACTGCATGCCTCTGTGCTTGTGCCAGCCTCCTCCTGTGGTGGGAGTTCAACTTGTCAGCCCAGCCAGCTGATGCGTATGTTATTACTGGTATGAACAGCCCTTTGTATAGGGTGGTCAGCGTTTCTGTATTTATACCCCAGCTCGAGTGCGCCGCTCGTGCCACAGCATTAAAGATGTTCTTACTTTTATCGCCCACGTAGTTAACATGCGATGTTATGTTGAACCTTGTACCGATCTTGATCCCTAGGTAGCTGGCGACTGGAGCCATTCTCAACGATTTTCCCCCCACTCTGACTATTGGAGGGCGCCTTATGTCCAGGTAGCCCTTGAGTAGGAGCATCTCCGATTTCTGCGTCGAGAGACTCTGCTTTTGTTGTTTGCACCAGGTTTCCAGTGTCCTGGTGACTATTCCAGCCTTTTCTTCCAGTTCTCTTCTCGAGTTCCCAGCCACCAGTACTACAATGTCATCCGCGTATGCAATTGTTTCAAATCCCTCATCTCCGATTGCTCTGATGGCATTATCAAAGATGAAGTTCCAGAGTCTCGGCCCTAGTATTGATCCTTGTGGACATCCTTTGGTTGCATTTTTTCCCACTGTTGCCGTTTGTGTTATTATGCTGACTTTGCGATCCCTGAGGTAATCCTGCATTATGGCATATATGTTCTGGGGACAATTTCTGTCCCTTAAGCTTTTCAGAATGCCAGGCCACCAGACGTTGTCGAACGCTTCCTTGGGGTCAAAGAGAAGCGTTATGACATATCTCTGTGTGGCCCCCTCAATCAAGGTTCTGAGCTTTACTATGGCTTGCTCGGTTGGTCTACCCTTCCTGAAGTCATATTGCCTATCTGATGCCAGCGGGTGCCTATCGAACAGGTCCTCAAGCCTTCCTGATATTAGTCTCTCTAGCCCTTTCCCCAACACAGGGAGGAGAGAGATTTGTCTGTATGAGGACGGGCTGGTTCCGTCCCTGTCCTCCCCCCTTCGTAAAAGTCTTACACTTGCGTGCTTCCACTGCCTCGGGAAGACTCCCTCTTCAAGGCAGCGGTTATACATTCCTGTGTAAGCTCGTTTCAGTACCGGCCAGGCTCTTTTGATAATTTCTGCTTCCAGCAGATCCGGCCCAGGCGCTTTTTTATTTCCCATTCGTTTCAGGGCTTTTGCCACCTCATCCACAGTGAAGGGGGGTGGGGTGTATTTTGTCCATCCGAGGGGAGATGCACCACCTAGTTTGTACTTGTGTTGCTGTTTCATTTTCTTCCTTATAATCAGGGGTGAGAGTATCCAGTAAAGTCTTCATGTTTCCTTTCCATGTGATTTCTTGCTTCCCGTCCATTTTTATATTCTCACACGCTTTCTGCACCTTCATCCTGTGCATCTGGATCTTATATGTGACCCCCACGTTTCGTTGTTGGCTTGCTTGTTGCTTTGCGTTTTTTATTTCCCTCGTGTAGTTATTATGTAGTTCTCGGTACCTCCTTTCCCATTTGCTCCTCATGGTCGGGTTGGTTGTTAGCTGGAAGTGCTTCCTCACTCTACGGACTCTCTTCCGGAGTTCTGTAAGATTGGCGTTCCATTAGAAAATTGCATTTTCCTTGGGATGGATCTGTCGCTCGTTTCTATAAGCAGTTTCTCTATTTTTTTCGAGCCTCCCTGCGCGTCCTCCAGCTCCTGCGGGATCAGCGTTCGAGATCTTTCCGCCAGCATGTCATCGAATTTCTTCCAATTTGCCCTCTTTATATTTGTAGGGATTTAGTTATATTGGCGGATGTGCCAATGGAATCCCACGTGTTAGTAGGTGTAGTAAATGATTTTATTTAAGCAATCACAAGACGGATTTAAACATTTAACAAGTAGCTCGCTGTATTCTCACTATATATATGTATATCACTCGCTGTGCTCTCTCTATCTCGCTAATCGATTATCTCACCCTTATTCCTACTGCTCGCCGCCTTATATACTAAACACGGCACACACACATACTCACATACTTCATACTCTCGGTCAACGCACTTTACTCGCTGTACTCTCTCACACACACTCTCGCTCTCTTTCGCTCTTTGTTATGTTTGTTTCGGCGGTCGTTCACCTATCACCTGTGTCTAGATTCTGTTATGACGTTGGTCATTGACACCGGTGAGCGACCTGCCGAAATATACATGTTTTCGCCCGACGATCTGCAACCGCCCACCCCCCTGCAATGATATCTGGCCTCAGATATCATCTGCACCTTCCTCGTCGCTTGCACTTAGGTCTGGGTAATGGACCCAGCTTTTCATATACTCCGCGGCCGTACTGGTCTCCTTCGGACCCTCGTGTTCTCCGACCTTCCGAACCACGTAGCGGTCGTTTCGCAACGATTTGATTATTTGATAGGGACCATAGTACTTCGCCGCGAATTTCGTCCCAGGGCCCTGCTAGGTCCTCTTTATCGCCACTAACTCGCCTTCCCTATACGCCGTAGCGGTTTTCCGACGTTTATCAAAACCGCGTCTATTCTCCCGTTGTACTTCCGCGATCTTTTCTTTAGCGCAATCCCGCAGCTCACATCTGTCTTCGTCGAACAAAGCGATCCACTCGCGCTCTAAGAGCTCTCTTAGAGGTAAATCACTTTGCAGTCGCATATCAATCCCGAACATTACCCGGAACGGGGTTATTCCCGTACTTCGACTAACCGTGGTGTTTAAGAATTTCTGGCAACGGTCAAGATGTTTGTACCATTCGTCAGGGCGAGGAGCTGCAAGTTTTGTTAGGATGTGTATCAGGACTCGGTTTATTCTCCCCGCTTGCCCATTACTTCGCGGCATTCCGGTGGTGATCGATATATGCTCTATACCTTCTGTTGAGCAATAGTTTTTGAATTCCCCGGAGGTGAAAGACGTACCTCGATCGGATATAATGCGACGCGGATTCCCGAAAACCGCGGACTGTTTTCTAAGTCTATCTATTACCTCGGCGGAGGTTGTGCTTCTAGTCGCGTACAGCCATGCGAATTTGGTAAAACCGTCAACGACCAAGAAAATGTGCTTGTAGTTCCTTTTAGTTGACACCATGTGATCTACATCTACGGACCCAGGTGATCTACATGAAACGTATCCAGCGGGGTTGCGCCCCTTTGTACTGGGTGCAGAAAGCCTCCTTTCCCGTGCTTCCGTTCCGCGAGGATGCAGCTAACGCAATTCTCTATTACCCTTTGGATTCTTGGTTTCATGTGCGCAAACCAATAGTCTCGCTTGACAATTGCTTCCGTTTTTCCGACAGCAAAGTGACCAACCTCGTGAGCTCTCCTAATTACGCTAGTTTGCATTGACCGCGGTACAACTAATTTATAATCACCATCAACGGACTTAAATAAAAGATCCTCTTGTACGTAATATCCATCGATCGGTTTTTCCTTTATTGCGTCCAGCAATCTACGGATGCCCTCGTCCGATGCTTGGGCTTTCTCTAGTCGCACACCTATACTATCGTCACTTTCCTTGATTAACATACACTCAGGCAGCGGGTAGCGGCTAAGGGCATCTACGTGTCGCATGCTCCTCCTTGAACGATGTTCGATAGTGCACTGGAATTCTTCCAGTAATAGCGCCCATCGCGCCACACGCACGCAAAGGTCTCTTTTTCGCATTGTTAAGGCGAACGCGCGGCAATCTGTCACTATTTTGAACGGTATGCCCAGTAGATACACGCGGAACTTTCGAAGAGACTTAATAATCGCCAAACATTCTAACTCATAACTGGTGTAATTGGCCTCGGCAGAGCTTGTTTTGCCGCTCGCGAAATACACGGGGTGCAGCGCCCCATCAACACTATCGTGCTGCAATAGGATGCCTCCGAACCCGAATTTCGATGCATCTGTGTGAAGCTCGGTCCCGGCGCCTACTCGGTACAATTTTAGTACGGGTTTACTCGTCAACGCTTGTTTTAATTGCTCGAATGCCAGCGCATGCTCGCTTTCGAATCGAAATTTCTCGCCTGACTTTAGCAGGTCTGTGAGTGGCCTGGCGATTAACGAGAAATAGGTAACGAATTTTCTGAAATAGCCTGTCAGTCCTAGGAAGCTTTGAACTTCGCGTGTGGAGGTCGGCCTACGGAACGCAGCTACTGCCTTGGTTTTATGCTCGGACGGTCGCACGGTCTGATTTTCGATGATATAACCCAAAAATTCTACCTTCGTTATTAGGTCGTCCAGATATGTTAGCATTACTTTCTCATTAATCAACGCTCGGAACGCGGCGTTTATGAACTTTTGAAACAAAGCTGCCTGTAATCGATTCATAGTCGCGACAACCCGTCCTTTTTTCGCACTAGAACGACTGGACTCGCAAAATCTGACAAGGACGGTTGGATGATTCCGTCGCGTAGCCACTCCCGTATGTGCGTATTTACCTCGTCTCGTTCTACCGCGGATAAGCGCCTAGCTGGCTGATAAGCAGGTTCTTCGTTCTTTAAGATGATTGACATTTCGACCCCTACCTCACGCGTTTTCTTTGGTTCATAATCATCCACCATCGACAGCACACGTCTCGCGGTTCCGGAATCTTTTACATGCGATACGTCTACTCGGCTTGCTTCTTCGCATACGTATATTTGTAATACCTCGGGCAGGTCACTTTTCGACGGCTGGATTTCGCTCAGTTGCCGGATTTTGACACGGCCGTGCCCGATGGTTAATTGTACGTTATTTAGGAAGTCAGCCCCCAACAAAAGGCTATGCCGCATGAGCGATTCGGGCACAACGTGTGCCGTAATGGTATATGGTACCCCGTCGATCTCGATGGTGGTTCTGAACCCTCCTAAAGTTTTGTTCGAAACCGAGCCTATACCGTCGAAGCTTACTTGACTATACTCTATACGTGGCGCCCCTATTCTATCGTACACGTCCGCTCGCATCAGCGTTACATCGCTCCCGGTGTCGATAAGCGCGGTCATTTCCGAATTATTTATTATTACGGGCTTGATGTACTTCCCTTTTGCAGTTGTCTCGGTCAAACGGCTGTCTACTGCGGCTGCCGTCTTCCGTGGGCATCGGGACGCAATATGTCCTAACTCTCGGCAATGGTAGCACTTCGCGCCTCTCTCCTTTGCTGGGCACTCTGCTGCTCGATGCCCTCTGCGTCCACAGTTGTGGCACCTCTCGATGGGCTGCTGCTGGCTACCGGCAGCTCGCGGCCTCTGGCGCTCCAGATACCCGTCTGGACTCGACATTTCCCTCGGAGTTCGACTGGCAGCGGCCCTCGACGGTAGCACCGTCTTTTCGAATGCAGCGAAAAGATCGGCCTTCGTCCTGAACCTTTCGATACGGGCTTGGTTCCGTAGGGTTATATCCGGAATACCCTCGAGAAGATACTCGATGATCTCGTCTTCATCGATGGGCACACGGTTCCCTAGAATCAACTTTTGGTGATAATAATCGCTGAAACGCTCACCGTGCCTCCAATGTCGTTGTTCGAACTCCCTTTTTCTAGCCACTCTACTCGGGAGATGATGGAACATCCCTCGCATTTCCTTCAGTAATTCGTCTATGGACATCGTGATTTATTCCGGCCTGGAATGGAACCACCATCGCTTTCCCTCTCAACCGTGATCCTCGCAAAACCATCGCTTCGCAATTTGTTAATTGATAAGTGCCTCGTAATAGCTGGAGCTGTCGTTCCCATTGTTCGTAAGGCCCATCACCGTCGAAGTGACTTAGCAACTCGGCGATCGCTGTTACGTTTATCCGTGTTCGACACGCCTCTCCGAACGTCGATGTCCGTTGGATGTCTTGGCGCAGCCTGACCTCCTCCATCGCTGGTCGAGCTGAATTTGTCGCCAGATGCACCTGTTGCAGTTGCTGCAGCACCTCGACTTCTCGTCTTGCCAATTCCAGCTCCTTTTGCATCATGTCCCGTTCTCTCCGAGCCATCTCCATCTCGCGACGCATCCACTCCGTTCCCTGCTCCTCCCTTCCTGGGGGTTGCGGCATCGTCAACTCCTGCCCGTCCCCTGGCGTGTCCGGCAGCAGACCTCCCGTTGGATCGACGCTCAGGAGCCTCGTTATTAGCTCGGACTTCGTGCCTGTCGTTGGCTGCTCCAACTCCCGCAGTCTATCTTTCAGTCGTTGGACTGTCAATTCGCTGTATTGTGCCATCTTCTCAATTCGGCACCGAGTACACTACACCACAATTACTTTTAATCCCAAATCCCGGACGAGCCCCCAATTTGTAGGGATTTGGTTATATTTGCGGATGTGCCAATGGAATCCCACGTGTTAGTAGGTGTAGTAAATGATTTTATTTAAGCCATCACAAGACGGATTTAAACATTTAACAAGTAGCTCGCTGTATTCTCACTATATATATGTATATCACTCGCTGTGCTCTCTCTATCTCGCTAATCGGTTATCTCACCCTTATTCCTACTGCTCGCCGCCTTATATACTAAACACGGCACACACACATACTCACATACTTCATACTCTCGGTCAACGCACTTTACTCGCTGTACTCTCTCACACACACTCTCGCTCTCTTTCGCTCTTTGTTATGTTTGTTTCGGCGGTCGTTCACCTATCACCTGTGTCTAGATTCTGTTATGACGTTGGTCATTGACACCGGTGAGCGACCTGCCGAAATAAACATGTTTTCGCCCGACGATCTGCAACCGATCGTCGGTTTCGGCTCCTACATATTATATCTGTCCACGGTCTTACATTCCGGTTTGTTGCGATCACACCCCAGCCTAAAGGTGATGAGGTTGTGATCACTTGTTGTGAACTTTGCGTGTACCTCCCAACATTTTATCCTTCTGTGGCATGAGTTACTGGAGAGGCTAATGTCAATGTTTGCCGACCCATGCATGTTATTAAAGGTGTTCACTTCTGTTCTTCTGTTGATGACATGCATGCATCGTTGCGCAATGAGATCTTCTAGTAATTCCCCTCTTGGGTCGGTGCGGTTGGAGTGCCAGATCGGCGATTTTGCGTTTGCATCCATACTCACAATGACATTTTGTCCCTGTAGGAGGTTCAGTATTTTCTCCAGATGCAGAATGTATGGCTCTATTCGCTCGCAGTGTTGAAAGTAGGCGCTGACCAGGTAATACCTGTCCCTGCCTGTACTTATTTCTGCGCATGCGAAGTGCATGTTGCTTATTTGTTCTATTCTTAGAACATTTATTTCCTTATTTAAGACAACTATCACGGCTTTGATCCTTTCCGCCGTGCTTACATTTGCGAACCTCTTGTGGTCTATGAGGATTTCCGCTGTGATGCCCAATCCCGGGATTTTTGTCGCAAATTCATACGGCTCTTGTAGTAGAATAATATCAAATTTCTTCTCATATGATATCTGTCTTATTTGTTCAATTACTGTTCTTGAGCCTTGCGCGTTTAGTTGTCCTATTTTTAGATATTTGTCCTTTCCGAGTGTATCGCCTTTGTCCTTATTGGCCATAATCTATTTCGCACGTAGTTTCTGCGCGTACGTCTGTTTCGGTTGCGTGAAATGCTGCCTGAGAGCGGTTAATTTTTGTATCGCTCCATTGAGTGTGTTGTCCAGGCAGTCTATCGTTCCTTGTAATTCCGTCTTTTCTTTGAGCTGTTTTTTAAGCTCGGCGTTTTCTTGCTCCAGTTCATTAACTAGTGCCTGTATCACTAGCGCCTTGTCTCGTACGGAGTCCGATGTTGCTCCTTTTCCTAATTCGCTGCAGAGCTCAATTAGATCCGTTACTGGGTTTGTCCTGTTGGTTGTATTTGTCGACACTCTTTTTCCTTTCCCCTCCGCTTCATCTTCCGTGGTGTCCACGATCCGGGGGTTGAGACGTTTCTTTTTGTTCTTTAGTTTCCTTTTTTGAGTGATGCACGGAAAGTCCGATTCCGTGTAATCCTTTGCATCCTCTTCCTCGCTCCGCCCTTCCTTGCTGTGGAGTGGTCTTCCGACTCGCAGTCCATTTTTGGTGCTGGTATCCTAGTTGTTCCTGAAAATTGAATCAATGTTCGTATTATAACGAGATCCTAAAAAGAAAAGAAGAGAGAAGAGTGATAGTGATAGTGATAGTGATTCCGGAGAAGGAGGGGTATCGAACAGGAGGGAAAGAAATGGGAGAATGAGAGAGAAAAAGGAAGATAGAGAGTAGAATAGGTGGTGGTAAAGCGTGTGAAGACAGAGAGGAAAAATTGACAGAGAAGAGAGAGAAAGAAGATGAGTAAGAGAAGGGGGGAGATAAAAGAAGAGAAAGGAGGAAAAGGGAGAGAAAAAGGAGAGAGAGAAAATAGAGTAAAAATAAAAGGTTTCTGGTTTTTGCTCCACGATCCGCGGTTTGTCCGACCAATCAGAGAGCGCCGCAGTCCGCTGGCTTACACTTTATTTTCACTGTTTAACGCTTAATTAGCAACAATTGACTGCTGCTACTTTGCTGAACTAACACTTCACATACACTGGAACACTTGTGTCAAATTTCCCGGTAGTATACCGGCTGGAAGAGCCGAAATTGACGTGCGAAGCGGAACGCGCGTGCTCACCACGTGGGCGCTGCACGCTACACTTACTTTACACTGCCAAATACGCAATTCTTTTCCAATTTGTCCGGACTTCCGGCTACTTGCACTGAACCACTAGTTACACTTCGTTGCCACTTTTCACACAGCTCCGCCACGTATTTCCGCAGTAATCGGTGATTATTGATGGTAGCTCTCAGAGTCACGCTCCTCCCATCGATCTTTATTATTGGAGGTCGATCCCTATCCAGAGTACCTTTCAAGAGGATCATTTCGGTCTTGGTCGCCGAGAGCGTTAGCTTCTGAGTGGCACACCACTCAGAGATTGCAAGGGCAACCTTTTGCCCTTTTTCTTGGAGTTCTCTCCTCGAGTTACCATATATGATCACGAGGAGATCGTCCGCATATGCTATTGGCTCGCATTCGAGCTCGGTGTTCATTAGTATTCTTAGAACCTCATCAAAGATGAGATTCCAGCAGCTTGGGCCAAGTATTGACCCCTGGGGGCAGCCTTTGGTGACTGTTTTGCTCACCTTTCCGTGTTTTGAATTTATACAGACTGCACGGTCGGTGAAATAGTCCACCATTAGTTTATAAAGATTTTTTGGGCATTCTCGTTTCTTTAGTTCGCACAGAACACTAGGCCACCAGACGTTGTCAAAGGCGCCAGCTGTGTCAAATGAGAGGCCCAGCACGTACTTCTCGTTCCGGCTGGAGACCACTTCCCTGAACTTAACCAAGGCATCCTCGGTTGATCGTCCAGGGCGGAATCCGTATTGTCGGTCCGAGGAGCGCGCTGAGCTCAGGAATTGCGCAGATAGTCGGCGCACTATTAGTTTCTCCAGTACCTTTCCAAGCACTGGGAGAAGACATATTGGTCGATACGACTTCGCTTCCGTCAATGGTTTGTTTGGGCTTTTCAGAATTGTTCTAATCGACCCAGTCTTCCATCTAGTCGGAAACACTCCATTTTCTAGGCAGCCATTGTAGAGCATCCATAAGTGTTCGCCTATCGACTTGGTCGATCGCTTGACTACTTCAACTTCCACTCTGTCTAGCCCCGGACATTTGCCGCCTTTCAGGCTCTTGATCGCCGCTTCAACCTCCTCCCGAGTGAAGGACGTCGTGTCCCCTGTCGGTGGGTCGTTAGCGATCTCCTGCCTTACTCCCACGTGCCCCTGGGTCTCCCCCCCCCCCCAGACGTATCATCTGGGATGAGCGACCCGAGAAGCGTTGAGGCGGTGGAGTGCCAGTCCATCGTATAACCTTCTCTTACTCGAATGTTGGAGACTGCTGTCTCCACATTGATCTTGTTCTGTGAGATCTCGTAGACAAGACCCCACGGTTCTCTATTCCCCTGCTCGGTCACGAAGCTGTTCCAGCTCCGTGTCTTTGCAGATCGAACAGCAGCAGTGTAAGCCTTTCTCTTTCGTTGGTAGTTAGCTTTCCTTACTGCCCTCTCAATAGAACAAGTTTGTCGCTGGAAGGTTCGTCTAGCGTTGTAGACTTGCCTTCTCTGCCTTGTCAAGTTTGGCGTCCACCATGGGTGTGCCTTCTCGTGCCTTGTCTTGATCCGCATCGAATCCTCGCACGCACGGATCATCCTTTTCTCGATGTCCTGGGCGAGGGTCTCAACATCCCTTCGAGTGTTTATGTCGTGGGTTAGTGAGTTCGAATGCGTCAAGAGTACACGGTCGAAATTTTCCCAGTCCGCAGAGCGCGTGTTGAACCTTCCTTGTGGGGCGTGGTTCTCACCTTCGCTCGCGAGCTGGAGAACGTACTCTATCGCCCTGTGATCGCTGGTGGTCCAGTTTTCGTGGACTTTCCAGATTCTCACAAGGGGGGTTATGTCACTGGATGCGAGTGTGATGTCTATCCAGGACTCCCCGCTCGGGCTGGAGTATGTTGGTATACTGTCAACCTCGTTCAAGATTGACAGGCCGTGTTGTGCGATAAACTCTTCAAGTTTCTCGCCTCGCTTATCCGTCTTTTTGCCTCCCCAGAGGGGGGATCAGGCGTTGACGTCAGCGGCGATCACGACCCGTCTATGGTTCATCTCAATCAATGCTCTCTCTAACCTCATTAAGCTTGATTCAATGTCCCCGGAGCATTGAAAATATTGGCTAATGAGGTAGAGGCTTTCAGAGGCGGTCGTTATGTGCACGCAGGACATGTGCGTGTCGCACAGGTGCGAGATTCGGACAGCCGAGAATTCTCGATTTCTAACTGCAATTGCAGCCATAATCGGTTCTCCCCCTGCTATCACCCTCGTCGCTGGCCCTAGCTCTGGGATGTGTCCCTGGGCTGAGTACGGCTCCTGTGCGAGTAGCACGTCTATGTCTCTTGCACTCATAGCGGCGCTCACTTCGTCAATAACGGTCCGGGATCGCCGCATGTTATGTAGCAATACCCGGATCCGCACTGGAGTGTTACCTCTGGCTTTATTAACCATAATTGGTGTTAAGCACTACTCTTTCCAAGGCTACTAGGTACTGTGGGCAGTCCTTGTTCGTCGTTCGATGGTCATGCTTCTTGCCGCTTGCTTTGCAGTTGGCACAGGCTAGTGCATGGGCCGTGCTTTTGCAGGCGTTGTGAGCATGACCGCTCACAGCACAGTGGGAGCAGGTGTCCTCTTGTGCTTTGCAGAATTTAGCCATATGGCCAAATTTCTGACATTTGTAACACCGAGTTACGGCGACGAACGGCGACCTACGGCGACGATCCTGAGAGTGTGGCAAGAAAGATAGTCGACATCGGAAAAATGACGCACCACGTATGCGTACTTCAACGATGTATCGCACCGTCTAAGTCCAAGAAAGGCAACCATCGATCACCACGTGGTGCAATTCCTGAGCGGACACGGAGACTTCCGTGCGAAACTCAAGGAGTTCTCCCTGGTACCGGACGACAAGTGCGCATGTGGAGAAGTGGAAACACCTAAAACACGTGCTACTTGAATGTCCGAGGAAAGAAGACGCGCACGAATCCCTAAGGCAAGAAATCAGAAAGGAGGGCCTGACATGGCCTCCTCCAGAAGCTGACTTGCTATTGAACGAACACCTATACGGGGAATTCAGAAAGCTCGCACGTCTAGTGCTCACTGCCAAACAGCCCGAACAACAGGCGATACTTGGCGAGATCGAACGCCCCAAGAACCGCAATAAATTGCAACTTCGAACGACTTAAACAAAATTCGAACGCACCCCCTCCACCCAAGAGGGAAAATACCTGAGATCGTACACGCAGGCGGCCACCCGAAAAGATGGCCGTGACGATCCAGGTAAAACAGCCAACTGGCTAACATGCTGGGACCAAGCGAAAGCTGACAGCTCCGCCTCCTCGTGGCACCCGCTGGTAACGACTGCTGGGACGGAAATCCGCAACAAAAGTCGGCTAAGAGGGCTGTTTCCTTATAGGTAGGTCCAAGTTGTTCGATGAACTGAAAACTATCTTCAGCGAGGGCAGGGTTTTTCCAAGACCGCAAACTCAGCATCTACGTATGCGTTCCCCTCCGGCATGACAAGCCATTAAGTAGATACCCAAATGCTCATACCATCTTGCAGGTAAAGATTCACTATGTGAACACGTCGATATAGGCCCAAGAGCCTCGGAACGATGTATCGCCACGGCGATCCCAAAGATACCACAGACCAAATGTCCCTATCTACTTTCTAGCGAAACCACTGCCAAGGGAACGAGCTTGGAAAAATTAGCGGGGAAAGAAGACCCTGTTGAGCTTGACTCTAGTCTGGCATTGTAAGGAGACATGAGAGGTGTAGCATAAGTGGGAGATGGCAACATCGCCGGTGAAATACCACTACTTTCATCGTTTCTTTACTTATTCGGTTGGGCGAAGCGCGTGCGCCGAGGTTTCGACCCGGTTGTCACGGTGTTCTAGAGCCAAGCGTATAAGATTGGCGTGAAGGCTTTACGCCGATCGTCGACAATACTCCCGCGTGATCCGATTCGAGGACACTGCCAGGCGGGGAGTTTGACTGGGGCGGTACATCTGTCAAAGAATAACGCAGGTGTCCTAAGGCCAGCTCAGCGAGGACAGAAACCTCGCGTAGAGCAAAAGGGCAAAAGCTGGCTTGATCTCAATGTTCAGTACGCATAGAGACTACGAAAGCACAGCTTATCGATCCTTTTGGCTTGAAGAGTTTTCAGCAAGAGGTGTCAGAAAAGTAACCACAGGGATAACTGGCTTGTGGCGGCCAAGCGTTCATAGCGACGTCGCTTTTTGATCCTTCGATGTCGGCTCTTCCTATCATTGCGAAGCATAATTCGCCAAGCGTCGGATTGTTCACCCGCCAACAGGGAACGTGAGCTGGGTTTAGACCGTCGTGAGACAGGTTAGTTTTACCCCACTGATGACTAGTCGTTGCGATAGTAATCCTGCTCAGTACGAGAGGAACCGCAGGTTCGGACATTTGGTTCACGCACTCGGTCGAGCGGTCGGTGGTGCGAAGCTACCATCCGTGGGATTATGCCTGAACGCCTCTGAGGCCGTATCCTTTCTGGTCAAAGGAGGCAACGATATATCTAGGAGTCTCGTGTGGGTCGAAAGGCTCAAAACAATGTGACAGTACTAGGTGGCCGGCCCTCGTGACCGGTCATCGCACGGGCCCCAGTTTGCCGTACGGGTTGTCTTTGGATCCGTCATCGGGATCTCGCCGAACGACGGCCATGACGCTCTAACGGTCGATCATGGGTACTCCAAGTTCGACGTCGAGACTCCGAATCGTCTGTAGACGACTTAGGTACCTGGCGAGTGTTGTACTCGGTAGAGCAGTTACCACGCTGCGATCTGTTGAGACTCAGCCCTATGCTTGGGGATTCGTCTCGTCGGTTAGACGAGATCCCGAACAAAACGACCGTGCGTCAGAAGTTTCTTAGCCGTCAGAACTTTGCCTGACGTTGCCCGTCCCTGCCAACGTGGAGGCGGATCCGCTACTCTCTAAATCAGTAAGTATCTCCCTTCTTCTCTCAAAAGCCTTGATAATAAATTTTGACAATTTTTAGAATTTTTCTTTGTTTTCTATTAAAGTTTCGAGGTCAGTTTCTAAATTCAATATTTCGGAATATCTAAAATCATTGTAAACTGGACATTTACATAAAATATGCTTTACATCCTCCTCCTCTTCTAAACAACAAATTAGACAGTTTCTATTGTCAACGCATTTCCTTTTGTAAAGTGAACTATTAACACATTGGCGACGGATGACGCGAATACGCGTCATTTTTGAACCGTATTCGAAATCCCCCGTCGCCAATGTGTTAATTGGGCCATACCCCGTTATTAAATAAACACAAAACGTATTTGGGTTGAACCAATTGTTATTAATTTTAAATTTAACGTCACGGATAAAGCTAAACGTAATCCTTCCTTTTGTATCATTATTCTATTTTTCCTGCCACTCATCATGAACCATTTTTTCTATTTTATCAGTTTCACTTTTCATTCTATTTGTTTCATTGGCAATTTGCAAATTTTCCTTCCGCACATACACATAAGTCTTCCATTTTATTGTTTTGTTGCCTCTAATTTTATTAATAAGAGCCTGTCTTATAATAGCCAAATCCAAGGGGAGGCAATTGCCTGTGTAAGCAGGTAACTGCTGGAGCTGTGGACGTGGTTCTACATGCTTTAGTTAAAGTCAACAAAATAGATCTTTGAGCCGCTAATAAATGCCTCCTAACGAGAGTCTTCTGGACCTCCCCAAACCAAATGCCAGAGCCATAGTTGACGATTGGGAGAAAAACAGCACTATAGAGGACTTTAATTATGTTCGATTTCAGGCCCCATGAATCTCTAGTAACTCTTCTCAAGGCCATAACAAAATTTACAAATTTTGTTTCGAATAGCTCGCCTTTGGGAGTATAGATCTTATTTATTTAACAATGTTTTATTAGCCCGTTACAATCCAGTTGTAAATCCCGTAAATAATTGTTATACTGGGACAAATGGTTATTTGTATGCACATTTATTTCACAAAGATCCTTATAACGAGAACACTAACTTGTAATAACTATATTAATCAAAGATTACTTTGTAATAAAACTGTATTTATTGTAGAAATGTAAAGGCTCGGAAATGCCGTTGTTGAGCCGTTTATCGTAATGTAAATGCTTCACGCAGTGAATCTTCAAGTGGAATAAATAGTAGTGTTTAAATAAATGTTTAATAAATTAGTAATGTTTCTTGCAAGTGGCTGATAATTATTTATTCTGTGTTGTTGTATTACCTTCGCAAAGCCGTTTAGAGAGTAGAGAGACAGATTTCTAATGCCGCGCGGCGGTATATATACCGCTACGCGGGGCGTAGAGTATGCGAAGATAATTGGGGGAGAGCGCTCGCGCTTGTCGTCACGGAACAGCGCTAGGAGCGAAGCGAACGAGCGCCCTCCCATGAGCGAGTCCAGAACAATTTTTGTACGTGTATACTTAGCATGCAAAATAAAATTTAACTTGTAATCCAAAATTACTCCAAGATATTTTGTTTCATTAGTATATTTAACTTTTGAATTTTCAGTTTTTAGTCGTAGTCGAGTTAACGAGCGGAGTGGTGAAGGCGATTGTAACAACAGGCGAGAGTGACTGACGGTCGGCGTTGATATACAGGGTCCGGCAGAGTATATGACCGCCCTATTAAGGGGGGGGGGGGGTTACTGGGATGATTCTGAACAATTTTTTCCTTTACCAAAATGTTGGTTAAAGCTTCGTTTATGAGTTATTAGCGAAGAACCCTGGCCAATCAGAGCGCTCAGGCGCGTGACTCTCAACGGATCTCAACCTCGGTCGTGGTCGTGAACGAACGCATTGGGACAGTTATGTTACCTCGTCTTAAATTAAGAATAATGTGGAATTATCCGTTATTCATGAATAACAAATAAACTAATAAGTGTTCGATACGTTTATTCGTTATCCGAAAAAACAAAGTATTTTATTACTTATGAATTATTTTTTGTTTAACAGCACATTTTCAGGTGGATAAATTGTGTTTTAAGAAAAACGGTTTGGATAAATAATGTTAGAAAAAGGCTAGTTAAACTTACCAATTCGTCCATAAATTAACCTGCCCCGAAGGAAGGGGGTCCTTGACACTGGGTCATTGCGTCGATCCTGACCTTCCACAACAGCTGATGTTACAGCCGTGTCGATGCACTGTCAGTTTTCTTGCACGGTAACTTCACTTAACGGTCACATTCACTTTTTGGAACGATTTATCGTTCCTACGTTTAAAAAATTGTTGCTATCTAGTCGAATACAACCGTGGCGCGAACGAACGAAAAGTTTCAGCGCAAGGTGTTTGTTCGACGGGATGCAAATCGTGGTACCGAGAAGCGGCATCAGTACTATTAAAACCGCATTGCACTAACAACACAAACATTCGGGAATACTCTTGTACTGAATGAACCATCTTACTTGCACGAATAGTCGAATGACTCTGGCAGCTTAAGCGTTTCCTTGGTCCTAGATGAACATTCGTTAAGGAGGGGATATTTTTATAATAGAATGCAGAGAAATGTTTTTTACTGGAACCCTTAAGAGGCTAGCAGTTTTGGCGTCAACCTCCGCTACACGAAAGAATACCCATGCGCTCTAGGGGGTGGTATGGTTTTCGTAACTACGGACCCCGATTGCGAAGCGACACCACACACACCATACAGTGTGGGATTACACTGTTCGAGAAATTTCAATAGTGAATAGATCTGGTTTTGCGCTCAGATATTTTTAATTTGTTATTATTGCACCAGTCCAAGAATTTATTAATCACTATATTGGCGTTATCCTCCAAGTCTTTCCTGGCGTTGCCCCGCACCAGGAAAGCTACATCGTCTGCATAGGCTATAACTTCCGTGTCAGTACCATTCACTGTGTCTTTGAATTCGCGCAAAAACTTGTCGAGGCACCAATTCCAGGCGGCCGGGCCAAAAATTGAGTCCTGTGAGCATCCTCTCTTCACCTTATATCTGATCTCTTGGTAGTTGTTTTCTTTCGTTTTCTTTAACGCTTCTCGGAGTTCACCTTCTGTGATGTCTACTTCCAAATTCAAATTGTTGTACTTATTATTGGCTGATTTAATTTCTTTTTGATACGCGTTTTCGTGAAATTTAAAGTCCTGAGGAAAGAACTTTTCGCACAGAACCCAAATCGATTCTTCCCAGGTGTGTGTCACATCTCTGGATGCTGTTATTAATCTGCCTATCGTAATGTTTTTCTTTATTTTATTCCTGTTAATTTTGTGAAGCATACCCCAGGGTTCTCTATTTCCTTCTGATCTCACAAATTCTCTCCAGGAGGTCATTTTAGCATTACGAATTTCCATTGTGTAATCAAGTTGGACTTGTTTTAATTTATTTTTGCAATTTTCTATTAAATCTAATAGCCTCAAGCTGCGAGCACGGCGCAACTGTCGGCCATACATAACGACTTCCTTCTTTAGTCGGTTCAACTTCTCAGACCACCAAGGGACACCCTGTGCAGCCCGCCTCCTGGCCGGAATCGTCTGTCTACATATTTTCCCCAGTGCTTCATTGAATAAGCCCAAAGCCCGATCAACACTCAAAGTCCGCATGTGCTCAATAAATTCATGCGGGAAGATCTCCTCGACCATCGCTCCAAACCTATCCCAGTCGGCTCGCCTGAGGTTGTATCCTTCCCTTCTTCTACCCGGCGAGGGCAGACAGTCCCGGTCCTTTAGTCTAAATGTGATCAGGCTATGGTCGGATGTTGTCCTCGAATCCTCCACACTCCAATCGACCACATGTCTACTCATACTTGCGGTACTCAGGGTCACGTCAATATTAGATTCACCGTGTGTGCTAGAGAACGTAAAAACTTCCGATCGAACATTCAGCACTCTAAGGTCTCGTGCCAGGATTATTTCGTCTAGTCTTCTACCATTCTCGTCCGTGGATCCCGACCTTACCCAGGATCCGTTCGAAGTCAAACATTACTCTTTCAAAAGTCACCGAATATTGGCAGTACATGTTAATAACAAAAAACCTGAACCTATCATAATGAATCTCGATCAGCATGACGTGCTCACTCGGTCGGTGCTCAATAAGAAAACAATCCAGACTGCTTCGCGCAATGACAGCAACCCATGGCGTACTCCCAGCGGGGCTAAAAACGTTCAGCACCGGGGAATCATAACCACAGACCCTACCCTTAAACGAGTAGGGCTCCTGGACACAGACAGTATCAACTTCACCCTGAACTAGCAATCCTCTAATTTCGGACGCAACTGCAATCGATCACCTTGCACTTATTTGAGCGACCCTTACTTCCATTTTATTTTATTTTAATAAAGGTCTATCTGTCTGATAAATTCAGGGCAAGTCTTACTGCGAAGACTATGGTTGACCTCCTTTCTTTTATATCTCTGGCAGATCGGACACATGGGATTCTCCTTTCTAGGGCATTCCGCACTAGCGTGCCCCGTTTCCCCGCAATTTTCGCAAACTTGCTTGGGTGCTGTGCAATACTTGGCATCATGCCCGTAAGTATGGCATTTATAGCATCCAACAATATTCAGGTACTCCTTAACTCTATACGCCCGCCAAAGCATGAAAACTCTGCTGGCATCTAATATCTTTTTAAAAAATCTCCCCGGCAATTGCACAATCCAATTGACTCTTCCCAGATTTTTTGTTTTATACGCATGTTTAAAAATTATTTCTTCCTTTAATTTACTTTTTTCCTCCTCATTTAACTCATCGAAGTTCTTTACTACGAAATCTGCCTTCAACTCCTCAGCTTTAAGATCTGCTTCCACCTCGTAAATTATAATGCAGGGATCGAGCTGTTTTGGCTCCGTAACGCTAAGCCCAACCCGACCGAAATCAACTTCCTTAATCTTTTCCACGTCTTCTCTGCTATTCACTTCTATCACCATTCCTTTATTTTTAAGCTGTCTAATGTTTTTAACTTTTAACTTCTTTCTCTGATCCTTTAAAGCATCCGTTATTTCTTTTCCTAGTTCCACATTTGTTCTTGTATCTGCTTCATCTTTAGGTTTGTTCAAAATGATTTCACTCTTGACAATTTCCTTTCCAGGTTTACCGAATGGCAATCTAGCACGAGGACCACGCTCCCCGCCCACCGGGACCGCTGCAACCTGCACATAGAAATCTCTAACCGATTCAGATTCCCTGAACTTGATTTTCAACATTTCTTTCTCTATCACTTCTCTTTGTAACCTAGTCTCCAGGATGGCCCACTTATCAAGAATATATCTGATAACATTCTTTGTCATTTTATTCGACTCATCGAATAAAAATTCTTCTAAATTTTTTCTTTCACAGTAAATCTCCTGCAGAACCGCGCTCAAATTTTCCATTTCTATATCGCCTACCACTAGATATCCTTATCTTTCCCAATATTTGTGATTTTCCTCCGCTTGGCTTTAGTTGGAGTAGAAGATGTTGACGCCTCACCCGCAAATAGAGACGAAGCTGAGCTACGTCTACTATGTCCTCTAACTTGTGCCTCGAAAAGCATCTCGATATCGACACTACACTCCTCCAACTCACCCCTATCCCTCCTCGTTTGTTTTGTTTTTTTATTTCTAGATGCCATACTTGGTCCCACGCAAAGGTCGGAAGGGGTGAACCACCGGGGCAAAGCCGCCTTACCCCGGTAAGGCTTAAATACAACCGGGTGCAGCCATGTTCCCGGAGGTTGGCCGCTAACGGCCGGTGCTCCCACCGACCACGATCCGGCGCAATGTCCGGAACGCACCCCTTCGGCGCGCACCATACCTTAGGGTGAGGGATCTTTTATAGAGGTTGTCATCCTTGCGGTCCGGTCGGTAAAGGCAAGACCCCCGTTCCAGCGAAACATGACCACTGGTTTACAGTATGTTAAGAGCTCGGGTACCTTGGTCCCGCTAAAGCCCATACTGTGTCTGGCCCTGGCTCGATCGGAGTCGAACCAATATCAGACACAGCCCCTGAGGGGAGTAGATAGGGACAGACGGAATATCGTTAATCCATTCATGCGCGTCACTAATTAGATGACGAGGCATTTGGCTAATACCTGTACCCCCCATGCCTCCGGGGTAGACTTCCGCGCGTCGTAGATCTAATCTTGGCCAGCGCGTTAGGCCTCTCGCCATAACTCACGTAGCGACATTGCCAGTTTAGCGTTAGATCGCACCACAGGGTAGCATTCTCCCAACAGACAACTGAGATGCCCCCCGCAGCTCAAAAGTGTTCACTCAGAGCGCGGGACAGGGTCGCGAATCTGTTCGGCTTGCCATCCCACTAAGGTTAAGAGTTAGTAATGGCTTTATGACGAGGCATTTGGCTATTTTTTTTCTCTTTTTGGTGCCCATACTGGGCTAGCCTACAGTGGCTAAGACTGCGGAACGGCACATTGCCCGTCTGGGATCTTATGGGGAGGGGTAACCCTGAGCTGGCGCCGAAGCGCCATCCCGTTACCTCACCCCACACCGACACGCGGGTGCCCCTCCCGCGTAAGTATGCCGGTCATTCTTTTCCACCGCACCCAACTCGTATGGCTCCCCTGAAGGACTCTTGTGGTGATACCACAGAGCAACCTTCTGGGGGGCCCCAGACCCACGATGTAGCTAGCGGATCTGGACGACCATACACCTCTCCAAGAGAGTGTGCATGTGGTGAAGGAGACACTAGGCGGAGGTCCCGTTGTATCCTCTATTAGTTTATGGAGGATATTGGGGTTCTCGGCATAGTACCTCCTCTTCCGTTCGTGCTGGTGGTCCAAAGCTGTTACTCCGCCAACCACCTGCACATCGATCACGCTTATGTGACCGCCCCTTCTTGCGAACAAGTCAGGCTTCCTCAGTCCCACTGAAGTGTGGAACCGAGGCTCTACGGCGACAGTCCACTCAGCATTCCAGAGACCAGAGGCTATAACCTTGCACACGGCGTCGTGTCGTTTGACGCGACAGTCGTGTGTTCGGTGGCAGGCCTGAATAATGTGGGCGGCTATCTCGGTGACATTACAGCCGCCCCGGCACTGCAACTCTCTGGTCTCCAGGCGAATGCCTCGCGAGGTACGTATTCGCGTGGGTAGACTGTTAACCCGGACGTGATGGTATTGGACATAGTCCTGTCCGGGTACGCCGTAGGAACCCGCATCGACCCACTAGGTGGATAAGTTGGACCCCCCACACTCACGCAGCTCAAAACCATCCACCGCCCGGTAGAGTTTTTGTGCCCACCACCTCTCCCTTCGCTCCGCGGACGACAGTAAAATGCCGTCCTTTGTGAGAGCACGCTCTGCCCAACTGAGTCTTCTAGTGATCCAGTCAGACTCGGCCGCTGCCCTCACAGCGGGGGAGGAGGAGTCGCCAGGTTTTGTAGACGTGTGAGCATCATACCGGGGACGGTGGTGGCGAAGGATATCTCCAGACAGCGTTGCCTCAAATCCACAAGGTCTGCCGCGCGCAAGCGCTTGGCTAGGACCTTCTGGAGGTGTCGTACAATTATGGAGGCAATGCTGATGGGGCGGAAGTCGCTCGGCTCTGTCGCGCCGTCTTTCTTGGGGACGAACACGGTCCGGCTTACTAGCACTTCCGGAGGGAAGCCGCCAGATGCAAGCACGATGTAGAAGAGGAGGGTCCTTACGCTAGGCGCAACTGCCCTCCACTGTCTCGTTGTGACACCATCAGCTCCTGGCTCCGAGGAAACGGGTAGTGTGACGCTCATGACCTCGTCACACGTCACCAGGTGCCACGTGTACTCCAGGGACGGCGAAGGTGGTGGTCGTCTAGATTCCGGAACGGGAGAGGATTCCTGAGACACAAATGGACCCCAGTACGCAGTCATGATTGCAATGTCTGGGGTCCGTGCCTCAGGTCTCCCGTCCAGAACCTCCCTGGCGGCTCTAGACATATTAGTCTTGTAGAGCTGTTGTACACGTGCATATTCCCGGCGACGTAGCCGCTTCCTCGGGACACTGGTGGTGGCATCCAGGTCAGGCCGACGCGGTCGCCTCGGGGGAGGAACCGGGAGAACTTCCCGGACCCACGCACAGAGCTCAGCTGCCACATCACTCCCATGGAGAAGGTTATTGGCTGTCCCCACGAGGGCGTGTGCGCTGAACCCCTGGACACCCCCGACTATAATGATTAACTCCCGAATAGTCGAGGGGAATCCATTGTGCGGGGCATCACTCCCCCGCGTCGAACGAGGTGATGGCGGGTGTTACCGACTCGAAGATGGAATGGGTTCAGACACACCTTCGCTCCGCTTCGATAGGTCACTGGGTTCACCAGTGGCGGAGCGAAAGGAGGTGTTACGAGCCGGGCTGTGTGGCAGCACGAGTGGCCGGTGAGGGGTATATTACCCAGGAATACGGTTATCAATTTGTTAGTTAAGGTGCGCGACGAACCTGATGCGAAATCAGGGAGCCGCTAGGATTATTGAGAGCGAGGACGAACCCGGTGCGAAATCAGGGAGCCTCTAGGAGGGGGTACAAGCACGGACGAACCCGATGCAAAATCGGGGAGCCGCAAGATGGTGAAACGTCGTGGACGAACCCGATGCGAAATCGGGGAGCCACTAGGAAGAAGTTCGCAGACGAACCCGATGCGAAATCGGGGAGCTGCTAGGAGGTTGGTTTATTCACAAACGAACCGGGCGCTTGACCAGGGAGCTGTTCGGAGGTTGGTAGACTTACGGACGAGCCCGATGCGAAATCGGGGAGCCGTAGGACACGGACGAACGCGGTGCGAAACCGGGGAGCCACTAGGTTGGAATATATAGAATGTTTGTTTGGATAAAGATATGCGAACGGATCTGATACTACTAGATAGTCGCAGGAAATGTTAGTTGCCTCGTAACTCTTAATTATTATTTGATACAACTCGAGCGACGTATGGAAAATATTCTTCATACGTAACAGAGGAGTCGCTGTCACGCTCACCGTCCTCGACAGCCCCTGACGCCTCGAGGTCGTGGAGTGCTTGGACTACAAGTGTCCGCTCCACGCCTTGCACTCTTAATAGCGTCAAGGGTCCGTGCTACGGGGAGTGCTTCTACAAGATGTTGGTTGATGAACCGCACTCCCCGGAGGACTCCCCTCTTCTCTCGCCATCAGGCGCAGCTCTTCTGCGCCCCAACGCTTCTTAACTCGTTCTACGTTGACTTTCGCATTAGCCGGATGCTTGCGACGCCGGTGGACGCCTAACCCGATTCGGGTTAGGAAGGAGCGGTCACAGTCTGGGTAAATAATGCCCAGACGCGGACTGCGCACCCATACGGGTCCTAGGTCTGCACCACTGGTGGTCGGTGGTGACGATGGTGGTGGGGTTTGGGTTTGTGGAACAGGAGCGGCGGATGACGGATCGGGGTACGTCGTCGCGGCGTTGGGGGTGTGGGGACGGGGCTTGCTCCACAGGTCCGGCGGTCCGAGGCAGCCGCCGGAGATTATATTGTCTCCTTTGTTCGTTCGGGCCTGTAGAGTTACCGACACGACGGGGTGGCAACCTGCCGCATCGGGGAGCCCTGGGGCTGCCCGCGGTTTGAGGCGAAGCCTCTTCACAGCCTTAACCGCATCAACAATTTCTTTGGCCGAGGTGCGGCTGAGTCCTCTCCATGGGTCTAGTTCTATCCCCAGATATCTCACCGTGGACTCAGGGTCTACGAAAGGTATTTTCGTCCCCGCTACTTCTAGCTGGGGATCTACCATGTACCACGTCTTTTGTGCCTGGACGATCTGGAATGCCGAGCACTTAGAGGCCGCTACACTCATTCCCAACTCTTTTAGGTTATTAGCAAGCATTCTTGCTTGCTTAGCGGCCTCTCTCTTATTCCTCGCCAGCAGAACCAGATCGTCCGCGAACGCCAAGATGGAGACATTCTCGTCTCCCATCTTAACGCCCTCCGTCGATCTGTTTATCTTCCCTATTATGGGTTCTATGATTAAATTGAACAATAAGGGCGACAGCGGGTCGCCTTGTTTTACTCCCCTTCGTAAGTCCATGTCTATTGTTTCGCCATCCCTGCATGATATTCTCGTCTGGCAGCCGTGGTACATCCTCGTGATGTACTGCCCGGCTGCCGCAGGGACTCCTTTTCTTTTGAGACAGCCCCCTATCACGCTGTGGGGGACGGTGTCGAAGGCTTTGGAAATATCCACTACCGTAACGACCCCTCCCCCTTGTGTTGTCATTATTGACAGGGCGCTACCGAGGATGGCAATGTTATATTTACAGCCATCTTCCTTTATGAATCCCTTCTGTCTCAGGTTTTGTGCCACTTTACGCCTGAGTCTCTGATCTATCATCGCCGAGTACATCCTGCTTATTAGAGACCCGATAGTGATTGGTCTCCAGTTGCTGACCTCCTCCACGCTCTTCCCCGGCTTAGGGATGAGCGTGGTGCGGTTCAGCCTCCACCGCGCAGGATACACTCGACTCAGTAACAGAAGGTTGAACATTTTGCTCATTATCTGCAGCGCCCCGTCTTTTCTCAAGTGGGCCTTTTTGATTCCGTCCAAGCCAGCTGCCGTATTACTTTTAATTTTCTTGTACTTCGACACCATCTCCCCCACGGTGACAGGTGTCCATACTTCTTCCATTGTGCAACTGCTTGCGCCGGTTTCACCTCTCTCATTCTTGGGTTTCACCCGGGGCCCAGCTACCCCCCAGAGGTCTTTATATAATGGACTTACGTCCTCTTTCTTAGGAGCTTTAACGGTCTCTTTTTCAGCTTGCGGCTCACCCGCCATCGCCCAGTCAATTAACTTAGGAGGGCACTTCTTGTAGAGTTCCTGCGTTTTAGCATACAGGTACCTCTTCTCCTTTGTTTTGTGTCTCATCTTACGTGCCCTCCTAGCGCCATTTTGCCGTCCCCGGCCTTCTGTGGTCCCGCTCCGTGTAGCGGGACCTTCGTGGACGTCGCCTCTTAATTCATCTGTAACCTTTTCTACTAGTAGGTCGACGTCCACGGGGAGGATCCTTCTCCAATAAGCCATGTCCTCTATCAGTTTTTCCGTTCCTCTTAGCGGATGTTGCTCCTTGAGGTTATTGCTGTTTATGGCCTCCTGGAGGGATACCTCCCATCTCTCCCGACCTAAACTCCTACGGGGATCCTCATCCAACTCTTCTACCGCTGACTCGTAAGCCGAGCCCCCCGATTCAGAGTCCTCTTCTTCTATTATATTCCTGCCCCGAGCGGGTAGGAGCCTCCTTTTATCGCTTATTTGTTTGCAGGTTTTATGCGGCAGGAACTCCCTTATCCTGACATTGGGGTATCTTTCGCTGTGGAATCTCCTGTCTAATTGGATCAGGAGATCCACTTCCTCTCTTGTCCAGGCCGAGGATCTACTGCCTGGTCTGTCCCTGCCGCCTGCTTGTTGCTCCTGCCTCCTGCGGTTCCGCTCCTCGGGGTGCTGGTGTCTTTCATGCTGCGCCAGCCCCCTCTGCGTCCTGAATCCCCTATTGCAAATTCCGCACTTTTCTCTGCCCTCACCCTCAGCCTCTTGTTCTGCCTGCGTTCCTCTGCAGTGTGGTACGTGGCACTGCCAGCCATGAAGCTTCTCAAAGCTCTTCTGACAGGCAGCGCACCTCCACACTACTCTTCGCTGAGGGTGCCTCCGCTCCACGTGCTCCAGGAACTGTCCTTCCTTAATAAAGCACGTGTTCGGGCCTGTTCCGGAGCAGAACCTACTGGTAATATACCCGCTCAGGGGTAGGTCCGTGATCTGTTCCATCTCAAGTCCATGTTGCCTTCCGCCGCGGGAACCCAGAGGCGTGGGCCCCACCACTGAGTCCCAGCGGCGTATTGCTTTACGCCGCCGGAGCTAGGCTAGGCTAGAGTTAATACTCCTTTTTGTTCCCTAGATCGTACCACATCCCCCAACGTGTTTTGGGGCACTACGTGCCCCTTAAGTCTCACCATCTTTCGTATATGCCATCCTTGCATGCTTTTGTAATAATCATTTATTACATTAATTGTTGCCGCCTTACGGCTTGTCCATCCCGCCATCCAGCTCGGGTAGGTGGGGTCGCCAGTCCCCAACGGTGCTGCCCCTCACCGCCCTGCCAGCTTAAGAGAGTCATAGTTACTCCCGCCGTTTACCCGCGCTTTCTTGAATTTCTTCACGTTGACATTCAGAGCACTGGGCAGAAATCACATTGCGTCAACACCCGCGGGGGCCATCGCAATGCTTTGTTTTAATTAGACAGTCGGATTCCCCTAGTCCGTGTCAGTTCTGAGCTGAGCGTTGAATGGCTGCCGAAGAGAACGACCACGACGGAAAATCCGTCACGGAAGCCTCGCAGCAAGGAAGATCCGCGGGAGACCAAGGCACGGGACCGAGCTCGGATCCCGGTTTCGCAATAATGCGTCCGTGTTCACCTCGCACAGGCCCGGCACGTCGGCCGATCCCACTTTCCGATCAAGCCCGGCACGCCCCACAGTGGTCCGGATCGAGAATTTATGGGAATTTGGGCCAAAATTCAACTTTTCCATATCAAGATGCAGTAAATTCGTATTGGTTCCTAAATCTCCAACCACATGGGAAATCAAAAAATTAATGAATTTTAATAAAAATTGTGACTGGTACGAATCCTTAAAGTTGGGCATTTTGAAAGTGCTATATTTCATCTGAAAAACTGCTCATCTTTTATGGGATGTCCTAACGAACCCATTTGATATTTTTAATCCGTTTTTTTTTAGAAAGGAAGAGCATTCTTTCGCCATAAGAAACTGTTGGGGAGATTTCGCCCTTCCAATGGTCGGGTTGGAAATCGTTGCACCAAAGAAAGTTCGAATTTCGCTAAACGAGTATAACGGAGATGGATCAAGCGGCGGTACTAAAGCTAGTACGCGAAAGCAAGCAAGCGAGACGACTAATTTACAATAGCAAGACGACTAAGTTACAAGCGCGACGACTAAGTCACAAGCAAGCAGCAAGCAGCAAGAATTTGGCCGATAGCTCGGCTTAAATACAAAAGGGTCCCTCCCGTTCCCGGGCCGCCCGCCGTCATCACGCCTAGGCCCTCTCGCGATATTGGCTAGCGAGGGGAGCGGGACAGCGGCACGGCAACGGAAGCAAACCTGGATTTTGTAATGAACTGCTGAGGTGCCCTGGACGGTTTACATTTATCGCGAAGGAATGTTTATGGTGTAAAAACCTTCGACCGTCCAGGCCACCTCTAGCAAAGCAAAGACTCGCACCCGTTCGCAGCACGGAATTTGCTCGAACATACCGCCCGCCTTCTACGTATCGCGGAGAACGATTTGCATGGTGCGAGTTAGACATATAGCTTAGGGACTAACGTAAATAATAAGGTCCTTAAGAGCTAGAGAGTACTAGTAATTAAATTAAAATGCATGGGCGTCGCACCGCCCGCCATAAAGTATATGCATAGAGGCGAAATCGTCACTTACGATTACGCGTGGGTTGGGTGGGCATCGTCGGAAGGCAACGGAAGGGGGCAGAGCTTTACGATTGGCCGAGTGGTCGTTCCTCGAGCGGTGCGAATAGTTACCACTCTAACCTGGCCGTCCGCTCCCGGGTGGAGGGCCTCGATACGACCCATTGACCATTTTGCAGGGGGTTGTAACTCGTCTCGAATAAGCACGAGTCTGCCGACCTTCAGGTTGTCCTTCCGCCGACGCCACCTTGAGAGTTGTTGCAAGTGATGAAGGTATTCTCGGTGCCAACGGTCCCAGAAATGCGAGCGCATATGCGTGAGTAGCCGCCACCGAAAGGTTAGGGACATCTTAGTGTCGTCCGGTTCAGGTTCCGGGAGGTTGCACGTAGCTTCCCCGATTAAAAAGTGTCCGGGAGTTAGTGCTGCGAGGTCCGATGGATCGTCAGACAGCGGGTGCAATGGCCGAGAGTTGACACAGGCTTCGATCTGGCACAGCAGCGTGGACATCTCCTCGAAGGTAAGTGTGGTGTCCCCGATGACCCTCCGCAAGTGATGTTTTACGGTTTTTACACCTGCTTCCCACAGGCCTCCAAAATGAGGAGCGCGTGGGGGGATGAAATTCCATTCCGTGCCGTCTGCAGCGAGTGAAGTGGCAGCTTCGTTGTAAAAGGTGGACGCGCTGTTGAACATGGCTCGAAGCTCCCGATCGGCTCCGTGAAAGACAGTCCCGTTGTCACTGGTCATGGTCCTGCATCGTCCTCGGCGTCCGATGAACCTGCGAAAGGCCGCCAGAAACGCGGCCGTAGTAAGGTCAGAGACAACTTCTAAATGGATCGCCCGTGTGACCAGACAGACGAAGAGGGCGACGTAACCCTTGTACGCCTTGTGGCCGCGTCCTGGAGAGGTTCGCAGCAGAATTGGCCCCGCATAGTCAACTCCAGTGCTGAGGAAGCCCCTCTGAGGTCGGACGCGGTCCCGAGGTAGTGGAGCCATGACCTGCGTGGGTGGAGTTCTGTTGTATCGATCACAAACCGTGCAATCTCGAATTACGGCACGCACGAGCGAGCGCCCGTGGACGATCCAAAATTTCCTTGAAAGGAGGCATCTGGTCAGCTGTGGTCCACCATGGAGTGTCCGAAGATGTGCGTCTCGGATGAGAAGGATGGCCATTGAAGATGTCTTCGCGACGACGTACGGATGACGCTCGTTGAAGGGTATCGCAGCGTTGGAGAGGCGGCCGCCCACTCGCAGGAGTCCCTCGTCGTCCAGCCACGGCCTCAAGGAGGGGAGTGTAGAGGTCCTTGGAAGGTCGAAGAAAATGTTTACAGTAGAGAAAGCGTTACGCATTTTCATAATGGCCGATCTGTCGAAATTCCAGTATATCACAATTCGAAATGAAGCAATCAAAATTCATAATAATCAATGGCCGTCATATTTTCAATTACTAAAAGAAAAAAAGAATTGTTATCCACCAAAAAACGTAATACATATGTGGGATATGATAGTATGGGATATGATGATGTATGATTGAGTGTGGGATATGATGATGTATGATTGTAACACTGTGTATATGTTTTGCATGAGTGATCTGAAGGAATGTATTTGCTGTTTTCATGTGAAGAGTGTTGTGTTTAATGCTTGGTAACGAGATAACAGTTTGGAACGAAGCGTTAACGGAGTGATAAAAGTGATAACGAAGCGATATTTTGTTAAACGTTAATTGTGGAATAATAATTAATAAATCATTTCCTACACATATTTCAGAGTTACATGCAAAAATAAATTTACAAAGTTTATTGGACCACAACGTTTCGCGTATATTAAAAACAATAAATGAACCAATAGAAAGAGCACAACTATTGCTTATATGCAAGTGGGGTTGTGATGGGGCTTCTGGGCAACCGAGATACAAGCAAGTGTTACATACAGATTGTGATGTAAAGGAAGACAGCGTTTTTGTTTCAAGTCTAGTTCCCCTACTGTTAAAAAATACCGAAACATCGGCAGTATTGTGGGAAAATCCACGACCGTCGTCGCCATGGTTTTGTCGACCTATAAAATTTCAATTTACAAAAGAAAGTCAACAAGTAATAGAGAATGAAATAAACCAGATTAACAAAGAAATAGATACTTTAAAAACTCTGACACTAAATACTGTAACTATCAAATTGTGCGCAATTGGCAAGTACGCACACTTAGGACTCGTTGAGAGTGAGAGCCAAGATTGAAAACAGGAACGGATACACAACGATGCTGGACGATTAACAAAGGCGACACTTGAACTCTAAATGTTTATTCTCACGACTTAAGCACTACAAACTGACACGAATATTATATTTAATTAAACGAATATACACGAATTAACAATTAGATTGAGTCGCTTATCTTATAATCAGAATCACACTTGTATTCGTTTTTCGGAAGAGGGAACGTCTTCTCTATCGTACGGTTGAAAAAGATCTCTGGTCACTTCCGGAGAGAGGGCTAGGGCAGGCTATTTCCTGCTCTAGTTAAGAGTCGCTCCGGAAGGATCCAGTGGGCAACCAGCCAATCCCGATCAACCGATCGATCGGCTGATCGATTCCGACCCCATTAATTGGCAGGCGAACTCGTCGAGAGCGCCACGCTCGCTGCCGATGCGCGAAGGCTGGCGCCATAGTCGCGCCAACGCGCGCATCCTGAACACAAGTATACCATAGCTCTTACAATGGTGGATAATAAAATATGTAATGCAATAACGGCTACTACATCTTCCATGCGTTGTTATATATGCAACGCGAAGCCTACCGAAATGAATAATTTAGAAATTATAAACGCCAAAACTTGTAATAGTACTAATTACTCCTTCGGAATTTCTTCCTTACATGCTTGGATTCGATGCTTTGAATGCTTGTTACATGTAGCATACAACTTGCCTTTTAAGCAATGGATTGTAAAATCGCCAGAGATGAAGGCACTACGAAGTGAGGGGAAACAGTGCATACAAAAGCAATTTAAAGAAAGGATGGGGCTATTAATCGATATTGTGAAGCAAGGATGGGACTCATCCAATGATGGGAATACTGCAAGGCGCTTTTTTGCCAGTGCCGAAGTTACAGCACAAATTACTGGCATTGAAATTATATTAATTAAAAGATTTCACGCAATACTGCAAGTTATTTCCTCCCCATATGAAATAGACGTAGAAAAATTCAACGAATATAGTCAGGAGACTGCAAAATATTTTATACCGCATTCTGGATGGTATTACATGCCTGTCTCCGTCCATAAATTATTAATTCATGGGGGGGGGAAATAATAAAACATGCGTTATTGCCAATTGGGCAACTCAAAGGAAGAAGCGCAAGAAACAAGACACAAGGATTTTAAAAAATTTAGAAATATAAACTGTTGCGTAATTGATTCGCCGCGTTATTACGCGGCTATAGTCGGAAGTGAATATAAAATAATCTTTTGTGGTGAATCAGTAACTTTATTACAAAGTAATTTGGCGTCTGTCTTAGGTAAACTGAACTGTAGCGTTCAGAAGGGTACAGAAGCGTACAAGCGCCCTGAGCCGGTGTGTCGATCTCTTATTTATACATTTATTCCTTATTTACTTTTCGCGGTCACACGCATTGTGCCGCTTGAAGCCTTATTCGCCAATCGACACACTCGGCTCATTTGCTCGTTACCCGTTCATTGCCTTATATGGGCATTTTCGCAAGGCATCCCTCATGTGTGAGTGAGCACGTGCTCGAAACAGAACGCGGCAGGCTTCCGCCCTTGCCCCCGTGGGTCACCGACTCTTGCGCTCTACAATAAGGACACCACAATACATAATTTCTCAACAGAAACACAAGAAAAAGTTCAAGAACAGCTACGAACGAAGATATATTCTATAGATTACTTTTGACCTCCGATCCATACATTTCCACAATTAGAATTAAATCATGCAATAGGAAACCTAAAACACTAGATCCGGAAGCTGCGAACTTAATAGTATAGGGCACTTTTCTCGTCACATCTTTACACCTTCCTAACCAACCAACACGAAGTTTCTGCAATTGTTAAATAAAACCGAAAAAGGCCATATTTGCCAGCCAAAAGCCTCTCGTTTAAGTATTACTTAAAAATGAAATGTTAACTAACTTATACTGTGTTTTTCGCACCATGTACTAAATATACCTCTTTTTGCGATTATTGTTATTCGCGACGTATGTATGCTTAATTAAACTGTAGATGTTGGATTATTTCTGGCGACAGTAAATAAAATATATCACGTGTGAGCAAAATTTACTCGACGTTCTTACAAACGTCTTGCTGACAGAGTTAGTAAGAGGACCAGATGGCCCTGGACTTGACTAGTTAAAAGGGTCTACATACGGTGTAAAGTGAAAGAAGATGCATTCGTAGATATACATATTAGGTGTTCCAGTCCGTCGAAGAGAGTTTTTCATGGAGAAATTACATTTCTTCTGAGCTGTTTTAAATATATTGCATTAGTAAAAATATAAAAGTTGTTTTATTTAATATCCCATATTTAATAGTAGTCTTTTATCATAATTTCTATTAGTACTTTTGACATGTGTTAATTCTTCGACTTGTAGTTATATTTGTCTTATAAAACGTTAAAAAGATATTAGAAGAACCGTTTTGAACAATTTTTAAGGTATTTAAATTCAAAAAGTTAAGGAAAAAAATGATTAAACAAATGCAAAATATATCATATTATATGTCGTTGGAACATGCTTATTTTTTAATATTTTTTAAAACAAATTGCAGCCCGATATCTTTTATTGTTCAAAAGTGCCCATAAATTCTCGATCCGGACCACTGTGCGCCCCGCTCCTCAGAACCAATCTTTATTCCGAAATTACGGATCCAATTTGCCGACTTCACTTACCTACATTAATCTATCGACTAGAGGCTCTTTCCCTTCGAGACCTGCTGCGGATATGGGTACGAACCGGCGCGACACCTCCACATGCCCTCTCCTGGATTTTCAAGGTTCGAGGGGAAGATCCGGACACCGCCGCAACTGCGGTGCTCTTCGCGTCCCGAACCATCTCCCTGCAGGAGGTTTCCAAGGAACTCGAACGCTTATACAGACAAGAAAACTCTTCCCGGATCTTCCGACGGCGTCTCCAGGTCATTTTGGGTTACCCCGACGAACTCTCTCACGAGGGCCCGATTGGTAGGCGGTTCCGCTGCCGGGTTCCGGAATAGGAACCTGATTCCCTTTCGCCCGACAGGTGTGTTTCTCTATCATATCGTTACATGCTTTAGGACATCTCATCTACATAGGATTTCTCTTAGGGCTTAGGATCGACTGACTCGTGTGCAACGTCTGTTCACACGAAACCCTTCTCCTTCTGTCTGTAAAGTTATTAATGCATCCATGCTTGTGCAATGCAAGCGTCAATCAGAACACGCGAATCAATTCCAGGACAAACAGGTCACCAAATTAAGTAACTAATTCAATCGAAAAGAAAAGGAGCCAAATACAAATATTGATATTACGCAGCTACAGGAGTTTCATGCTGTTATTCCCTAGGCGGGTGAACGTCCTAGTGTTGCGATACTACGATGTCCATACCGTCCCAACTGTTGTCGGTAATGTTGTCCCTCCCTCTCTGCCGATTATGTTTGTTGACAAAGTTCGCTTGATTTGCCACGTGGTGAACGAAAGAGAAATAGCTGGCTAACGCTCAATTGAGACGCGTTAGTCTGGAAACTGCTTGAGGACCGACACAAGCGACTTTACACTATGATGCGCAGGGACGAGATCACTTGCGTTTCAGCTCTCACAAGTCACCGATTTCCCAATCACTAAATCCACGTAGGTATTTATCCGTCAGCGCCCTATCCGGCTCGAAGGACCAAAATTAATGTTTGCATCTCAAGGTAGATATTTCACTTTGGCTAGCGCAGTCCGGATATCAAATGTATTGTTGGGTTTAAGAATGTACAGTCCACCAATTGTTGATTGCACAAACTTTAAGCTTTATTCTCGTAATGCTTTTTCTCTTTGGACACAGTGTCCGTTACAAAAGACGCAGTGTTTTCTAACAGAAGAAAGACGCAGTGCGCGTTACAAAGAGTGTCGCGCCACCTTCGCTTTGGCGCCAATTACAATAGGTTTGCAATCTCTGACATGTATTTTTGTAGATTTATTGTAATGTGGGTGCCTTGCTCGCACCCGTCTCTCGCGATCCTCGACAATAGACAATTGATAAGGTAATGAGAGCGCGACTCGCGGCGCTATAATTCGCGAGGAAGCGGGCCACGTGACTACCTCCTAATCCACGATAGGATACAGTACATTCCTATCGCAGACATTCTTTCAATTCGTAACAATTGCTAATTTACATATTTAACAAAACAATTTTTTTTTTCAATTATCGAATTTCAAGTGCCAGCGGCATATTGTTTGGACACTTTGGACAGCAAACTACCAGCGGCGTACTGCTTCGTCTATGTCGACTTCTAAGTGCCAGCGGCGTATTGCTTCACTTGATCATACGACCAAGTGCCAGCGGCGTATTGCTTTGCAACATGTTATATGAAATAAAAATTTATTTCTCGCGTCTACGCGACAACGCCTCTCGAACACGCATCTCGCGTGCCGATGGGCGTGTATCGCAACGCTTCTATCTCGTTACACACGATCGACGATCACGTCGCCCGATCTTCGTGTAACGCACGGTCGTTTTTTTCGGGGTCTCGTATAACCGACAAGACGAATCCCCAAGCATAGGGCTGAGTCTTAACAGATCGCAGCGTGGTAACTGCTCTACCGAGTACAACACCCCGCCAGGTACCTAGTCGTCTACAGACGATTCCGAGTCTCGGCGTCGAACTTGGAGTACCCATGATCGACCGTTAGAGCGTCATGGTGAACAATCCGACGCTTGGCGAATTCTGCTTCGCAATGATAGGAAGAGCCGGCATCGAAGGATCAAAAAGCGACGTCGCTATGAACGCTTGGCAGCCACAAGCCAGTTATCCCTGTGGTAACTTTTCTGACACCTCTTGCTGAAAACTCTTCAAGCCAAAAGGATCGATAGGCCGTGCTTTCGCAGTCTCTATGCGTACTGACCATCGAGATCAAGCCAGCTTTTGCCCTTTTGCTCTACGCGAGGTTTCTGTCCTCGCTGAGCTGGCCTTAGGACACCTGCGTTATTCTTTGACAGATGTACCGCCCCAGTCAAACTCCCCGCCTGGCAGTGTCCTCGAATCGGATCACGCGGGAGTATTTTTGAGGATCGGCGTGAAGCCTTCACGCCACTCTTAAACGCTTGGCTCTAGAACACCGTGACAACCGTGTCGAAACCTCGGCGCACGCGCTCCGCCCAACCGAGTAAGTAAAGAAACGATGAAAGTAGTGGTATTTCACCGGCGATGTTGCCATCTCCCACTTATGCTACACCTCTCATGTCTTTTTACAATGCCAGACTAGAGTCAAGCTCAACAGGGTCTTCTTCCCCGCTAATTTTTCCAAGCCCGTTCCCTTGGCAGTGGTTTCGCTATAAAGTAGATAGGGACATTACATTACATTTATTGCACAATACATATGCAGCTCGAGCGAAAGCTCATTACCGCCTTATTCGTAAACTTTTAATTATACTTATCATTTTAGGTTCTTAGGGTAAATTCTCAATACTTGGTAAGTTTGCAAAATTCTACATAATTGATTTTAGTCTATAATGTTTATCTTATTAATTTATAACATGTATTTTAATATTTTCTATTGTGTGTTTCAGATTATTTCCTAGGATCACTTAGCCGCTAGGACAAAGTCCATACGTTGCCCCTCCCTGCCATCGAGGAGGCGGATCCACTACTCTCAAGCTCGACGATGCGATCTCTTCTTTTCTCAAATACCTGAGTGGCAAATTTGGTAAATTTTTAAAATTTTTCTTCCGTACAAAAGTAAATTTTTTTTTCTATATCTGGATTTAAAATATCTGCATATCTAAATTGGTCGTACTTTGGACATTTAAAAATAATATGATTTATGTCCTCTTCTTCATTCAGGTGGCATATAAGGCAATTTTTCTCCTCCGTACTTTTTCTTTTAAAAAGGGTACTATTTGTGGGCCCATAACCCGTTATAATAAATACACAAAATCTTCTTGGATTAAACCATTTATTTTCCATTTTAAATTTAACTTCAGGGATAAAATCATAAGTACATCTACCTTTTGTTTCGGTCTGCCATCTTACTTGCCACTCATTATAAATTTGTTCCTCAATTTTTTTGTTTCTTCCTTTATTCTTAAGGATTCATCAGCTATACGAGGATTTTCTTTTTGGGTATAATTATATCTTTTCCAATCTGTTGATTTGTTCTTTTTAATTCGATTTATTAGGGCTTGCCTAATCACTGCTAAATCTAATGGTAAAGTTCCAGCAATGACCTGCAGTGCTGCCTTCGATGTCGTTCGGCAGGGCTTAGTTTTTAAAAGTAAGAAAGATCTCTGAGTTGCCATTAACTGCCTTATTACATGTACTTTTTGTGCTTCCTGATACCAGATTCCTGAGCCATAGGTAGCAATTGGGAGGAATACAACGGAGTAAAGTATATTTAATACTCCAGATTTAATGCCCCATGTGTCTCGAGTCACGCGTTTTAAAGCCATAGTAAGATTTATTATTTTTCCTCTTATATATTTAGTGTGATCAATAAAATTTAATTTTCTGTCTATAATTATTCCTAAATATTTTATCTTTTCTGAATATTTTAACTTGTTATTATTAATTTTTATTAGTGGCATTCTGTCTACGCTTAACTTTCCTTTCAACAACATAGCTTGAGTTCTGTATAGCTTGATTTGTGTTCTGTAGTCCAAGAATTTAGTAAATGTAGTCCTTTTTTCGAAAGTTTTTCCATTTCCGACCTTGAGTTTCCTTTTATTGATATGACTAAATCGTCCGCGTAGGCAATAATTTCCGCATCCTCTTCATCTATACCTCTCTGGGACGACTCTAAGAAGGAGTCCATACACCAGCCCCACGCCATGGGGCCAATGATGGACCCCTGAGGGCATCCCCTCTGCATCATTTTACTTATAGTTTCGAATTTTGATTTGACTAATACCGTTCTGTGTTTGAAGTAGTTTTTTATTAGATTGACCATAGTTGTGCTGCAATTTACTTTTATAACTCGGTTTACTATGGCAGGCCACCACAGGCCATCGAATGCTGCCTCAATATCGATGAAAATCGCAACGACGTATTTTTTGTGTGAACTCATTATACCTATTCTAAGCGAAATCAGTGCATCTCCTGTGGATTTCTTTATTCTAAACCCATACTGCTTCTGGCTCTCTAGGTTTTGGTCTCTATATTTCTATCTCTATTATTTTTAAAATAGCTACTTTCCAATCTTTAGGGAATATAGAATTACGCATGCAATTGTTAAAAATATTGTATAAAATAGATCCGTCGGCATGCCATAATTTTAAAATCAACTCCACTTGGAAACCATCGGCCCCAGGCGCCTTACGTTTCTTACATTTACTAATCGATGAAAATATTTCCTCATGCGTCATGTCTGATTCTATGTTACTATTAGTGTATAAATTATTGTTAGTTTTTAAAATTTTTTGCTCATCTGTTTCTGTTTCTATGTCCTCCGGAACACATTTTTCTAAAAGTTTTATTACTGTTCCCCTCCAACTCGTAGTTGTATCGCCTGACGGAAGTCTGACCGAGCTAAGAAATTCCTCCTTGTTAATTTTGTTCCTTATTATTTTGTATACAATACTCCATGGATCATTGTTTCCAACTTTTGTCACGAAAGTTCTCCACGTTTGTTTTTTCGTTTTCCTTATTGTAGCTAGGTATTTGTTTCTCGCGATTTTAAATTTTTGTTCATAGTCCAGAATTAGATCGGTAAAGTTGAGTCTTTTTGCCCTCAGTAGCTGTTTTTTGTTGTTGTTGACATTGATTCTTAATTTTCTTAATTCTTCGGTCCACCAAGGAACTGCGTTTATGTTCGTAGATTTTCGAGGAATATTTTTGTTACAACACGAAGTTAAAATTTTTGTAAATATTTTTACGGCTCTGTCTGGGCTCTTTTAATTTTTTCTTTATATCGCCATTAAATTTTATCTTTATACAGTTTGCAAAATTATCCCAGTCAGCCCTTTTTATGTTATAAAGTCTGTCTATTTCTGTTTCTCGTTGCAGGTTTTGACCTTGGTTTTGACTACCTATTTTAACTCGAAAAGTTATCAAGTTATGATCACTAGAAGAGCAATCAAGACTCACTTTCCAACTTTTTATATTGCAACTAAAATTGGAGCTAGCCAGAGTAATATCTATGTTCGATTGACCATTTGCCGTCATAAAGGCTGGAGGATTATCACTTTCGTTCAGGACCACAAGATCGTTTTCAAGAATAAAATCTTCAATTAATTTACCTCGGTCATCAGTTTTGTTAGAAAACCATAATTCTGAGTTGGAATTAGCATCAGTTGTAAGAATAAATTGCTTTCCTTTTATTTTTGTTAAAATGTTATTTATTAATTCTAAAAAAGCATCAATTTGTAAAGAGAATTGTTACGTAGGAAGGATTGTTTCCTTCGTTTTTCGTCTATCATGCCCTTATTTGGGAATTGGGAACGTGTGCAGTCGGGTCTGCCCCTTCCGCGGTAACGCGATGACGTAACCCTTCGGGGGAACGTTCTCGAACCTTCCGGACTCCCTTGGAAAATTCGGTGCCCCCACCATATTTCTAGTCAGTATTTCAAGTATAAAAAGGGCACGAAATCCACCCTCGGTGGCTTAGTTTGAATAATGAGGCAACGAGTTACTTCGCGATTATCCAGTTTACGAAGCTCAGCGAGATCGGGTTCAAGTCCCCTTCGAGCAATCTTTATTATATTTGTACGACTTTACGTAAAAGTCTGAAACCGTGGCTTAGCTCCGCGGTATTACGTTTGTAAACACCTTGTTTATTAGAGAATATAGACTTTCTTATTTGACCATAGACGCATTTACTTCATTTCGATAACCTATACCAGTCATACGCAGTATCAATCCATCGAAGGGATATACCTTAACCGCTCAAGGTGTATCAAAGTTACGAGACCAAAATTACTAACAATCCTGTGGCTCCCGGTGATGCAATAGGCACTGGTTCGTCCACGCAAACCTTCCTGTGGCTCCCGGTGGTGAAATAGACACTGGTTCGTCCACGAACTCTTACCTTCCTGTGGCTCCCGGTGATGCAATAGGCACTGGTTCGTCCACGCAACCTTACCTTCCTGTGGCTCCCGGTGGTGAAATAGACACTGGTTCGTCCACACCCTTCCCATCGAACGGCTTGACCGTTTAACTAACATAAAACTCTTTAAAAACCGATCCTCGGCTCCGCAGCCGCGCCCCATAGCCCTCGGCTCGTAACAGAATTGACAATAAACATTTATAATATAAAATCTACATGCATTTGTAAAAATTTCAAAATATGGTTTGTCTAGTTTAATACCCATTTGATTTAATTTACTATTTTTTATTAAATCTACGTCGTTCTTATCATTTACCTGAATGACTATTCCTTTCTGCTTCATTTGCCTGATTCCTCTTACTTTCAGGGTTTTACTAGTTTCTTTCAATTTGTTAATTACGTCTCTCTTAATTTCATCATTATTTCGCTTATCATTTTCATTTTAAGGTTTTAGTAGAATAACTTCGTAATCGTCTTTTATTTTTCTTCTTTCAGGGACAAGGCCTCCAGGAACTGAGCCGGACAGAGCACGAGCTGCATCCTGCGCATAGGTTAAACTGTTAGAGGTACTCAATTTTACTGTGGCTTTTAATATTTCGTTTTCGACTACTTCTTTCTGTAATCCATTTTCAAGTATGGACCAATTATCAAGTATAAATTTGATACATGATTTAGAGATTTTGTTATTATCATTAAATATAAATTCTTCCAATTTAGCTCTTTCTTCGTAAATCTCTTGTAATGTTTTGCTTACTTGTTTGTCATCAACCTCTTTATCACCACATTCTTTATTTTCCAGATTTACCAGATTTAAAGTTTCTAAATCAAGATCCCCAGTTCTTCTTCTCTTGGTCTTAGGGGTCGACTTAGATGTTGTGTCGTCTAAAACGTGGGATGAGGCACAGCCACGTCTGCTGTTTCCACGAACTTGAGCTTCGGGTAACATTTCAATGTTAACCGAACATTCACCAACCTCCACTACCTCGTTCATTTGTTTTTTATGTTTATACGATTCCATTACGAGGTCCCACTAGAAGGTCGGAAGGGGTGATCCACCGGGGCAGAGCCGCCTTACCCCGGTAAGGCTTAAATACAACCGGGTGCAGCCATGTTCCCGGAGGTTGGCCGCTAACGGCTGGTGCACCCACCAGTCACGTCCCGGGGCCCTCGCCCGGGACGCCCCTCTTCGGCGCGCGCCATACCTTGGGGTTAGGGATTTTTTATAGAGGTTGTCATCCTCGCGGCCCTGCCAGTTAAGGCAAGACCCCCGTTCCCGTGAGACATGACCACGGGTTTACGGGGTGCAAAGAGCTCGGGTACCTTGGGTTCGCTAAGACCCATACTGTGTCGGGCCCTGGCTCGACCGGAGTCGAACCAGGAACAGACACAGCCCCTGAGGGGAGTACGAATATATATTACGGGGACATCGAGGGTATCGAGGAAAGCGTATGGAAAATGTCACACCGTTATTCCTTAATAAGAAATAAACTAATTATTCTTTTCATCAATCGAGCACGGTTCTGATCGTTATTCATGAGTTACGAATAATTCCACATTACCCTTAATTTAAAACAATGTAACATTTGTCGTACGCTTTACTCGGATATCCTCGATGCCCCCGTTCATGATCGAGCGCAATTGCGAGGTACGCGCCTGAGCTCGCGCTTCACGGGCACTCTAATTGGGCAGTGTTTTTGGTTAATAACTCAAAAACGAAGCTTCAAACAACATTTTGGTCAAGGAAAAAGTTGTTCAGAATCACAGCAGCTACCCCCCATTTCCCGATGTTGCGGTAGTTACGGGACACCCTGTATACCTTTTATGCAGCTTTTCGAGCATCAGCTCATCGCTGCTTTATGCTGATATTACAAATTTTTTCTACATTTTAATGTTTCAATTTTGGATCTATCTTTTCAATTTTAACTTCCAAACATTAATCTTTTAGATCTCTTAGCCATTGCACAAAATTGTGCAATGTTTCCGTCCCTGCCACGAGGAGGCGGACCTACTTCTAGCTATCCTTTTCTTCCTACATAACGTCTAATTTTTGTTACTGCTATTCTTTCCATTCGTTTCTGATCTTGTTCAAATCGTTTCTTCTCTGAGTGATTCTTTTCTCAATTCGTATACTTTAGCCACAAACTCAATAAATCTCTCATATTCTTCTTTGGTATCTATTAATTTCTTCAACTCAATGTTCTCCCCTTCCAATGTTTCATACCTAACCACGGTATATCCCGCACAACTAAATAGCATGTGCTCAACTGTTTCTTCCTCAATCCGCCACGATACTTGCGGAATTCTCTAATCCTCTTCTTACCAGCGATGACCTTATCGAACCGTACCCAGTAATCATTCCGATCACTCTCATGGAAGGTCTGAACCACGATCTAGTTTCCATGAAATTTACTTTTCGAATAAACTTATAAGTGTCCCTGCCATGCAGATTCTCATCCCACGCTTTCTGCCAAATCTCGAAAATCGTCCTATCTATGAGATCAAACTTTTCTGCCACAGTCATATCGTCGTCTTGCTCTGAACGATTTATATTGATCCCACTCCACTCCACACTCATATTCCGTTTAGATAGTCTACGTAGCGCCGATCCTATTATTTTTAACTCCACTGGCAATCGACCCGCAACAACCTGCATTGCAGCCGTTGACACGGTTCTGCAAGCCTTGGTGATTACCATCAACACTGTCCGTTGCATGGATCTAATTTGTCTAAGCGCTTCTAGAGTGTTGTAACTCTATTATACCACAAAACCGAACATCAGAGGCAGCTATTATTTCTGTAACCAGCCATTCTTTTACATATCTAGCCATGTTAGGCATACACAAAGTCAAATCAATATTGGATGTCCCATGCGAACTGACATAGGTCGTGACCTTCGACGGTGAGTTCAATACTGTCAATCCATATTCCATAATAAGTTCTTCTAATTTTTTGCCGTTGTCGTCTGTTCTCTTGGAATACCAACACCCAGATTGCGCGTTGGCATCCATCACAATAGTAGTAATGAATACTGATATTCTAGTAGTAATGAATACTGACAATAAAGGTTAATTATATAAAATCTGCAATTTGAAACATTACATTGTGTCGCCATCAAGTGTCCCGACCCACAACCGCTCAACGGGAAAACTTCAACCGAAACCCTTACAATCATAGCAACCCAAGGCATCTCAACCTTCGGATACACAAGGCCCAGGGCCTGCGAGCCATATCCACACACATTGCCTCTTAAGGCATACGGCTCCTGGACACACATGATATCACACCTATTGTTCAACATTAAATTTCTAATTTCCGCTGCCACAGCAATAGAACGCATCGCATTTATTTGTCCTACTATTAGTTCCATTTTATTTTGTTTTTATACAACTCAACTTGTCGAATATACTCCGGACGAATATGCGCCGTGTCCTTCCTCTTATACTTTATGCAGGCTGGGCATTGCGGATTATCCTTATTCTTACACTGCTCCTTTTGGTGGTCAGTACCACCACAGGACTCACACATTTGAGCGGGGACGCTACAATGCTTAGCAATATGCCCATAGGTGTGGCACTTATAACACCTAGCAATATTTATAAATTCCTTAACCTTATACGTTCTCTGGAACATAAAAACTCTTCCTTCATTTTTCCTAAGCAAATCCAGGCAATTGCACTATCCAATTAACTCTACCTTTGTTTTTAGTTTTAAAGGCGTATTTAAACTTTAGCTCATTCTCAAGAATACCTCTCTGAGTTTCAGAGATACCATCGAAATTCTTAGAAAGCAAATCCTGTATCAATTCCTCAGGCTTGTTGTCTTTTTCTACATCGAAAATCAGCACTGATGGGTCTAACTTTTTCGGCTCAGCCACATTCAATCCTAACGAATCGAAATTGGACTCCTTGATTAAACTAATATCTTTTTTGTCGTGTACCTCAATCAACATACCCTTACTTCGAAGTTGTCTAATATTTTTAATTTTTAGGTTTTTTCGTTTATCTTCCAGGGCCTTTGTTATTTGAGTTCTCAGGTCCTCATTAGTTCTTTTATCTTCCTCGTCCTTCGGTTTAATTATAACTACTTCTCCTTTGTAAGTTTTCCTTTTGTCCGTCTTTTGGCGCAATACACCCGATTCCCCGGTCTGTGACCGAGAAGCAGCCTGCGCATATGAAACTTTAGATCTGCTTTGTTCAACCGAAATTAACTTTTCTTTCTCCAAAATTTCACGCTGGAAGATTGTTTCCATATTACTCCACTTGGATAGTACAAACTTAGCCACCGCTTTGCTCACCTTGTTCCCTTCATTAAAAAGAAATGCCTCCAGAGTTTCGCGCTCACCTTTAATTTCGTCTAAGCCATTTCTGTGCATGGAAACACTAGTACTAGTGTTCTGGGCTCGCTCATGGGAGGGCGCTCCTTCGTTTCGCTCCTAGCGCTGTTCCGTGACGACAAGCGCGAGCGCTCTTCCCCAATTATCTTCGCATACTCTACGCCCCGCGTAGCGGTATATATACCGCCGCGCGGCATTAGAAATCTGTCTCTCTACTCTCTAAACGGCTTCGCGAAGGTAATACAACAACACAGAATAAATAATTATTAGCCACTTGCAAGAAACATTATTAATTTATTAAACATTTATTTAAACACTACTATTTATTCCACTTGAAGCTTCACTGCGTGAAGCATTTACATTACGATAAACGGCACGACAACAGCATTTCCGCGCCTTTACATTTCTACAATAAATACAGTTTTATCACAAAGTAATCATTGATTAATATAATTATTACAAGATAGTGTTCTCGTTATAAGGATCCTTGTGAAATAAATGTGCATACAAATAATCATTTGTCCCAGTATAACAATCATTTACTGGATTTACAACTGGATTGTAACGGGCTAATAAAACATTGTTAAATAAATAAGATCTATACTCCTGAAGGCGAGTTATCTGAAGCAACTAGATTCCTCAACGCACATTGTACGCCTACGTTTGGAAATTGGAGTTCCCTCCCTTGAAGACACAGCAGAACTAGCTGCACTTCTTGTTCTACAGGGCGAACCGGCCACGCTCCCTTCCGCCTCCTCCTCCACATCTATCGTTTGTTTATTTGTTTGATTTAATGCCATTACTGGATCCCACAAGTGCGGTGGAAAATAGGTCAACTGAGGTAGAGCCACCATTACCCAACAAGGCTGCTGACTCCAAAGGTCGCCAGGTATTTGGAGTTGGCCGCTAGCAACCGGTGCTCCCACCGGCCACGCTCCGGCGCAAAGTCCGGAACACACCCCTTCGGCGCGCGCCATACCTTAGGGTGAGGGATTTTTTATAGAGGTTGTCATCCTCGCGGTCCGGCCGGTTAAGGCAAGACCTCCGTTCCAGCGAAACATGACCACTGGTTTACGGTACGCTAAGAGCTCGGGTACCTTGGGCCCGCTGAAGCCCATACTGTGTCTGGCCCTATCTCGACCGGAGTCGAACCAGGAACAGACACAGCCCCTGAGGGGAGCAGATAGGGCAGAGGGAACGTCGTTAATCCATTCATGCGCGTCACTAATTAGATGACGAGGCATTTGGCTAAATCCTGTGTCTAATCTAATGAAATAAATTAAACATTATTCCACGCGAATTTATACACCAGCGCGTGAGGTGTCTATAAAACTAAATAACAGAACAAATTAGATAATCGCAAGCCTACTTTCTAGCGTCCGCTGCCATGAGAACTGCCTGCGGTTCGTGGAAAAACTAGTAACGGGGACCCTTTCGGGAGGCGAACTTAGCCGCACCGAAGTACGTTGTCAGGGAAAGCCTCGCGAAGGCGCCGCCCCGGGATCTCCATGCATAGAGCCCGCCCCGCGCCCTATTACACCTACCTTAAAAGGAAGGTAGAGTTCCAAGGCAGCGCCGTATGAACACAGTCACCTGAAAATAAGAACGCTAATTAATGTCTTGCGGCTTGCGTCTTGTCTTATATTAAAGTATATTAGTAGCTTTCTGGCAGTCCCATTATGAGACAGTCCCATTAAAAGGAAGGCAGAGTTCCAGGGCGGCGCCTTCCGGCTACAGTCATAGCATAAAATAATAAATAAATAAATAAATAAGTTAGACGACACATAATAAATAACATACATGCTTAGTGTTTAACGATTACAAGGTGTAATCGTAGTCAATAAATTCGTTTACGATTTCTATTGCCGATCGGAGGGCTATAAGTGAAGCCGTCAAGCATTCCCTCTTTCCGAGACTTTCATGTCCATCATAGTGTATCTGGGCATCGCTCCCCTGCATCCCACAACCATTGGTAATACATCTGCCCTTACACTGTTCGTTTTGATTCTTATATACTCCGCGGTGTCCATGTACTTCCTTTTCTTCTCCCTGTATGCTTGTTCCAAGTTCTCTTTATCGTCATATCGAACAGTCACGTCGACGACATAAACCCTATCACGGTCTTTGATAACCATATCGGGTTTACTCATGCCGCCTAAGACGTTTACTGTTGGTTCCATGAACACCGCGCAATCCTTTGGCATTTTGTTCTTAATGAGGTTACAGATCTCATTATGTCTATGTATTCTCTTGGGCTTTGTGTGGGTGCAATTGCCCACTATGTGCCGTTGGGTCTCTACCTGGACGCCGCACCTTCTGCATTTTACGTCTATGTTCTTTTTCGCTCTGTTCAATGCTACGTTGGTGCCTATTGTATTAGTCCGTAGCTTCAGTGCGTCCAGGTATCTAGACGGCTTCAGTAATTCTGGGTTGTATAACCAGCTGTTTCCAATCTTGTCGCCAAGGAACTCTTTTATTCTTGACTTGGGAGATGAGTTGTCTCCACTTGTCCGTGTCTCGTTTTCTGAGGGCTTTGCGCGTGGCCTCTAAGTGCTCGATTGGGATCCCTCTATCCCAATCGAGTCCTACTGACGCAGCATACTTCCGCACCACTGCCTCCTGTCCTAGCAATGCCTCTTTCACTACTTCATCTTCTGACTCTTTCATCCTTAAGGCATTCCTAATTTTCGCTATTTTGACTATGTTCTCCACCCTCTGTACACCTATTCCTCCATGGCTTTTCACCGTATATATTATACTGTCTGTTGTGGACGGGTGGAGATGCAGTATCTTCTTAATCTCCACCTTAATATCATGGTCTATTTGTTTTAAGGTGCCCAGGGGTGGCGGTTTAGCGACCAATTTGTGTATGTATCTCGGCAGGAGGTACGTTCTTACTAGATTTATCTTTTGATGCGGTTTCAGCTGTAGTTGCCTTACTCCCTCCACTGCGTCAATTATCTCTTTTGGTGAGGCGCGGCTTAGCCCTCTCCACGGATCTATATTGATCCTGAGATATTTAATGACCGATTCGGGATCTGCATATGAGATCATCACACCTGCTACTTCTAACCGGGGATCCACCATATGCCATGTTTTCTGCATCTGTACGATCTGGAATGCTGAGCATTTGGAGGCCGTTACGCTCATACCCAACTCTTTCAAATTATTCGTGAGCATCTTAATTTGTTTCGCGGCCTCCTTTTTGGATTTTGCCAGCAAAACCAGATCGTCTGCAAATGCCAGTATGGAGACATTTTCGTCTCCCAGTTTAACGCCCTCCGTCGACATATTAATTTTGCCTGTGATTGGCTCTATGATTAAATTAAACAATAAGGGCGATAGCGGGTCGGCTTGCTTGACCCCCCGCAGTAGGTCCATCTCTACTTCCTCTCCGTTCCTGCATGCTATTCTTATTTTGCAGCCTTTATACATCCTGTTAATATATTGTCCAACGGCTGCTGGGACCCCTTTCCTTCTTAGGCAGCCGCCCATCACACTGTGAGGGACCGCGTCGAAAGCCTTGGACACGTCTACTATTGTCGCGACGCCTCTTCCTTGTACTTTCATTTTCGACAGGGCACTGCTGAGGATGGCGATATTGTGTTTGCAACCATCCTCCTTGGTAAACCCCTTCTGCCTCAGGTCTTGTTTCACTTTACTCCTGATTCTTTTGTCAATCATTGCCGAGTATAACCTGCTCATTAGAGACCCGATAGTAAGGGGTCTCCAATTGCTGACCTCATCCACGCTCTTTCCTGGCTTAGGGATGAGCGTGGTGCGGTTCAGCCTCCACTGGTCAGGGAATACTCGGCTCATCAACAGAAGGTTGAACAGCTTACCAAGTATATGCAGCACCCCGTCCTTTTTAAGGTGGGTCTTTATGACTCCATCAACCCCTGCTGCAGTATTGCTCTTTATCGTCCTAAACTTCGACACAATCTCCTCAGAGATGACGGGCGTCCATAGTTCCTCCATATTACTGCCCGCACCACTATCTCTCCTGTCTCTTTTGACTTTCACTTGGGGCCCAGCCACACCCCAGAGGTCCCTGTACAATGGACCTATCTCTTCCTTCACGGGGGCTTCAATGCCTTTGCGTTCATTTGGCGGCTTGCCCGCTATCGCCCAGTCCACTAATCTCGGGGGGCACTTCTTATAAATCTCCTGCATCCTTGCATAGTTGTATTACTTCTCTGATGTTCTCATTATTTTTCTTTGTGCCCCCCTTACGCTCTCTGGCCTTAGTTGGCCTCTTGTAGCCCTGCTCCGTGTTACAGGGCCTCCGTGGACGTCGCCTTTTATATGTTCCACTAAGTCTCGTATTATTCGGGCGACGTCCACAGGGAGGATCCTCCTCCAGTCCGCCATATTCTCGATTTTATTTTCTATTTCCCTGAGCGGATGCCTATCGCTCAGGTGATTACCTTGTATGGCGTCTCTGAGGGGATACTCCCATCTTTCTCTGCCGATGCTCCTTCGGGGAGCTTCCTCCAGTTTCTCCGTGGCTGATTCATATATCGAGCTCGCCGATGAGGAGTCATCGGCATCTTCTACTATTCTACTCCTACCCCAGCGGGTAAGTGCCTCCTTTTATCGCTGCTATGTTTGCATGTTTTGTGCGGCAGGAACTCCCTGATTCTGACATTGGGGTATCTGTCGTACCGGAATCTCCTGTCTAACAGAATCAGGAGATCCACTTCCTCTTTAGACCAAGCCGAGGCTCTATTGCTTGGTCTGCTCCTGCCGCTCTCACTTTGCTCTATCCTCCCCAGGTTCCGCGCCAGTGGATGCTGGTGCCTTTCGTGTTGGGCCAGCCCTCTCTGGGTCCGGAATCTTCTGTTGCATTCTAGGCATCTTTCTCCTCCTTCATCCCCGGCTTCCTCTTCTGCTATTGTTCCCTTGTAGTGTGGTTTGTGACACTGCCGGCCATGAAGGTTCTCAAAACTTTTCTGACAGGCAGCGCACCTCCACACCGCTCCATGCCGAAGATGTCTCTCTTCCATATGCTTCAGAAATTGTGCCTCCTGCAAGAAGCATACCTCCGGACCCTCTCCAGTGCAGAACCTGCATACGATATACCCGCTGAGGGGCAGGTAAGTAATCTGAACCATCTCTTGTCCAGGTGTGAAAGCCGTGTCGTGAACCATGGTCCTTCCGTCCATTGCGGACAAGTCCGCCACAGGGGCTCCAGGACCGGGGGCCCCTGTGTCCGAGGCTTCTCCAATCCGTACTTCTATTACTTGGTTGGTTAAATGTGAACCTTGCATACTTTCTAGTCCGTTTCCACTCGTGTCCCTGCTCCTGCTTGGTCGTAAGGGCAAAACACCAGGATGGCAGGTCAGTCTGGCCGCTTACGGCGTTTTAGAGTCTGCTGGGGATGTGGCCGTCAGATTGTTTGGCCCTTTTTCTAAGTGCTGGTAACGTATTGCTTTACGCCGCCGGAGCAAGGCTAGGGTTGTTAGGCTAGAGTTGTTGTTTCTAGTTCTCAGTTCTTAGATCGTACCACATCCCCAACGTGTTTTGGGGAACTACGTGCCCCATGAATCACACCATCTTTCGAATCATGCTTTTATGGCACGCATAATAGATAAACTATTATTATGTTTTGCCGTCTAGCGGCCCGACCAGCCTGCCATCAAGCTTGGGTAGGTGGGGTCGCCAGTCCCCAACGGTGCAGCCCCTCACCGCCCTGCCACCTCGAGTGGGTAGGGTCGCCACTCCCCAACGGTGTCGCCCTCACCGCTCTGCCCTTAAGAGAGTCATAGTTACTCCCGCCGTGCATTTGAGTCGCGAATAATCTCTGGCATCTCAAACAACTTCTTAAAATGCGCGTTTATGTTCTGACGAAGTTTATTGCATCGACGCTGCAGCAAGTCCCAGGCTACCAAATAATTGTTCTCGGAAACGTTAAGTGGAGCAATAATTGGCGCGTATCGCCATGCAGTGCGTTCCTCAACAAATGAAATTTTTGAACCAATGGTAATTCGTCATTGTCGTGAACCACCGACTGAAATGTATCGCGAAATGTGTACCACTCGAGGGGGTTGCCATCAAAAGGTTTTATTTCAATCTTCGGTAAAAGAGAATTGGCCTCTCTTACTAACACCGTGTTCGGGGAATCTGCATTTCGCGCCACAGGAGCAGTTCTCCAGGCGTTTTTTAACGCCGTAATACGCGAGCTGATTAAATCCGACACCTGATAGTATTGACGCTCAAACTGTTCTCGAGCAGTCGCATGCTCAGATGCCATATCTGTAGTATATAATGTTGGTCAGGATAATAACCTATAAAACAAAAGTTAATCGCCCCCCACTTGGCGTCACTCACACATCACGCACACAGTCATCCCGGCTCGACACACATACAAACGCAAACGCTGTTCTACATTGCCGGGATGACTGTGTGCGTGATGTGTGAGTGACGCCAAGTGGGGGGCGATTTACTTTTGTTTTATAGACAGTCTCCATGATGGGCTTCAAGCGAACGAAGCATATTAGATCTGAATAAAATAATTAGAACACGTTTTCTCTATTTCCGCAGTCTTTACGTTCTTATCCTGATCAACATTAAATCCGACACCTGATAGTATTGACGCTCAAACTGTTCTCGAGCAGTCGCATGCTCAGATACCATATCTTCCGATTCGATCGCGAGTTGCACGTGCGAATAACTTTGGTAAGCTTCCTCTAATTTCGCGGCCCGCGTCTCCAACGCATCGATAGAAAGATCCGGGGTACCGCTCACCGCGGTTAAAATACGTGTCACTTGACCCTTGATGGTCGTACGCTGCCTCTTATTAATCTTTAACGTGGTAGATTCGGCTTCGAGAGGCATGATAATTGAAATCGAAACGTAGGAAAGGAAACAAAAATAAAGGATAACGATTCGCTGAACTCACCCAACCAGTGACTCGCAAACGTAAAACTGCCGTCGGCGTGGTCCAGACGATTCCTGATGTATCCAACTTCGTTGCCCAGAAAGCAGGTGTAGCCTCTGTTCCGTCGCACGAGATTATTTGCCCGCATACTCGCGAGCGCGAGATTTGCGCCCGTTTCGATATGATCTTCAATCGCACATTCGTCCTAGAAGAAGACTCGTAGACGCCAGTGATTGGTCGCCTTAAAAAGAGTGGGTGAAAATAGTCATACCCCTGATTAATAGAAAATCCATGGTGGGAAAAGGATCCCGTCGAAATAATCCTGGGATACCCGGAACAGCGTTTCTGAACGCTCGCGTATCGCACCTCTTGAGTAATCTAAACAAAGCATCCTAAACTCGAACTGCGACGCCGGCCGAGCACTCAGCGCCGTTAGAAATGCATAGATTCAAAACAAATACAAAAATAAGGCTATCTAAAATGCGCAAGATAAAAGGATTTATTCATGGCCCAACAGCCTACATCACTGTAGCCCAATAGGATACCCATGTCGGCCTTCTTGTCCCATTTTGAAACTCTTTTCTGGTCCGGTATTCAAAAACTTTACTACCGTATAAACGTAAATGTTTAACATCTGGACTTTTTTTGAAACATATTTCGTAAGGAGTTTTTCTTTCTATTGTATTTGCTAACGTACGATTCTTTAAATAAGTCGCCGCACATATTATTTCAGGCCAATAACATTTATGCACTTGTGCCTCCGAAAGTAGACAACGCGCCATATCCATGACTGTTCTATTAAATCGTTCCGCCGTATCATTTAGTTCATGTATATGTACGTGGACCATTTATTTAAACTAATACCTGTATCTTTGGCAAATTCATAAAACCTTTTGTTCAAGTACTCTTTGCCGTTATCACATCCCAATACTTTTACCCTTTTTTCAGTTGAGTTTTCACTTTCATTTATAAACTGAACTAAACAATCAAAAACTTCATCTTTAGTTTTGATGCAATAAACTTTAGCTATTTTGCTATAATCGTCAATAAAAGAAACGAAATATTTTTCCCCGTTTAAGCCAGCTGTTTTAAAGTTGAAGGATCTCGTGGGTGCGGGAGCGATCGAAGAATAAGTATTCACCGGTGTTCGAGTGAAGACAAGACATTTATTAGCTTAGGTACGGTTGAAAGTACCCTTGGGATAGTTACAGCAGGTTTTTGATAGTGACGGCCTAAACTTATTGATCTAAAGATGATTGTTGGGCGATTTGCCCGTGCTTTTATATTGTGGCGCTTGAGGAATTCGCTGAATCTTCCTTGAGGGTTGACGACTCGCAGGTGCCATTGCCCCGTTTGAATTGCTGACTCGGTGATCAGCGAATTCCTAGCGCGTCCGATTGATTTCGTTGACTCGACCTAGATTTTACGTATTGCTGAGTCGCGGTTAGTATCGCGTGGCACGACATAACGTATTAAGGTAACTGAAATTTATATGGCCTAAGACTCTGTGCCACCTTTCCTTTTGACTCATGTTATTAAAATTTTGTTTGGCGGTGTTTACAAAAGTTTCGTCGCTTTTCAATTTACTTTTCATTTTATAAATTTTATTATCCTTTGTTGCTACTGCCACAACTTTATTATACTCATCAATAATTTTTGCTGTATTTCCCCTAGCTATAATTGTATTATTCTCAGTTAGTTTTCCAAAGCTTATCAAATTTACTGATGGATATTTACTAATGATATCATGCTGTAGCAAAATTGCCTCAACGTTCTTAGAAATGTTTTACTAACAGAGTTCTCTCTGGTTCTAGAGAACTCTGGTTCTAGTAAAAGAACCAGATGGGCCTGGACTTGGAGAGTCAAAACGGCCTGGTTGTAAAATGAGACAAAGCGCATTCGTAGGTATAAGTGGGCCCCAGTTCCTCTGGGTGTTTTTCTGTTCACTTCTGTTCACATTAATTATATGGTCCGTGCATCGGCTATCGAGTAACCATACAATTTCGCTATTACATAGCCTGTTCGCTTCGCTGCTGTGTGTTGTGTGAGCTGTCGCTATCCATGCGCTCGTGCCTGGTCTGTTCTGCTCGCTCGTGCTTGATCCACGTTGTCCATGGAAGTTACTGCGCCCTCTTCCGCCTCTGCTGCGGCCTCGACCCCGGACACGTGGTGATCCTCGCCATGCGCTTCCTTTACCTGCTGATTGGCCGCCATCTTGGCAGTCTCTCGCGAAATGTCCAGGCTTTCCGCACTTGAAACAGCTTTCGTTTTGGCTTTTTCTTGTCACAAATGTGTTTGTCCTTTTTTCACTATGCTCATTATGATTCTTCATTTCGGCTAATTTGATTTTATTTCTTACATAATCTGCTGTTTGATCTTCTTCTTTTAGAGTATCAATCAAATCGCCTATATAGCTATGTTACGTAGGAAGGATTGTTTCCTTCGTTTTTCGTCTATCATGCCCTTATTTGGGAATCGGGAGCGCGTACAGTCGGGTCTGCCCCTTCCGCGGTGACGCGATGACGTCACCCTTCGGGGGAACGTTCTCGATCCTTCCGGACTCCCTTGGAAAATTCCGTACCCCCACCATATTTCTGGTCCGTATTTCAAGTATAAAAAGGGCACGAAATCTGCCCTCGACGGCTTAGTTTGAATAATCAGGCAACCGAGTTACTTCGCGATTATCCAGTTTACGAAGCTCAGCGAGAACGGGTTCAAGTCCCCTTCGAGCAACCTTTATTATATTTGTACGACTTTACGTAAAAGACTGAAACCGTGGCTTGGCTCCGCGGTATTTCGTTTTGTAAAAACCTTGTAAGAAGAGAATATAGACTTTCTTATTCGACCATAGGCGCATTTATTTCATTTCGACAACCTATACCAATCATAAGCAGTATCAATCCATCGAAGAGATATACCTTAACCGCTCAAGGTATATCGCAGGTTACGAGACCAAAATTACTAAGAATCCTGTGGCTCCCGGTGATGCAATAGGTACTGGTTCGTCCACGCAAACCTTCCTGTGGCTCCCGGTGATGAAATAGGCACTGGTTCGTCCACCTAACCCTTCCTGTGGCTCCCGGTGATGCAATAGGCCAATAGGCACATAGTCCACACCCTTCCTATCGAACGGCTTGACCGTTTAACTAACATAAAACTCTTTAAAAACCGATCCTCGGCTCCGCAGCCACGCCCCATAGCCCTCGGCTCGTAACAGCTATATGACTCTGGTAAAGTATTCAATTTTCCTTTGCATTTATTGTAGCGCCGGCGCCATTCAATCCATTTATTAATCTTTCGATCAATCTCATCTTTTCTAATCTATTTCTAAATACAATTTGTAAAGCTGTTGACTCTTTCAAATACATACTGTCCAGCTTTTTTATAATTTTGTAGGCCGTTTCCTCGTCGCCTACGTATTCTAATTGCTTATTGGAAATCGTGCTGTATATAGGATTTATAGGCTTTAGATCCTGCTTTTCCCACTCAGCTCTGTCTGTTGCGACCTTTTCGCTTGTAATCACTGTGTGGCATTCTCTAAACTTCAAAAACATTGTTATCCTCTTTTTCCACATACTGTAATCCTCTCCATCGAACACCGGTATCGTAATGTCTCCCTTTTCCATTTTGTCTTGATTATTCTCGAACGTTCCTTCGTGTTCGGAATCTGTACTATCCTTGCTTTTCACTGTCACGTCACTCATAAGTTAACCACATGCATCTACTATTCGCAGTTATTTAATTTTCGCTTCACTTTTATTTATCAAGTTATCAGCACTTTGTTTTTTTTTATTTTTATTCTCCCTGTATATTTCTACGGAACTCGAGACTACACGTAGAGAATATTGAAAGGCGTCAACCACGCTCTGCTACCATGTTAGACTTTAAATTTGTGTTTGAACAAAAGGTTTATTTATTTGTTTAACTCGGTTACAATGTTCACTGCCACGAGGTCGCGCGTCGTAGTCTATGTACTCAATAATAAGGCGCGTGCTCTAGTTGCTTGTTTTCTATAGCGGACGACACTCACACACACGGGGACAAAAGAGTAGGGAAGCGTACATATGTGTGTATAACTCTCATTCCTGTGCTGTACAATATACATGTACCACTTTTTCAATATACAGTCGACAGTGATGGCATCAGACCTTTGCAGGAGAAGGTGGATGTAATCATGAACTTTCCCAAACCCCAGGATCAGGCGCAATTGAGTAGGTTCCTCGGGATGGTGAATTTTTATAGGAGGATCATTCCAGGAGCTGCAGCCATCCAGGCTCCGCTGGTTGAATGTCTGGCGGGTGGCAAGCGGAAGGTGATCTGGACAGAGGGGAGGACAGCAGCGTTTCAGCGCACCAAGGATGCCTTGGCAGGGGCAGCGCGGTTAGCACATCCAACGGGTCGGGCGCGGTTGAGTATTATGGTCGACGCGTCCGACACCGCGATGGGCGCGGTGCTACAGCAGCAGGTTCAGGGTGGCTGGCAGCCGTTGGCTTTCTTTTCCCGGAAGTTCAATGCGGCGCAGGGGAAGTAGAGTGCGTATGATCATGAGCTGTTGGCGGCGTATTCGGCGGTAAAATATTTCCGCCACGCCGTTGAAGGTCGGCAGGTCACGATTTTTACGGACTATAAGCCTCTGGTGTACGCATTGACCAGAACCCGGACAAGAGCCCATGCAAATCAGACATCTGAATTTCATGGCGCAGCACACGTCGGACATTCAGCACGTACCCGGGGAGGATAACGTGGTGGCGGATGCGCTGTCGAGGATCGAGGAGGTGTTGTCGCCGCTCGATTACCGCGCTTTAGGTGCAGCTCAGCAGACCGACGAGGAATTGAAGGCAGCGTTGGGGAATCCTGGAGGCCTGCAGTTCAAGAAGGTGGGGATGGTGGAGCCGGACGTTGATGTGTTCTGCGATATTTCGACAGGGCGAGTACGTCCTTTCGTGTCGCAGGGATTCAGACGGGCGGTGTTTGACCGTTTGAACGGTTTGTCGCAAGATGGTTTGCTGAGACGGCAATTTGAGTCGTGCCTTTTCAAGTCGTTGGCGCGGGCCCTTGGGATGGAACATCATCGGACGGCAGCGTACCACCTGCAGACGAATGGAGCCTTGGAGAGGTTCCACAGGCAGTCGAAGGCAGCCGTTAGCTGTCACACGGACGGTAGCTGGTCGGAGGTTTTGCCGGCAGTGCTGTTGGGCATCCGCACCGTGGTCATGGAAGACGCGACGGTGTCGGCGGCGGAGATGTTTTTCGGGTAGCCGTTACGGCTTCCGGGAGACATGGTTGAGGACGATGAGCGGCAGGAATTGTCGCAATTCGTGGACCAATTCCGCCGGCACATGCGAACCTTACGTCCGGTTAGGAGTCACGGGCGGAAGGCTGTGTTTATTTTTAAGGATATAACGACGGCGATACACGTATTGATACGGAATGACGCGGTTATGAAACCGTTGCAACCCCATAATAGCGGACCGTTCGCGGTTGTGCGGCGCGATGGGAAGAATTTTCTTCTTAGAATTAACGACCGCGAGGTAAAGTGAATTAAGTGAATTAGAGTGTAAGGTTGATGAGGTACCCGATGGGGCCGGTAGTACTACAGTAATGATTCGCACTGTGTTCATCGCTCGGGACCGAATGTGAACAGCCATCGTGTACAGACACGATTCTCGAGCGTCTGGTCACCTTCAATGTTTTGGTAACAGGGGCTCGAGGCAGCGACCAGGAAAAAAATCAGGCGAGTTTAAATACCCGTGTACGTGAGACAATACTTACCTGATTTTTTTCCTGGTCGCTGCCTCGAGCCCCTGTTACCAAAACATTGAAGGTGACCAGACGCTCGAGAATCGTGTCTGTACACGATGGCTGTTCACATTCGGTCCCGAGCGATGAACACAGTGCGAATCATTACTGTATTAATACCATGATAAGTAAAGATTGTCCAAACTATGTCGTGTTTGGTGTCATTTTAAGCGGGAGATTGTAACAAATATGTTTTTAAAATTTCATTTAAAACGGACAAAAGATAAGCAAGTTTTAATATTAAATATTGATTGCGTTAGTATTGTCTCACAAGTATACGGGCATTTAAATTTGCCCCTTCCTCGTACTCTGCGCTGGGCTGCCTCGGTTCTCGGAAATCACAACATCAAAAGTGATCCGAACGACACTTCCCCGAATCCAAGGGTGGCGGCCCCAAGTAGTGGGGATAGAAAATGAACAGCCATCGAATCACGATTTTGAACACAGTGCGAGACATTACTGTATAAGGAACTGCGTTAGATTTAAGATTTAGCATACGTAAATTTTAATAAATTTTAATTTTAAGTAGATTTAGTATAGTTGTAGTGTGCGGTTAAATTTTAGTATGTGTAAGTAGTCATAGCGCGCGCAGCGTATATCTTGTTTATGTAAGTGTGCATATTTCCCGTTTGCTAGTTTTTAGTGTTATAGTTTTGTGTATTTTATGTCGTACCTCCTAGTATGTAACGCTGTTGCTGGTGGGCGGATGGTGTAGGGGACACCTAGGGATATTTCTAGTTCCTAGGGATCTTCCCCAGACACGAGAGCCACTAGCGACGTGAGGTGGTATCGCGGAGATGCGGTACATTTAGTTATAATAAAGACACCGTAGTGAGCAGACGCAAGTTTCAAATATCTTTACCCAGAACTACCCCACAAGTCTCATTGAAATTGTAGGGAGCAAGATCTGTTAGTCCATAGCACCAGGCGGCGCACTAGGCATTGGAACTAGAACATCCGACTTCTGGTAGTAAGAGCGAGCTGAGAAAACCCTGGGCGCTCGCGTCTAAAAGAGAGTTCATAGTGTTACGCTATCGCGTTTAGCAGGCCTTAATATCTAGTGATATCGAATCAACGATCGACAATATAACTATAACAATCGACAGCGGTAATAAATTAGGAGCGCTATTCGAAACCGGATGAGCATACGCGCGATAAGTAAAGCTGTACACTATTCAAGTACCAGCCGTAGGTTCTCGAACAATAGGAAACTCGGAGCATTGGAATCTTAGAACACTTCACTTGGAAGATTCTAAAGCTTATTTATTACGGAGCGTAAAGAATTAGCTAAAGTCGATTGAGTCACGTATGACCTCCGGAGGTTGTCAGACCCCACGATATCCTGTTCTGGCCACCACATGTTCTACCGTTGAACAAAAGGACATCCCAAGAGCCACTTGACTCTTCAGCGCGCTTTCTCCGACCATCGCGCGTTTTTCCTTAGCTTTCCCGCGTTTTCCCCAAATACGCGCGTACCCTGACGCCCTTACCGACAAGCGTAGCACTACCACCTCCACGCGCCCAAGGACGAATAGAAACCCAACAAGAACCAACCCCATTGGACGAGGACGATTTCGAAGGAGAACCAAGGAACCCAGGAAGAGGAAACAGAGCTGTAATGGGAAGAAGAAGAAGCCCTGCACATCAGATAGAATTGAGACCTCAACTGGAGATTAAATCGAGTCGTGAAAGCAAGATCAATCTAAACATTTGAGCAGAGATCAACTTAGCGAAATACTTGTACAAATAAATACTATCTCTTGGAATAAAACAGTGAATCTTTACAAAAGTCTTTATAAAAGTTAGTGTTCTTTGAATATTCCGCGCCTTTCTACAAGCAGAGCGGTTCAGCGCTCCACGGGCAACCGAACCAACTCCAAGTCCCCATATCCCACCAATCGCGGCGCAACAATAGTAAGACTTGGAGTGTGCAAGTGACGAACGGAGAAATGGGAAAAACCCAAGAAAACGCGTGAAAGACGCGAGGTAACGGTAAATAGAGAATCGTGGGAAAAGCCCGAGAAAATACGTGAGGGTAAAGGAATCTTACAGCGCATCGTAGGAATACGCGTACAATAATTATACAATGTATTGATCGGAGTATCGCGTATGTTCATCTAACTTCGTATTTCGCTCCTAAATAATTATCGTTATCGATAGTTACGATTTCCTAGTCGATCGCAGGTTCGATGTTACTAGACATTAAGCCCCGTTAACGCGATAGCGTAACAGAAATAAATAGTAATAGAAGGAGAACGAGATATAGGAAGTACGCAATAGAGCACACGTGCAAATTCAAAGTTAAAAGTTATAAAGAGAACTAACAGTATAGATAGAGAAGTAATAGTAAACTTTAATTGTCGTTTCTTTGTTTGTTTTACAGGTATGGTTGTAGATAGTATAAATAACTGCAATTAATTAATGAATAAAGACAAAATTTTCTTTGTTTTGTTACGCTATCGCGTGAACGGCGCCCCAATCCCCCAGTAACGACAAATGAGAAGTCGCCAATATAAATTGTAACAGTCTACAGCGATAAATAAACCAAGAGCGAAATTCGAAACCGAAAGGAAATGTACGCGACGCGATAGCCATGTATCATTAAGTACCAACCACGGGTGGCCGAGCAAGGGAAAAGTCAGAATATGCAAGTCCCAAAACAATCGACTTTAGAAAACTCCGAACCTAATTTATTACGGGCCGTGAAAATCCAACTCAGACTAAAAAGTCACGTACAACCCACAAAGAAGTCGAGTCCTACAACATCCGGGGCTGGTCGCCACATGTTGCACCCCGAAACAAAAGGGGCCTCTCGAGAGCCCTCGCGAGCCCCCACCAACCCTCGGTACGCTTTCCCCGACTTTCGCGGGCTTTTCTCTGGCTTTCCCGCACTTTTCCCTTAGCTCACGCGCACCCTAACGCGCCACGCGGAAACGGAAACGTTGCCACCTCCACATGCCCAGCCTCAACCAGACCAACACCATTGGACAACACGAAACCAAGGGGAGGAGCAAAGAACTCGGGAAGAGGAACCAGAGTCGTAATGGAAAGAAGAAGAAGCCACTTTCATCAGAACATTATTATTACTTGAACCAACAGTACCTTCGTACTCTGAACCTCGGAATAAATAGTCGTTCTTTTTTCACTCTAACTTTGTGTTTGATTCTTTCCGCGCTTTTCCACAAGCAGAGCGGTTCAGCGCTCTACGGGCAACCGAACCAACTCCAAGTCCCCATATCCCACCAATCGCGGCGCAACAGTATATTTGGGGGCGCTCCTTGCCTGTGCACTATATCCGTCTGCGACGTTACTTTATTTACCGTTGTGGTTAGTTTCGTTTGCAGGTGTATTAATGCCGGTCTGCATTTCCTCTATTGTGTTTTTAGTTCTCGTGTATCCCTCCACGGTGGAAGCATCTTGGTTTACAGTGTTTCTTAATTATTGCCTCGCTTTATGACTGTCGCGACTTTCCGGCTCTACTAGGTTTTGGCGAAAGTCCCGATTAAGGTTATGTCACCATTTCGTATATGTCCTATAGCCACGTTTTGGTTTGTGTTTTAAGACGGTTTTGTTTTTCAGATTGCTATCTGCGCCTGGCAGAGTTCTGTGTTGGTAAAGTATCTTTCTTATTTTCTTATTTTTATTTTTTCCCTCTGTCTTTCTATTTTTTCTTTTAGCGTTATCGTCTCGTGTATCCATTTTTCGAAACATATCAGTGTTACCCAGTCGAGGAGTTCATATGGGGCAAGTCCTGGGCCTCCCTTGGCAGTTGTGTCCCATTAATGCTTCTGGTTACCGGACAGGCGAAGAGCGTGTGCTCGGGGTATCTTCACCCTCGGCTACTATTTTGCGATTCGATAGGTAACTCTGTATTGTTTCTACGAGGTATCTGGAGATGCCCTTTTTGACGAGTGCGTTTACAATTTCCGACCACCTTATAGTATTGAAAGTATTCTTGACGTCGATCGTGATAATTATTGTGCTCTTGTTTCCTTCCTTGACCTTTCTTGCGAAGCGCTGTACTTCCATATGTACGTCGACTGTGGACTGTTTCTGTCTAAATCTGTATTGGTGCATTGTGAATTCTCTGTTTTTTTAATTTCATCTTTAAGTGTATCTTTTAGAATATGTTCGTACACCTTAGCACTATTGGGAATCAGGCTTATCGGCCTGTATTGTTGTCTTCCATCTGCATCTTGTTTCCCCTTTGGGAGTAGCACTAGCTTTTGTATTTTCCACAGGTCAGGGAAAGTTCTTTTTTTTCAGACAGCCTTGGTACATTGCCGTTAGGTTACGTGGATATTTGTTGAAAATTTGTCTTATCAGGCCGATGAGCATTTGGTCGTTGTCAGGCGCCATTTTGCTACCGATTTTGTGGAGTGTTTTCCATACTTCCTCTTCGGTTATGTGTGGACACCTTCTGCTTCTTCCAGTATCGCTTCTTGTTTCTCGTATCGGAGCATTCGTTGGAATTGTACAAAACAACTTTCGTATAGTGTTGATTGTTTCTTCATTCGAGAGGGTAATGGGGTCTTCTTTTCCTTTGATCGCCTTTATGATCGTCTTTTATGGCTTACCCCACGCATCGTCATTCAGCAGTCTGCATAAAGCGTCCCAGGCATTACCCTTAGTTTGCCCAATTTTGTTTTTGAGTATTCTTTTATTATCCTGGTACTCCCTTCCCAGGGCTTGTATCCTTATGTCCTTAGCGTAGACCTGTGCTGCCTAAAACCAAATGGCATTGCGTTATCTAAATTTTTACTTTTATAGCATGCTTGAATTCTATTTACAATTATACGTTCAAAGATTTTCCCTATGGCAGATATTAAGGCTATAGGTCTATATGAATTTAAAATAGTTTTATCTCTCATAGGGACCCTTAAAATTATTCTTAGGTTGGCCTGCTGCCATTCTTTCAGAAAAACCCCATTCCTCATACAATTATTGAAAAGATTGAAAATAATATACTTATCCGCATTCCAGAGCTCGAAAATAATTTCAGACTGGAAGCAAGTCCATCCCGGGAGCCTTATTTTTGTTAGATTTCTTTTATGAGTTAAAAATCTTCTCTAGTAAGATATCTGGTTCTAGATTATTGTTGAAGTATAGATTATTAGTTCTTTTTAGTTCCTTTTGTTCGCATGCATCGTCATCATCTAAATCATTCGGCACAGATTTATTTAGCAGCTGATGAATAGTTTCACACCAGCTGGTTGTTGAAATTCCTGTTGGGAGCTTTATCGCACTTAAATGTTCACCTTTGTTTATCTTGTTACGAATAATTATATAAACCATGCCCCAAGGGTCTCTATTACCTTCTTTTGTCACAAAGTTCTTCCATTTTTCATCAGACCACCATGGGACTGCATAGTTTTTAACACCTTTTTTAGGAATGTAATCCCTACAGCATGATGAGAGAATAATATTAAAGACTTTTACTACTTCATACGGTTTTACATTTTGTAACATTTTTATTTTTTCATCAAATTTTTCTTTAACGCATGCTCCGAATTCTTCCCTGTTAGCTTTCTTAAGGTTACACGGTTTTTCTACACAAAGGGTTTGTCTTAAATTAAAGTTTCACTTATCTTTCACTACTTTGAATGTTATAAGATTGTGATCGCTCGTTCCACAATCCAGACTGACTTTCCACTCTTTTATATTTTTCCCAAAGTTTGAACTAGCCAGTGTTAAATCTATATTAGATTGACCACGTGCTGTCATAAAGGTACAAGGGTTATTCGGCTTATTTAAGATTATTAAATTATTGGCAAGTATAAAATCTTCAACAAGTCTACCTCTTTTGTCTGTTTCATTTGAGAACCACGTCTCAGATTTTGAATTAGAGGCTATAGTTATAATAAATTGTTGACCTCTTATTTTTGCTAGTGTGTTATTAATGAGTTCTAAAAATTGACAGATTTGCAAAGAATACTGACAGTAGACGTTTAAAATATAAAAATCGCCTGCATTATTGTAAACTTGAAAGCAGATCATGTGTTCCTTTATGTCCGAAAGTGTAAGGGTACTTAGTCTATTGTGTTTAAAAACCGCCACCACCCAAGGAGTTTTGCAAAAAAGCTGTATACTTTTGACTTTTGGGGAATTATAGCCACAAACCATATTTTTAAAGCTATACAGTTCCTGTATTCACAGGACATCTATTTTATGCATCATCATTAACATTTCCAACTCAGTGGCGGCAACAGCTGAGAGCTGCGCATTGATGTTTCCGAGTGTTAGGTCTATTTAATTTTTGATTTGTAAATTTCTAAATACTTCAGGTATTACGGACACACTTTACTTTTAACGCTATGACCCAGCTCTTTACGTTTTGCCCTCGAACAGTTTATACATGTAGGTTGGTCTGTTTTAGGGCATTCATCTCTAGCATGCTCCTTCGAACCATATGATTCGCATAACTGGTCCACAGCACTACAATACTTAGCGATATGGCCATGACCATGACACTTATAACACATAACAGTGTTCAAATATTTCCTAATTCTATAGACACGCCAAAGCATGTAAATTTTCCCTCTTTGTAGTAATTCATTGTATATCTCACCGGGAACCTGTACAATCCAATTTACCCTGTTTTTTTTAGTTTTAAAACTGTGCCTGAAGTCTATTGATTCTTTTATCGTCTGCATGCTTTGTTTTAAATTCATGTCCAAATTTTTATTACAAAGTTTTCCAACAATTCCTCCTTTTTATACTCTTTTTCCACATCGTATATTATAATAGAGGGATCAATTTTTTGGTGTTTTTCTATTTTAATTCCTATTGATTCTAAATTCCTATTTTTTATTATTTCGACATCGGTTTTATTACTTCGAATCGTTTTTATTACTAACCTGAATCACAATACCTTTCTTTTTCATTTGTCGAATGCTTCTAACTTTTAGATTTTTACTCGTGTCTTTTAACTTTTTTATTACAACCTTTTTTATCTCATCATTATCTCTTTCGTCATTTTCCTTTTTCGGTTTTAATAAAATAACTTCAAATTCATCCTTTTTCTTTTGTTTTATGGGGTCCAAGCTACTTCCAGGATGCAGGTGTTGCGCCGCGATTGGTGGGATATGGGGACTTGGAGTTGGTTCGGTTGCTCGTGGAGCGCTGAACCGCTCTGCTTGTGGAAAGGCGCGGAATATTCAAAGAACACTAACTTTTATAAAGACTTTTGTAAAGAATAGAATAGAATAGAATTTTATTTGCTTTTCGGCCTCACAGCCATGAAAAGGAAAAGACTTTTGTAAAGATTCACTGTTTTATTCCAAGAGATAGTATTTATTTGTACAAGTATTTCGCTAAGTTGATCTCTGCTCAAATGTTTAGATTGATCTCCTTCTTTCACGACTCGATTTAATCTCTGTTCAGGTCTCAATTCTATCTGATGTGCAGGGCTTCTTCTTCTTCCCATTACAGCTCTGTTTCCTCTTCCTGGGTTCCTTGGTTCTCCTTCGAAATCGTCCTCGTCCAATGGGGTTGGTTCTTGTTGGGTTTCTATTCGTCCTTGGGCGCGTGGAGGTGGTAGTGCTACGCTTGTCGGTAAGGGCGTCAGGGTACGCGCGTATTTGGGGAAAACGCGGGAAAGCTAAGGAAAAACGCGCGATGGTCGGAGAAAGCGCGCTGAAGAGTCAAGTGGCTCTTGGGATGTCCTTTTGTTCAACGGTAGAACATGTGGTGGCCAGAACAGGATATCGTGGGGTCTGACAACCTCCGGAGGTCATACGTGACTCAATCGACTTTAGCTAATTCTTTACGCTCCGTAATAAATAAGCTTTAGAATCTTCCAAGTGAAGTGTTCTAAGATACGAATGCTCCGAGTTTCCTATTGTTCGACAACCTACGGCTGGTACTTGAATAATGTACAGCTTTATTTATCGCGCGTATGCTCATCCGGCTTCGAATTTCGCTCCTAATTTATTATCGCTATCGATTGTTATAGTTATATTGTCGATCGTTGATTCGATATCACTAGATATTAAGGCCTGCTAAACGCGATAGCGTAACACAGGGTACCAGGCGCGCTAGCAGCGACCTGCGAGTAGGAACTTTTAGGGGCATATTTATCTTCCGCTTTTAAGACTTCATTCTTTATAATTTCCTCTTGGAGTTTATTTTCAAGAACTGAGCATTTTTCCAAGATAAATTTTATGTACGTTTTGTGACTTTTTTGTTCTCGTTAAAAAGAAATTCTTCTAGTTTTAGTCTTTCCTCGTAAACTTCTTTTAACGTTTTATTCGATTCTCTTACTCCTTCTTCCTTATCTTCTACACTTATATTTTCTATTTCAGTTATCTTTCTTCTTTTAATCGCTTTTTCAGGTGTTCCTTTCGTCGAGGTGTCTTGAGAAAAAATGGATGACGTTGAACTTTTTTTGCTGTGTACTCTACTTTCCGGTTCAGGTAAACTCATTTCAACTTCTTCCATTTCTTGTACTCCTTCTCCTCCATCTTTATTTTGATTTTGTTTCGTTGTTTGTTTATTTTTATTGCTCATATTTGGTCCGACGGGTATGGTGGAAAGGATGTCGACCGGGGTAGAGCCACCATTACCCCAGCAAGGCTAATCCTAAGGGTTAATCCATTCATGCGCGTCACTAATTAGTTGGCGAGGCATTTGGCTATATCCTGTACTCGACCGAAGTCGAGTATACTTCCGCGCGTGTTTATGGACCAGCGGGTGAGGTGCCTTTTAAACTAGATAACTTCAACAGTATTAAAATATATAGTTAATTACGGGCCTACTTTCTAGCATCCACTGCAAGAGACCTGGCCGCGGTTCGTGGAAAAATTGGGAACGGGCACCCTTTCGGGAGGCCAACTTAGCCGCACTAGCGTGCGTTGTCAGGGAAAGCCTCGCGAAGGCGGCGCACAGTGGGCTGGATCGGGAAATTTGGTTACATTTTAGTATAACTCTTAAACCATAAGAGATATCGGAATGAAATTTGCACTAAATTCGTTAAAAAAATGTTCTAATCTACTGATGATTATTGTAATATATATTTGTTTTTATTTTTTAATTAATTTTCTTATATATATCGTCACCATGGCCGTGTGAACCGTGTTCGTGGCGGTGACCGTGTGAAATACCTTAGTGACTTTCCGGCTGTCCCAAACTAAGCGAGCCACTTCAATCGACGAACGGAGGGCTATTAAGGTAGCCGTCAGGCTGTCGCTCTTTACCAGCCCTAGGCGTATTATGTTTTGTACAGTTAAGTTGGGCATAGCTCCCCTGCATCCCACAACGATCGGTAAGACCCCTGCCCTTACACCATTTACTTTCAATCTTATGAGCTCTGCGGTGTCCTTATACTTCCTTTGTTTCTCCCTATACGCCTGGGGGAGGTTGCCTTGGTCCTCGTAACGAACCGCTACGTCGACCATGTAAACCGTTCCTTAGTCTTTAATAACCAAGTCCGGTTTCTTCAGCTCCCCCAGCACGTTTATCGTGGGATCCTCGTACACCGTTCGGCACTTTACTTTTGATCAGATTACATATTTCATTGTGCCTGCTAATTCTTGGGGCTTAGTGTGGCCGCAATTGCTCAGTATATGCCCTAGGGTCTCAGCCTGGACACCGCATCTTCTGCACTTTACGTCTAATGTTTTCCTCGTTCTATCGAGTGCCACTTTAGTTCCGAAAGTGTTGCTTTTCATATTCAAGGCGTCCAGGTACCTTAACGGCTTAAATAACTCAGGGTTATAGAGCCAATCATTGCCTATTGTGCCTCCAAATAACTCTCTAATGCCTTGGCCCTGGGAAACGAGCTGTCTTCATTTGTTCGTCTCGTTCTTTCTGAGGCCCTTGCGTGCAACCTCGATATCCTCCGCTGTTATTCCTTGGTCCCAGCCCAGACCAAGTGATATTGCATATTTGCCAACGATACTCCCCTGCCCTAGGAGCCCTATTCTCACGGCTTCATCTTCAACCGTTTTCTTTTTCAGCGCACTCCTTAGTTTCGCCAGTTTTACAATACTCTCCACCCTCTGGACACCCACACCTCCATGGTTTTTGCTTGTGTATAGTATTCCGTCTGTCGTGGACGGCGGGTGGAGGTTTAGGATCCCTTTTACTTCTTGCTTAATTTCATTATCCAACTGGCTTATGGTGCCCAGGGGTGGCGGATTTACCACGAGCCTGTGGATATACCTGGGCAACAGGTACGTCCTTATATGGTTGACCTTCTGGTAAGGTTTTAGTCTAAAACGTTTAATGCTTTTGACGGCGTCCAAAATATCCTTTATCGAGGAGCCGCGCAGGCCACTCCACGGCTCGATATTAACGCGCAGATACTTAAAGGTGGATCCGGGTCGGAAAACGGTATGGCCGACCCGCCCCTCTCCAACTTCGGGTCCACCATATGCCATGTTTTGCTTCTCTGAAAGATCTGGAATGCTGTGAATCATCGCCGAGTATATCCTGCTCAGTAGTGACCCAATCGTAATGGGTCGCCAGTTAGTCACCTCTTCCACACTTTTCCCTGGCTTAGGGATTAGTGTGGTTCGGTTTAGCCTCCAATGACTTGGATATACTCGGCTCAGTAGTAGCAGGTTATACAATTTGCTTAGGACGTGCAGCGCTCCGTCCCTCCTTATGTCGGCTTCGTGATGCCGTCTAATCCTGCTGCTGCGTTACTTTTGGTCTTTTTAACTTTTTCCACTAGTTATGTCAGAGCTGCCTAATTCGCTTCTTCGTCTAGCCCTTTTCAGGCTAACTTTGGGCCCAGCTGTACCCCAGAGGTCCCAATATAGCGGCTCCACTTCTTCTTTTGTAGGGGCCTCTATTTTTCGCTTGTCTTCGGGCTGTTTCCCCGCTATCGCCCAGTCGACAAGCCTTTGGGGGCATTTCTTATATATCTCCTGGGCTCTTGAATAGCTGTAATCTGTTTTTATGGTTCTTTTTCCTTTGCGCTCATTTGCCCCCTTATTATGTGCAGTTCGCCCTCTTTGGGATCCTGCTGCCCTGCTCCGTGTTACAGGCCCCTCGTGGACGTCACCCCGCATTATTTCTATAACATTCTGAACAAGGAGGTCTACGTCCATTGAGAGGATTCTCCTCTAGTTAGCCATGTCTTCAATTTGCCTTTCGATGTGCCTCATTGGGTGATCCTGTTGGAGGCTCATGGCCATAATCGCATTCTGGAGGGCTTCCTCCCATCGTTCTCTATCGATGCTCTTTCTGGGAGCTTCGTCGATTTCGTCTTCAGCCGATACATATACCGAGCTCCCGGAGGTGGGGTCCTCATCGGCTATTGCTTCTATCCTGCCCCAAGCGGGTAAGAGCCTCTGTTGTGCCACAGTTAGCACTTGAAGATTGTTGTGGGATCTCGTGGGTGCGGGAGCGGTCGAAGAATGAGAATTCACCGGAGTTCGAGTGATAATAAGAGATTTATTCGCTTAGGTAAGGTTTGAAAGTACCCTTGCAATGATTACAGCGGCTTCGATGGTGACGGCCTAAACTTATGATCCGAAGATGATTGTCGGGCGATTTGCCCGTGCTTTTATATTGTGGCGCTTGAGGAATTCGCTGAATCTTCCTTGAGGGTTGACGACTCGCAAGTGTCATTGCCCTATTTGTATTGCTGATTCGGTGATCAGCGAATTCCTAGTGCGTCCGATTGATTGCGTTGGCCCGACCTAGATTTTACGTACTGCTGACTTGAAGTTAGTATCGCCGGGCACAACATCCCTCCCCCCCTGGGGAAAGTGCGCTTACAATGAATGTTAGTTAAATAATACAATATAATACGGTTTTGATTATAATATAACTTATGATCTATGACGTAGTGTGATACAAAGTTCTTATATTCTATATTGTCCTTTTGCGGTCAGTTTTTTGTTTAATTGTTACAGAGATTGGTGCTTCGCTTGGTGATGCGTTAGACACTTGTTCCATTATTTGGATTTGTTGGTTGTTTGCTTGCTGAGAGCTTTTTCTATTTTTAGCGCCTACAGTATATTTGTAATAAATTATTACGACTGCGGAGAGTATAATTATTCCGCTTATCGAAAATGATGAAATGAGACTGTAATGATATTCTGCAGGTATTCCGCTATTGTTGGTATTTAATTCGGTTTGTAGTTCTAACAGGCTTTTGCTTACTGCGTGCAATTCTTCGGGGTGTTTAATTATTTTTCGCAATTTACAATGTTCGATGTATTGAAGGTGAGTCACATTAAGAGTTTTTGGTATATCTGGCAAGGATAGATTGTACATTGGTAAATAGCTTAATGTTTTTTCCAATTTGTAATCCTTACTAGACTCTATTGTAAATTCGGGAGTGACGATGAAACATTTATTTTTACTTGATAGGATACCAGAGTCTTGAATTGAAATAATTTGTGTTGAGCGCTGTTCGCAAGTGACTATTAACTGTATTGGGTGTGGTGCGACGTATATCCATGTTTCAGGTCTGTTCAGTTCGATTAAGATCGTTTGGTTTAAAGTTATGAATCTGATGTTACAGTTACTCGGTTGATTGACTAATTTGGTGAAGGTTTGTACTTCGCATGGGCCGTGAGGAAAGACTTTAAAAATAGGATGGTGTAACTTACATAGGTAATTATTGTATAATACTTTACATTTCTTTAGATCTTCCTTGGTGACATGGATATAGTCTAGATTTGACACATCTACTGTTACATAATCTTCAGTAGTGTCTAGATACGCGTAAATGGATTTGTTGACTTTAACCGGTACGGGATAAGCTTTGTATAATTTATATTGTTTTGATCCGAGAAGCGGAACTTCGATAATGGTATTAATTGTGTGCGGCGAAGAATAAGCTGTTAAGTCGATCATGCCGTATAGTGCGTGAACGTTTTCTATTGTGAGTGGTAGCGGAAAGTTTACGCCTTTAGGTAATTGGGAAAGCGCCGAATGTAAATATTCTAGGACTTGTTTTGGCGGTAAAACACTAGGATTAAGAATTCCCTTTTTGATGTTTAGCACGTAATCTAACAGGTTTTTAACATCTTCGGCCAGATCTTTTATGATATTTTCGAAGATTATCGCGTTTTCATCTACCTCTGTTGCGTCCTCTTCTACCTCTTCTACCTCTGTTGCGTCAACTGAGTCTGATTCAGCCGTTTGTTCGTCGGTTTTAATCGCAGCGTCCTTGTCAGCGTCAGCTGTCGTGTCATGTATCAGTTGCTTGTTCGATATTTTCCGTGGCCGTCCACGACCGCGTTTGATGATAAACATTCTACTAAGTGCGTCAGCGTTCTTATTTGCCTTTCCTTCCTTGTATTGAATGTCGTATTCATATTCTTCTAATTTCAATCTCCATCTGACTAACCTGGAGCCTGGGTCTTTTACATTAAACAACCACGTGAGAGGTTTATGGTCAGTCACTATTTTGAATTTAGTTCCGTATAAATAGGGGCGAAAATGTTGCGTAGCCCAAACAATTGCCAGTAACTCCTTTTCGGTTGTACTGTAATTTATTTCAGCTTTGTTAAGGACTCTGCTTGCGTAAGCTATAGGCAGGTCTTTTTCCTGATGTTGTTGGGACAATACCGCGCCTACTGCTTTACCGGAAGCATCTGTTGTTAAGGTAAATGGTTTTGAAAAATCCGGATATTGCAGGAGTGGGGCTGAAGTTAGTTTGTCCTTTAGAATCTCAAAAGCTTCTTGCTCTTGATCTGTCCATCGGAAATCCGCATCCTTTTTTAGTAGGTGCGTGAGGGGTTTTGCGATACTAGAAAAATTGTCTATGAATTTCCTGTAGTAGCCCGCTAAACCAAGAAAGGATTGGACATCCTTAACCTTTTTTGGAACCGGAAAACTGATAACTGACTCTAGCTTTGACGGGTCCGGTTTAATACCTTCTTCAGTAATGACATGCCCAAGGTAAATAGTTTCCTTGCGCAGGAATTGGCATTTGTTTGGTTGCAATTTTAGACCGCTATCCTTTATTCTTTCAAATATTTGAGTTAATCTATCCTGATGCTCTTGGAGTGAACGACCATGAACCACTATATCGTCAATATACACGAAACACTTGATTCCGCGTAAACCTCCTAACAACGCTTCCATTGCTCTTTGGAAAGTGGGAGGAGCTCCTTTAAGGCCAAATGGCATACGTTTGAACTCAAAATGACCGTAAGGGGTGGAGAAAGCTGTTTTCTCGCGATCCTCCGGCTCCATGTCAATCTGGTGGAATCCTGACGCTAAATCTAAGGTGGAGAAATATTTTGCACCGCCTAGCTGATCGAGAATTTCTGTGATATTAGGAAGAGGGAATGAATCTCCTATAGTTATTTCATTTAGCTTCCGAAAATCCACTACAACTCGGTATCTTTTTTTGTTTGTTCCGTCGGGTTTTTTAGGCACTACTAATAAAGGGGCGTTCCATTCACTTGTACTAGGCTTTATTATTCCCTGCTCCATCATTCCTTTTACTTGTCTATCTACTTCTTCTTTGTGAACTTGGGGTAGTCTATAGGGTTTCAGGTTTACCGGTTTCGCACCAGGAACTAAACGTATTTTGTGCTTGACCATATCTGTGAATCCTAACTTATCTCCTTCTAAATAGAAGATTTCACTGAATTTTTCACAAAGTTCCATTAAGCTTAACTTTTCTTCCTTATTTAAATGTTCAGTGGTAATGCTGTCTCTCAGCGATTTCATTCTATCCTTGCCGGTCAACGCCCGGACGTCACAAGTCCGTGTGCTGACGTGGGCAAGGTTAGTGTCACTTTCAGTCGTGTCGCCGTCTGTCGCGAGGGTCTCCAGTTGTACTGTCGGAGGCTGTATTTGTATCGTTTGCGTGGTCAAATTTATTATGGGTACCGGACATGTACCATGGTTGGCCCTGGTTAAACAGTTACCGATGTAGACGCCTGGTTCTACCGGTCGTTTTTCTATTATTCCCTGCCCGCGGTTAGAAGTAAACGCGTTTATAATTGTCTCTGTGCGCGGAGGTAAAATTATTTTTGTGTTCCGAATTAGTGGCCACAAGGTACCCAAGATTTCCACGTATGCTCCCGGTTTAATTGTCGCTTGGTATTTAGTGATAAAATCGTACCCTAAAATACCATCGGCCTGAATTGGAAAATCGTCCCTAACCACGTGGCAAGGGTGCTTAATGAATCGCTTGCCTACTTTTACATTTAGATCTATCCTACAAATGGTAGGGCTTTCCGTACCTCCGATGCCCCTCAGCGTTATGACCTCTGGGGTCGTACGAACTTTCCCACTAAGTGTACTAAACTTGAGCAGAGTGACGTCTGCTCCCGTGTCCACTAGCATGCGGACGCTGGGATTTAGGATTTCTTTAGCCTTGATTTGTACGATGTTTTTAGAGTTGGTACCGGCCGTACAGTTTACGCGGTACTGGTCAAGGGTCGGTCGGTCGTCTAGGTGCTGTCGATTTAGTCTAGGTTCTTCACGTCTGTATACTGGTGAGTTCCTGTCATTATTTCTCATTAACGTTCTGCAATCGCGTTGAAGATGCCCGGGCCTTTTGCAATAGTTACAAACTAGTGTGGAGTGTCGAACTTCTCGCTTGACTCCAAAACCTTGACGGTCAAATGGAGGGCGAGTGGACTGCGACTCCGGCCTAGGTATGCTCAATCGTGCGTAACAATTCTTCGCGATGTGCCCTTGTCTGTGGCATCTTTCGCATTGCGGAACGTTAAATCGTTGCCCTAACCTTCCTTTAGGATGTCCGGACGTTCCCGAACTTCCGAAACTACGCGAGTTATATAATCCTAACGCCTGTTCCTCTTCGATAGCCGCGGATATAGCAGCTCGAAGGGAATCGTATTTCCGAGATCTTATGATGATTCTTAGTTTCTCCCTTAACCCTGTGCTAAAGATATTTAGAGCCTGTTCGTCCACAGACTCTATTAATGCCTTATTGACTGCTTTTGTGTTTCCGGGTTTGGTAATTAACTGTGACAATTCTACTGTCAGTTGTTCCAATCTTGTTGCAAAAGACCTGACATTCTCAGTGTCTCTTTGCCTACACGCGTTGAATTCAGTCTGAACCGAACATAACGATCGCTTTTCCGTAAATAAGGATAAGAGTAGTGTTTTTAATGTTTCGAAATTTTCTATTTCCCGATATTCTAGTTCGATAGCCGCTCTGTCTTTTAGTTTTGTCCCTAAAATTGCTCGTAATAAGAGTGGTTGTTCCTCCGTAGGAACTAATTCAATCGCGATTTCGCATGATTTTAGAAACATGGTCAGTTCGCTAGCTGAATCTCCGCCGAATTCTTTAACTAATGATAGCGCGGACAGTAATGCTCGCTGATTGCCGTTGGATGCCATATTTTCAGATTCTAATAAACTGAAATCGGTCGCACACAAAGGGAATTCTCTTTCCTGAGTTACGTTGGTGAGACTTTCGCTATCGCTTGATGAATCTGAGTCGAAGCTAATATGTGGTGCTGCTAGGGATCTACGATTCGCAATCGCTGAATCGAAAGAAGGTGTGAACTTATTTGAGTTTCTATTAAAAGTGAGAAAATCGTTAAATATGGATTCTAACGATCTAGAAATTACTCGCCTATTAGGTAGTCGATAACGGTTTACTTCTTCACCTTCGTTCGACATGCGAGACTCTGGTTTACACAAAGTTTGTTACTTACAGTATTAGTCGCTGACTCATTTCGCTAACTTGTGATACTTTCTTCACTGCCGGATTTCCTTAAGCTTCTCTTATTCAGCTACTGGTCCTCGGACTGCAGTATGCTGGTTGCTCGTACTCCGTTTGCTCCTAGCGTCGGATGGCAGGATAGCGAAGGATAGTCTGGGACAGTCGGTCTCCTCAGATGATCCGCTTCCAGGAACCTTCCTTCGGTCTGTCCTTCAGTCGCTTGGTCTTCACGAGTTGTTGCTGGTCTTTGGGGCTGATTGTCGACTCCTCAGAGCACGAACTGGTCAGTCCTTGTTGCCACCTCGATGGCTGACGATAACTTCTTTTAGTTGTTAACGTCAATGAACCAGTGTTCCTCGGTGTAGACTCTTCCAGAATTTCAGTAGAATTGTCGTGTGATGTTTGCAATTCTACCTTTCCACGCAACGTTTCCAACGATTAGATCCCACCGCTGCCACCAAAATTGTTGTGCCACAGTTAGCACTTGAAGATTGTTGTGGGATCTCGTGGGTGCGGGAGCGGTCGAAGAATGAGAATTCACCGGAGTTCGAGTGATAATAAGAGATTTATTCGCTTAGGTAAGGTTTGAAAGTACCCTTGCAATGATTACAGCGGCTTCGATGGTGACGGCCTAAACTTATGATCCGAAGATGATTGTCGGGCGATTTGCCCGTGCTTTTATATTGTGGCGCTTGAGGAATTCGCTGAATCTTCCTTGAGGGTTGACGACTCGCAAGTGTCATTGCCCTATTTGTATTGCTGATTCGGTGATCAGCGAATTCCTAGTGCGTCCGATTGATTGCGTTGGCCCGACCTAGATTTTACGTACTGCTGACTTGAAGTTAGTATCGCCGGGCACAACACCTCCTTTTATCACTAATCTGTTTTAATGTCTTTTGTGGTAGGAACTCTTTAATCCTTACATTCGGGTACCTCTCTGTGTGGAACCTCCTGTTTAATTCAACAAGGAGGTCCACTTCCTTCTTAGACAAGGCCGTGGCTCTATTGCCTGGTTTGTTCCTGCCACTGGAGCTTTGCGCTTCGCGTCTCAGGTTCCGCGTCTGAGCCTGTGTCTTTCATGCTGTCCTAGGCCAGCCTGATTCCGGAATGCTTCCCCACAAATCTGGCATTTTAGTTGTTCCTCACACCCAGTATTGTTGCCAGTCTCACTGCCTTTTTGTACCTGCCGGCGTGTACCCGCCATCCGTGCAGCTTATCAAAGAGCCGCTGGCAGGCCGCACGCAGAGCTCTCAGGAGCAGAGGTCCCTGCGTCCGAGACTTCAACATTATCCATATCCATTATCTGTCCTTATTCATTCGCGTCGTGGAGATATAGCCATCCGGGTGCTAGGTTGGCCCGGCCGTCCGCGGCCCTAGTCTCTACGTTTTGGGATGAGCCTACCAGCTGTTTTTGGCAATTTTTTCTAAGTACTGGCGACGTGTTGCTTTACCCCGCCGGACTGCGTCAACACCCGCGACACCTCCACGTGGCCCTCTCCTGGATTTTCAAGGTCCGAGGGGAAGATCCGGACACCGCCGAAACTGCGGTGCTCTTCGCGTCCCAAACCCTATCTCCCCGCTAAAGGTTTCCGGGGAACTCAAACGCTTATACAGAAAAGAAAACTCTTCCCGGATCTCCCGACGGCATCTCCAGGTCATTTTGGGTTACCCCGATGAACTCTCTCACGAGGGCCCGATTGGTAGGCGGTTCCGCTGCCGGGTTCCGGCATAGGAACCGGATTCCCTTTCGCCCGAAGGGTGTGTTTCTCTATCATATCGTTATATGTTTTAGGACACCTCATCTACATAGGATTTCTCTTAGGGCTTAGGATCGACTGACTCGTGTGCAACGGCTGTTCACACGAAACCCTTCTCCACGTCAGTCCTCCAGGGCCTCGCTGGAGTATTTGCTACTACCACCAAGATCTGCACCGACGGCGGATCTAGGAAGCTCACGCCCAGACCCTTCTGCGCACATAGCCGCGACCCGCCACTTGTCAGGGCTTCATGGAGGCCGGCACCCGAGGGCGACGCGTCCTTCCCCACTTGCCGCTGACGGCGGAGTATAGGCGCGCCGCTTCAGCCTATTCGACTTAGGCGCCTTAATCTAGCTTGCGGCGGGCCTGACGCGTATACATTCAGAGAATGGATTGGTTGCGACCCGATACCGTGCGAGTACGTCGTGCATCTGGACACGCGACCGATGGTCTGACACGCGTTACCTTAAGGGGGCCGACTCTTTTGGGGCCAACTCCGATTCGATCTAAGCGCCATTAAAAGAAACGGACGTTAGTGAAAACAGAAAGATCGTCTACTTCGTCATTTGACGGTGTGACATCTAACGTCATTATACAGAATTAAAAACTGATGATGTGACATCTAACGTAATTAGGTAGAATTATAAACGGGGAGTGGGAGACCATAGTTGCCAAATCACATCATTTGAGAGTTCTGTCGCACTATTGCCATGTCTGTTACAATCCTAGCCATCAGCAAAATGAATCGGCTCGAGCCGAGATTTTGATTCCTGCCGGGACATAGGCATAGCTGCTGATCCGCTTGGAACTGTTTCGTAGGTTCGAATCCCCCTCCGGTATATTTTTTTACATTCATTTTTTTTTAATTCCTAACTATTGTTACGAGCCGAGGGCTATGGGGCGCGGCTGCGGAACCGAGGATCGGTTTTTAAAGAGTTTTATGTTAGTTAAACGGTCAAGCCGTTCGATGGGAAGGGTGTGGACGAACCAGTGTCTATTTCACCACCGGGAGCCACAGGAAGGTTTTCGTGGACGAACCAGTGCCTATTGCATCACCGGGAGCCACAGGATTGTTCGTAATTTTGTTCTCGTAACCTGCGATATACCTTGAGCGGTTAAGGTATACCTCTTCGATGGATTGATACAGCTTATGATTGCTATAGGTTATCGAAATCAAGTAAATGCGTCTATGGTCAAATAAGAAAGTCTATATTCTCTACTAACAAGGAGTTTACAAACGTAATACCGCGGAACTAAGATCCACGGTTACAGTCTTTTACGTAAAGTCGAATTAAATACAATGTTGCTCGAAGGGGACTTGAACCCGTTCTCGCTGAGCTTCGTATACTGAACAATCGCGAAGTAACTCGGTTGCCTGATTATTCAAACTAAGCCCTAATAAATAAGAGTTGCTTAAAAGGGACTGAAACCCGATCTCGCTGGGCATCATTATGGCTAGCTGGCACCAACATGGCACGTAGCTAGTAGGTCCATACTGAGCCCCGAGCATAATTTCATGCCCTTTTTATACTTGAAATACGGACCAGAAATATGGTGGGGCACCGAATTTTCCAAGGGAGTCCGGAAGGTTTGAGAACGTTCCCCCGAAGGGTTACGTCATCGTGTCACCGCGGAAGGCGAAGACCCAACTGCACGCGCTCCCGATTCCCAAATAAGGGCATAATAGACGAAAAACGAAGGAAACAATCCTTCCTACGTAACACTATATGACAATGATCAGTATTTGTTTACCAATATTTTAAAACCATTGTTAAATATTTTAACTTAATATACGTAAATATGAAGGTAGAGATGAAGCTTTTCGGGCTACCGTTTCTCTTGCCATGTATCTTGCCAATTATGGTACTGTTTAACATTTTTAACATTAAAATAAAATGTATGAAGCGCTTTTTCAGCCGTCTTAGATTGAACAGTCTTGAGGAAGTGCTGGAAAACTCGTGTGATGTTTTACTACTATTTCGCCTTTCTTCTAGACCACACAATTATTTCTATTTTACAAATAATAATCGGAAATAAAGCAAAATATTTATTCGTACAGATTTTATGAGAGTACCGAATATACATATATTGATAATTTTTAATTCATTTCATTCGCTTTTTCCCATTGCTTTGGTCATTGTGTAGGATGACAAACGAAAAATACGGAGACATAGTTGTTATTATCATATCTATTACAGTTTTGCCTTTCAGAAAAACTTCGATAGATTCGATTCAAGTTGAGATTTTGATTTCTGCCGAACATAAAAGATAATAGTCCAAATGAAAGAAGAGATTCGAGAGTCCAAGTTGAAAAAAACAGATTGATAGAACAATATTCATTTTTGGAACTTATGAGAGAAGGGCTGTTATTGTTGCTTGACATAGGTCAGGCACAGGCAACTGGTGGACCGCGGGCCACGCGTTCGTCTTACAAACAAGTGACTGCGCTCACCCTGCGTCATAGTGCGGTGTCACACCGATTCCCGTCTTGCTGTCCTGGTTTAGGTACATCTGACGTCCATAGCTCTATCTTTGTCTATGATAGCTTTCGGTTGCTTAGAGCGAGGCATAAAATGGTCAAAAAGGACTATGGTGACATTGTATTGTTGTACAGGCTACGGTCGTGAGAGCTAAACAAAACAATTTTTAACACATACATGCCCACATAATCATTTGAATACCTATTCAAGCACCTTCGATAATCTTACATATATTTTAATTATATTACAGTTATATTATTGATGTATAATATAGTTAATATATTTCATATATACAGGGTGGCCCAGGACTCGCGCCAAATTTTAAATATTTGGATAGCCGAGGTGATTCTGAACAACTTTTTCCTTGGCGAAAATATCTTTGGACGTTTCGTTTTTGAGTTATTAACGAAAAACACTGGCCAATGAGAGCGCCCGAAACGCCGGCGCTCAGTCACCATTGCGCGCTATCGGGATCGGGCGCCTCGGGGGGCAACGTTACTACATCGCCTTAAATTAATAATAATGTGTAGTTATTCGTTATTCATTTATAACAATTTAATTAACTAGTTATTTAATAACCGTTCCATACTTTTATTCGTTATCCGAATCGAATAAAATGTTTTATAATGAAAAAGGTGTTTGAATAATCAATGTTAGAAAAGGGTAGCTAAATAAACGTAGCCATTCGTTCACGAATTTATTTGCAACGACGGAAGTGGGTTCTTGGGACTCGGTCATTGTACCGATCCTGACCTATCTCAACAATTTTATGCCACGTCCCGGCGATCGATACAGATCTGATTCGCACTTGTTTCTACACGCACATGACACACACATTAACTTTCGTAATGTTCGTCAGTGCGTGTCGTGTGCGTGTGGAAACATGTGCGAATCAATTCTGTATCGATCGCCGGGACATGGCATAAAGGGGATAGGTCAATGACCAAGTGCCAAGACACCGTCGAAGCCGGCAAATTCGTGAACGAAAAGGTAAATTTAATTGACTACCCTTTTCTGACATTAATCATCCAAACACTTTTTTCATAATTAATAAAACACTTTATTCGTTTCGGAAAACGAATAAAAGTATAGAACAGTTATTAAACGACTTGTTAATTTAATTGTTATTGATGAATAACGAAGAATTACACACTATTGTTAATGTAAGACGATTGTAATATTTGGCGTATGTGGCCCCTCGATGCACCCGATCACGGCCGCGCGCAATTGTGACTGATTGTGAGCTCGCGCTATACGGCCGCTCTCATTGGCCAGTGTTTTTCGTTAATAACTCAAAAACGAAACGTCCAAAGATATTTTCGTCAAGGAAAAAGTTGTTCAGAATCACCTCGGCTATCCAAATATTTAAAATTGGCGCGAGTCCTGGGCCACCCTGTATATTAACATACCAACTTTATTGGTAATATAAATGAAACATATGTACCACCAAATGATTTAAATTTTGAGTTACACCTTATGAGCTTTGGATTGACGTGTATACACGTCCAGATGTTAGAAATATCAAACAGTTCCATAATTGACAAGATACATGGCAAGAAAACGGTAGAAAAAAGTGTTAGATTTTCTTATTGGAAACCGATAAAAAATTAATCTTTCATAATCGTGTGCAAAGGGATACCTTATACTGTTGCTTCTCATCTCTGGCTAGAAGGTTTTATCTATTGTTTATATAAGAGGCGATAGGGCCCCGCACACAACCGAGAGTAGTCGACGATACTTTAGGGTTTAGGGCATCGGGTCTGTCCGTTAATTCGGATGCTGTTAGTTCCTTCAGATCATTGCTATAGTAAAGAAGTCACCCGCAGTGCGTGGTTAATAAAGTAAATTATTAAATCACAAACGAGTAAAGAGTTATTTAATAAACCCATTTCCAATAAAAAGCGTTTCAACTTCATATCTAAGTATATTAAATTAAAGTATTTAACAAATATTTTCAAAATATTAGTAAGCAAATATTGATCATTGTCATATAGTTAGGAATTAAAAAACAATTAATGTAAAAAAACATTAATTTAAAAAAATATACCCCAAGGCGACTCGAACCTACAAAAAAGTTTGCAACGGCTCGAATCAACATCTCGCCTCGAGCCGATTCATTTTGCTGATGCTTATGTTATAATTGTAACAGATGTGACAACAGCGTTTCAGAGATGTGCAACTATGACTTACTGGTGTCGGTGTGCACGCATCACGTATTTACGTATGATCGCCCTTCGTGGTGTGAAATTATAACTTACATTTACCGACTGATTTGTATTTTTATCGACCCTGACTGTAACTGGATCAAATTCACTACGATTTATCATAAACGCCAACGACGGAGAATCAGTGAACTATTCTTACATAATTCTTACGTCCGAAGCGTGCAAATCTTATTGTTCATTCTCCGCTTTCTAGAAGTGATAAATTGTGAAAAATCGAATTTCTGTGATCTTATGCTAGTTCAAGGAAGCCCTAAAGGTTGTTTGAGCAGTGAATACCATTAAATCGTCCAATAGGTGCTAAATGTGAAATGTGTCCAGATGTCTGCAGCCATCTTGCTGCCTACATCGTTGTCTGTCTCAACATGTGAGTTTCAGAAACAATATTCTTCTCAACAGATGGTGTTTATTGGCGTTCAAATATAACCTTTAGGGCTGTGTGAAGTCTGCCCGTGTGTTATATATCCGCGAAAGTTTGATTAAGGCAATTATCGAGACCACAGTTCAAAAAGTATAAATCGGGTGCATGCATACGTGCATGCTTTCTATAATAAAAGACTATAGTATTTCTTTATTGAACAATATTTGTATGTTATTGTGTAGCATTTAGACAATCTATTTCTTTTTTTAGATTATAAAAATATTCATAATTGACTGTATAACAGCTGCTTGAAGTTGGCCCTTCGAAAATGCCCCGTGCAACGCACAGGTCGTTGTAATTATCCAAAATCAAAAAATCAAAACTTTTTCGTTAAAATATAATAATACGCTTTGCATGAACCTAAACTTGAAAAAAAAAATCAAAAATTACAAATTGTGCGCCACTTTGAAGAGAAATCCAGGTTTTTTCTACAAACAAATGGTCATAAACATTGTTTATGTTTCAATTTTTTGTAAAACTGTAGGTTCATGCAAAGGAGGATATATCAAGAAATGTTTGTGCAAAATTTCATAACAATCGGTTGAGAAATGGCTAAGCTACATTGGACGGCGCGTTAAATTTTGCATTTCGAGAAAAACGCGTTTAAAGTTTTCGGAAGGAAAAATAGTCGTTCATGAAACTTATAGCTTATTTGAAGTTAATCAGCGATGCCAGGACCGTATATTAGGCCTCCCTCTTCCTCAAATTCGCTCAGCAAAGCCGCCTGCTCTTCTTTTCTTGATGTTCTTGCCTCTTTTGTGCTCTCGACGCTGCGGTGTCTATCATAAGTATCGCCAAAATGCTTACACTGGAGCCCGATTTCCAGTTGTAAATCATTCATTATTTGTAAAATGAAGGTGTATCCTTCATTAAACATGTCGGCAGCCAAATATGCAGCAATTTCAGTTCACTTTCACTCATTTTTCGACTCATTTTCGTTCTTACAAACCGCAAGAAAATAACGTGAAACGACTGCTTGGTATGTAATGTAGCGATGTACTGAACGTACCCAACCACTCTCCTATTTGCTTGGAGACGCTACGTGGTCGAAAAATTATGCCAAGGGATCGAAGGGCACCATTCATGCGCGCGGTCGTATAGCTGCGCTCCGGACCGTTCGGAGCGCGTCACTTTAACGACGTTGCAGGTACACTTAGACTTCGAATTTCTATTTGAAATTTTCGGAGGACATTCTCCAGATAGTAAAATAATATTCTAAGCAAAAAAAAAGGTGAAAAAATTTCAGTTTACTTGACCCTCCCCCCTTAAGGCGACGCGGCAGGCGCCCACTCGGCCGTAGACCGACACACAACGGGTCGCGACGTTCTACTAGGGGAGAAGTGCACGACTACGTTACCGGAACATTCAGGCCGAAGGCGGCGTGCCCCTGCGATGTAACCACGGGGGCACATTCGGAGCATCGCGCGCCAACGGGAGCCAGCCTCGTTGACGATGAATCTCCCCATTCGATCTTTTGGGTTTCTCAGGTTTACCCCTGGACGGTTTCACGTACTCTTGAACTCTCTCTTCAAAGTTCTTTTCAACTTTCCCTCACGGTACTTGTTCGCTATCGGTCTCGTGGTCGTATTTAGCCTTAGATGGAGTTTACCACCCATTTAGGGCTGCACTCTCAAGCAATCCGACTCTAAGGAGAGATCCTCCCGAAACGCGTGCCTGGCACCCTCTGCGGATAAATGGCCCCATTCAAGATGGACTTGGACGCGATTCGACGCCACGGGATAAACGGATCCTCCCAAACACTACATTTCCTGGCGGCAGTACCGCGGGATTCAGTGCTGGGCTAATATGCTTACATTCAGCGGGTAATCGCGCCTACTCTGAGGTTTCCTTGGTACGTTATCGAGAAGGGTACCGCATGGTACAATAAAAAAGAAAAAAAGAAGAACGGGGAAAAAATGGGGGAAAAATCGCGGGAGACTCACGCTAGACATCCAATATAAATACTAAACCGGGTACTTTTAACGTTCGTCCACTTGCGATAGCAGGATAAATTATCTCCTTGCCTTTCACATTTCAGGGACTAGACGACCGGTTTTGGATACGCGGTCTCGGCAATCGGCAAAACTAAGGGACGCAAACCCGGGGCGACCAATTTTACATCGTCCATATATATTTATCTGATATGTTCGAGAGGGCCTCATTAACGAGTATCCGATGTTCTCTGGTTCGGTTCACGCGTCGTCCGGTCTGTAAGAATGATTTTATTTTCCTCTTCCCTTCAACTCCGCCTCGGCACAACACGAACGCTCCACCCAACAACGACAAACTTTCGTTCCAGACTCCGATCGGTCGAAGACGCCCACAATCGGGGTACAGGAACGTCGGAAGCAGAGCGCTAACTTGAAAGTACGCTTAGGCAGGCTCCAAAGCACGGTTGGCGAAACGCGCGGACTTATCGCACGAACGGGGCTGAGTGGTCAACGGCGCAGCGGGCAGAGAGGCTGCGAGAGAGAAATAGATAGTGACAGCCGAGACGCCGGGGAATCGTTCATTCCGTTGCGGTACTCGTGTGGAATTGTCTTCTCTCTCTCACTCTCTCTCACTTTCGTCTCTCGATAACCGCACGGCGCGCATCGACCGACATCACAATCGTCAGCGTTCTAGGATACCGCTGCGTAAAACACCACCCATACAGGGAGACCTGGCCCTAGGCGTGGCAGAGGCACGTCAAACTTCCAACGACAACCCGCTCGATATGTGTGCATATCGACGCAAGAGTATATTATATGGTGTATGTGTCTGGTGCCAAGGAGAACAGAAAAGATTCTCAACCATTCAATAACGACGGGGAAGGTGAAACACCACCTCCCAAAAGATACCTGGGGCCCTCTTGTGTATAACGAACATCAGGGACGATCCGGTCGCGCTCCTTCGAGCCCTTCCGTTCTGCCGTGCTCTTTTTCCAAATTTCATTCTCCTCAATTTCCTCTCCTCTCTCTCTTTATTATTTTCCTTTACTTCTCTCTCACGGACAGAGTTTCTATTTCGCCATGGAAATCCGTTCTCTCGGTCGCGCGAAAAGATTCGTTTCGGGCAACGTCGAGAGCGCGGTCTTTAAATACGTTTGCATCCACGACAAATTGAAAGTGTGCAGCATAGTTTCCTGCGTTTGGCTTCTCGTAAGCTATATTGCTGCATGCTGCGCTGTGATCATAACTATTCGCCTGTTCTATCTCGCCTGAACCTTTTATCTCTGGAACGTCGCAGAATCGTGCTTGATCTTGTCTTTGCCTTTAAGATATTAAATGGCGTCTCGTGCTGTCCGGATATCTTATCCAAATTTGATTTAATCACTTCACGGCCATCTCTGAGACACCATCTGATGCTACGCACACAGGCTCATCGGACAGTTTACGGACAGTTCAACTGTTTAAACAGAATTTTTATGAACGTCAATAGATTCTACAGTCTTCTTAATTCTACTTCCCCACTGACTACTTTCAGAAACAATGCGCTGAAATCTCTGGCTTCATACGACCATCCTGTACAGGGTGTCCCGTAACTACCGCAACATCGGGAAATGGGGGGTAGCTGAGGTGATTCTGAACAACTTTTTCCTTGACCAAAATGTTGTTTGAAGCTTCTTTTTTGAGTTATTAAACAAAAACACTGCCCAATTAGAGCGCCCGAAAACCCGGGACTCAGGCGCGCAACGTTTTGTGACGCTTCGTCGTGTACGGGGGCCTCGACGGTATCGAGAGAATCGTACGGCAAATGTTACATCGTCTTTAAGCGAGGCTAATGTGGAACGTTTGGTTATTAAATAATGAGAAATAAAGTAATCGTTGTTCATTAATAAGAAATAAACTATTTATTCTTTTATTTAAGCGAGCAGAGTCGTGGTCGCGAAAGAACGCATTGACACGCCGTGTTACATTGTCTTTAAGCAGGGATAATGTGGAATATTTGGTTATTCGGGAATAAGAAATAAACTAATAAATCGTTTAATAACTGTGTCCGATACTTTTATTCGTCATCCGAAAGGAATAAAGTGTTTTAATACTTATGAAACACTTACCCATTCGTGCACGAATTAACCTGCTTCGACTCAATAGCTGATGTTACGGCCGGCTCGATGAACTCACTTCACTATCACTTTCATTGCACAGCCACTTTAATATCCAATGTAAGATTTTGAGATGGTGCGACAGGATTTATTATTCTCACGTGTAACGAAGTTGGTCACTCGCTCACGAACGAATTCAGTACTGTGTAATGAAAATTTGATCTCACTCGCGAATCAAGATTTATTCGATTTATTCCTCCGATCCGAACGTCTCTGCGGTCGATACAAAACTGATAGATTTGCGAAGCATTCGTTTGCACACGCACACGCACACGCACACGCACAGACACATGTTCGTTTCGGTAGCCCACATTCTTGTGTCCACCGTAATACCTTGGTTTAGCAAAAAAGGAGGGCGCGTTCAATTGGTAGTGAGGACTTGGTGGTCTTTGGAAGAGAAAAACTTCGTTGTCCTTGGCGTCTATTTATTTACAACTGCCCGTGTCCTACGACGCGGTATTACGGTGGACACAAGAATGTGGGCTACCGAAACGAACATGTGTCTGTGCGTGTGCGTGTGCAAGCGAATGCTTCGCAAATCTATCAGTTTTGTATCGACCGCAGAGACGTACTGAATTACACAGTACTGAATTCGTTCGTTCGTGAGTGACCAACTTCGTTACACGTGAGAATAATAAATCCTGTCGCACCATCTCAAAATCTTACATTGGATATTAAAGTGGCTGTGCAATGAAAGTGATAGTGAAGTGAGTTCATCGAGCCGGCCGTAACATCAGCTGTTGAGTCGAAGCAGGTTAATTCGTGCACGAATGGGTAAGTGTTTCATAAGTATTAAAACACTTTATTCTTTTCGGATGACGAATAAAAGTATCGGACACAGTTATTAAACGATTTATTAGTTTATTTCTTATTCCCGAATAACCAAATATTCCACATTATCCCTGCTTAAAGACAATGTAACACGGCGTGTCAATGCGTTCTTTCGCGACCACGACTCTGCTCGCTTAAATAAAAGAATAAATAGTTTATTTCTTATTAATGAGCAACGATTACTTTATTTCTCATTATTTAATAACCAAACGTTCCACATTAGCCTCGCTTAAAGACGATGTAACATTTGCCGTACGATTCTCTCGATACTGTCGAGGCCCCCGTACACGACGAAGCGCCACAAAACGTTGCGCGCCTGAGTCCCGGGATTTCGAGCGCTCTAATTGGGCAGTGTTTTTGTTTAATAACTCAAAAACGAAGCTTCAAACAACATTTTGGTCAAGGAAAAAGTTGTTCAGAATCACCTCAGCTACCCCCCATTTCCCGATGTTGCGGTAGTTACGGGACACCCTGTATAATGTATCTGATTATTGTAATTCACATTTAATTCATTGTTTCACCAAAGGGTAAAACCCGTATACAGGGTGGACCACCACATTTTACCTTCTGGATTTACGTCTTTATTATTACGCATAGCAAAAAATGTTTCAGATGAAGTTGAGAGGGTTTTGAGGGGGACATATTCGGATGGTACAGTTTTTTTTGTAGGTGGACGTGTGAAGCTCATGTGAAGGTCATTAATGTTTTTTTAAATGGAATCATATATTTTTTATTGAATCAGCTGATGCTCCTTCTTATTCTTTATAAAAAAGTATTAATCGATTTGTGTAAAAAATCATTAGTTTAGGAGATATTTTAATTCTAATTTGTGAATTTGACCGTGCACCCTGCACGTCTGCAGGACGTTATACCTGCAGTAACACCGTAACAGAGACTAAATTTCACAATAAGTAGAAGAGCACGAATTATCAACACAAAAAATTGCTTGATGCGCAAAGTTAATTATCTTAGGTCTGAACTGATTGACTGTAGGATTTATTCTAATTTGTCGGTGTAGTGTAAGTAAAAATGTAAGCTATGACTAAAATTCTATTAGTTATTACTACTTTGTGAGGGAGTGGAAATAGGATATCTTATTGGATGTTAATAGGGGTGGAAGTGGTAAGCGAAGGAGTGCTAGGATTTTTAGGGAAGAGGTATTTTATGATTTGCACATGTCTTGAGGAAAATTCCATGTTGTAATAAAAAAGAGAGAAGGAGTGCTATGGTTGACTTTGCCAGATGTGTGCAGAGTTTTTCCGTGGAACTGCAGGTATAACGTCCTGCAGACGTGCAGGGTGCACGGTCAAATTCACAAATTAGAATTAAAATATCTCCTAAACTAATGATTTTTTTACACAAATAGATTAATACTTTTTTATAAAGAATAAGAAGGAGCATCAGCTGATTCAATAAAAAATATATGATTCCATTTAAAAAAAACATTAATGACCTTCACATGACCTTCACACGTCCACCTACAAAAAAAACTGTACCATCCGAATATGTCCCCCTCAAAACCCTCTCAACTTCATCTGAAACATTTTTTGCTATGCGTAATAATAAAGACGTAAATCCAGAAGGTAAAATGTGGTGGTCCACCCTGTATATATATATATAAATTGTAGAGGTTTTGTATGCATGTATGGGTCATGTGTGTGGTTGAGTGGGTTTAGTAGTTTATGTGTGTGAAGTTTGTGTGTTCTTTTTGTGTATTGATCGGTCACACGTTTTTGTTAAAGTTAATTTGTTTATTTGTTTATCTGTTATCTGGGTTACGCAGTATGTTCTAGGCCACTGATAAAGACGGATGTAGAAGTTTTAAAGAGAATTATTAAAAGTACATTTTTTGGCCTACAATTTTTCAGAAGTGGGATAGAATCAGTTTAATAAGTTTATTTGGTTTGTTGTGTTTGTGACAGAAGAATATAAAGTGTTTTACAAGATGACTTCAAAGCTATCAGTCGTTGAATTGAAAGAAAGGTTGCGTCGATTGGATTTGCCAACGTCGGGCACTAAGGCAGAGTTAGTAAGTCGTTTACTGGATGCAGGGTTTAGCTTGGAACAAGAAGAAAATGGTTGGGATTCAGAAATCATACAACAACAACAATCAGTGGAAGGATTGTCCAGTCAGCCGGTACCGTCAATTTCTCAAGTGTCGGAAACAGATTTGTTACGAAGAGAGAGAGATTTAGCTGAACGTGAAAATCAAATCCTTAGAAGAGAAATAGAGATGCTACGGGTTTTGCGGGAGGACAATCGGTCATCAATGAATTCCAATACTACGAAGTGGAAGGATCTAAAGGAAATGATCGGAGATTATGATGGAAGGAGCTATGATTATGATATCTGGGAGAAGCAATTAAGAAAATTGATTCAAACTTACACTTTAGATGATTGTGCTGCTAAAGCATTGCTTTGTAGCAAACTGATGGGAAAAGTGCTTAAGTGGTATCAAACTCGAAGTGATTGTATCGAGATGAATTATGAACAGTTGTTAGGTGAGATCAAAACAATGTTTGGTCAACGAGTGAACAGTTTGGTTTTACGGCGCGAGTTTGAAGTTAGAAAGTGGACGTCGGATGAAACATTTACGGACTATTTACATGATAAAGTAACCTTAGGAAATCGAGTTCCAATTTTAGACGAAGAAGTAATCGACTATATTATAGAGGGTATTCCTAATGAGAGCTATCGAACACAGGCTCGTATACAATGTTTCCGGTCTACAAATGCGTTGTTAAAAGCTTTTGCAAAAGTGTCATTACCGTGTGAGACGCGCGACGCAAAAATGAGCAGCAGAGTGAGATTCCTGCATCAGTGAAGAGAACTACCAAATTCATGAAGGATTCCAGAGACAGCATGCCATCTCGCTGTTACAATTGCAATTCTGTAGGACATTATGCAAAGAATTGTCAGAGAGGCAGCATGCCAATTCGCTGTTATAATTGCAATTCTGTAGGACATTATGCAAAGAATTGTCAGAAACCCAAAAGAGAAAAAGGAGCCTGCTATACATGTGGAAAGTTTGGGCATCGAGCGCCAGATTGCAGGAAACAGACGGGGTTATCCAGTGAGGTCAACTATGTCGGACAACGTGAAGAAGATGATCAGTTCCTTCGAACTGCAAGTATACGGTTGGGTGGTGAAAACGATTTTTGTTTGTCCGTTACTGCTTTGTTAGATTCTGGTAGTCCTATTAGTTTTATTAAACAAAGTTATTTGCCAGAGGATGCATGGAAAGCCAATAAGTCAACAACTGAATTTAGTGGAATAAATAATAGCCCATTAGAGATTTTAGGAAATGTCAATGCTCATATTACTCTTGACGGTCGTGAGAGTATTATAAATTTATATGTAGTTACGAGTGAAACTATGCGACGAGCAATTGTATTAGGACGAGATTTTATGAACACTGCAAATCTTACGTTAGTATGTCGCGAAGTACAAGAAATTATGAATATAGAAATAGATTCAGAGATTGTGAATTTAGAAATACCAAATCTGAATATAAATGAAGAATTACCGATTGAAATTAAAGAACGGGTAGGGGAGACCGGGGTCGAAAGTAACACGGGGCGAAAGTAACATCGTTAATAATTCAAAATCTATTGTAGCTATTCCGGCAAATTTTAGATATATGATGCCAAATGACAATTGAACTATACACATCCATGTCCTAATAATATAAATACGCAATTAATATATATATTAAACAAAATGACTTTCCGCTAACCTAAAGTAATCTTTTCTTAGTGCCTTAAAATTGTGATATAAATGTTTCTTGACCAGGTATGTGCTATTCCTTTTTTTAATATGTAAGTTGATCCTTCTAAATAACATATTAATTATTACTTAACACTTTTGAGCATCTCGTTAGTAATGATTTGTAATCTAAGTCAAAGAGACTGGTCGGGGGCGATTGTAACATCAGCAGTCGGGGTCGAAAGTAACAACAGCAGTCGGGGCCGAAAGTAACGTTTGTTTTCGCTATTTTTACAATGTAATGTTTTCGCTATTTTTACAATGCGATACCTGACAATCCTATTCAGAAACATCTGGCATATTAATCCTCGGTCGTTTTACCAATAAAACAACTCGCTGAATTGTCTCTGAATAGTAATTACCGTATCGTAAACCTTAATTACCGAAAAAACCACGTCCAACCCTTGGGCCCACTGATTGGACGACACTACGTGTCCATTATTAGCATATAAGCAAGCACCTTTTTTAATAAGGTCATTATTCGTAAAGAAACACGAAAAGAGCAACACTTCTCTTTCCTTCCGCAATTATACAAGTGTCGAGATATTGAATATTCCGGCTGGTCTTTGACAAGCAACAACTTACAACTATTAGTTGACGACTATTAACGATCGAAAGATCATCCGCTGGTATTTAACACTACTTTGCTATTACTAAGGTAAGTCTTCTTATTAAATTGTATTATAAATTTGATTTTCTTCAACAAATACAAATTATGATTACACTTTTATTAGAATGCCACGTACGAAAGTTAGGACAACCGATAGGGGCACAAAACATATTTCAATATATGAAGCTGCTTATGATGATATCATGGAAAATGGATTATCTGTTCGCAATGCAGCTAAAAAATATGAATTGTGCCACGTGTCTTTGGCAAGATATATGAAGAAAAAACAGAAAGCTTTAGACAAAGGAATAGCTTCTCCAGTGACAATGGGTTATAGACCATGGAATAGAATTTTCAATGAAAGGCAGGAAGAAATAATGGTAAAGTATTTAATAAGAGCTGCGGATATATATTATGGGTTTGGTTCAAAAGAAATAAGAAGATTTGCATATGAGCTTGCACAGAAATATAAATTACCTGTGCCATGTCAGTGGGAGAATAAAAAAATGGCCAGTGAAGATTGGTTCACAAACTTTATGAAAAGACACTCACAATTGTCTATACGACGTCCAGAGCCTACCAGTCTATCCCGTGCCACTAGCTTCAATGAAGCAAACGTTGTCGCCTTTTTTGAAAATTTAAAAAAGGTTCTCGATGAATATCATTTTGAAGCGAAAGATATTTACAATCTTGATGAAACGGGCGTCACTACGGTTCAAAAACCAGACAGGATAGTTGCAAAGAAAGGATCCAAGCAAGTTGGAGCATTGACATCCGCTGAACGAGGGCAGCTAGTCACTGTAACTTGTGCCATTAATGCCGTTGGTAATTTCATACCACCCATGTTTATATTTCCACGACTTAGGTATAAAGATCATTTTGTGAGAGATGGTCCAACTGGATGCATCGGAAGTGGAAACGTCAGTGGGTGGATGCAAGAGAAGGATTTTCTTATATTTTTGAAACACTTTCAAAGATACACAGCAGCAACAAAGGAGAAAAAGGTCCTACTACTGCTAGATAACCATCCATCACACATTTCAATTGAAGCACTTGATTATTGTTCCGGAAGTGGTATAGTAGTCTTGTCATTTCCACCTCATTGCTCACACAAATTACAACCACTAGATCGATCAGTATATGGACCACTGAAAAAGGCAATTAATACCTTGGCAGATGCTTGGATGCGAAACAATCCAGGGAAGACTATGAATATTTACAACATTCCATCTATAGTTGCAGTAGCCCTTCCGATGGCTATTGTTGGAATGTATATGACAACGCTTATTAATTCATAAGTGGCGCCTTCTAAATGAGGCGCTGTTAGACTTAGTTAGTATAGTTTACTTTATGTGTACAAATATATCTACTCGAACTTCACTTGTTTATAGACCGTAAAGAGGACGCGTGTACGCCAAATAAAACATCTTTGTTAATCCACCTGATCTAGTTATTTAATAACAATAACCAATAGGTTATGGGCCCAGTTAGTGTTCCACTGCGCCAAATAAAACGTTAATATAAATATTAATAAAAGGGGGCAAAGAAAAATAAAGAAAATTACAATCTTGTGCGGTTAACCTAAAAGTGCAAGTGATACACGTGTTCGCATCAAGTGGTACTGCGTATAAATAGGCAACCATGTCGCATTATTCAGTACATATAGACAAATTAACAAAAGAAAATTACGACACATGGGCAATTCAGATGAAAGCAATTTTAACCCAAAACGATCAGTGGGACTATGTAAGTGGATTGAGAATAAAACCGGAAGAAGAAGACCAAGCTACAGTTTGGGATAAAACCGACCAAAAGGCAAGGGCAAGTATTGTACTATCAATAAGCACTTCACAAATATGTTATGTAAAACATTGCGTGACATCCAGAGAAACATGGGAAAAATTACAAACCGTGTATTCATCAAAAGGTCCAGCAAGAAAAGCAAGTCTCCTCAAGCAACTATTATTTACAAAATTAAAGGAGGGGGAGAGTATGATATAACACTTGAATTCATTTTTCAATTTGGTAGATAAACTGTCGGAAATGGATACAAGAATGTCTGAGGATCTACTGGTTATATTATTAATATATAGCATTCCAGATAGCTACGCAACATTTAGATGTGCCATTGAAGCCAGGGATGAACTCCCTCGGTTAGAAACTTTAAGAATAAAATTAATAGAAGAAGCACAAACAAGGAATGAAAAACCAGGCAAGGTAGAGCAAGGGGCATTATACATAAAAGAAGCGAGGGCTCGACCAAAGGTAGAGTTCTCTAAGCAGAACAATCACAAATATGGAAATAAGTTTAAATGCCATTATTGTCATAAAATGGGACATAAAGCTTCTGAATGCTGGAAACGAAATGATGATAGAAAACCAAATACTGAATACGTGAACAAAAGGCAAAGTGCCTCGCACGCTGAGGAAACATTGTTAACAATTAACGAACAAAGTATAAAAACTGTGGAGTGTGCAATGAGCGTAGATACACATACATCAAAATGTAAAGATACCAGATGGTGCCTGGATAGCGGCGCTACTGCACATATGTGCCACAACAAATCATCATTTGTAAATTTAAATTACACATCAGATCAGGACATAAAATTGGCTACTGACAAAACGATAAGGGCACAAGGATCAGGAACTGTATGCCTGAATACCAAAAGAGGCAAGATTTTACAAAAGGTATATCTTGAAAACACCTTGTATGTACCTGAATTACGAACCAATTTACTATCAGTTATGAAAGCAGCTGAAAAAGGGAAGAAAATAATGTTTACAAATGACAGTGCAAGTATATTAAATTTTGATGGAAAACCTATTATACACGCAAAGAAAAATGGAAACTTGTATTATGTGCAAGAAGAAAATACAAAAGAGGCAGCAATGGTTACATCAACTCCAAGCAATTTACTGCTATGGCATATGCGTTATGGTCATTTAAATGAAAACGATTTAAAGAAGCTGGAAAGAATGGACATGGTAAAAGGGTTACATTTTAAAACCAAAGAAGAGATGCCATTTTGTGATATATGTGCAAAGTGCAAACAAACAGTACTGCCTTTCAAAACAAATAAAAATAAGAAACCTGTAAATATATTAGATTTAGTACATTCGGATGTTTGTGGTCCGATACAAACTACGTCAAATGGAGGATCTCGTTATTTTATTACGTTTATAGATGAATGTAGTAACTGGGTAGAAGTATATTTCCTAAAGTCTAAGGCAGAAGCTAAAGAAGCTTTCCAAAAATACAGAGCCAAAGTGGAAAAGCAAACGGAAAGGAAAATAAAGTGCCTGAGGACAGATAATGGAATGGAATACAGCTCTACAGAATTTGATAAAATGTTAGAAAAAGAAGGAATTAGAAGAGAAACGTCAGCTGCATATACGCCTCAACAGAACGGCACAGCAGAAAGAATGAACCGAACTTTGATGGATATGGGTCGAAGCATGTTGCACTCGTCAACATTGCCCAAGAGTTTTTGGGCAGAAGCAATCTCTACTGCGGCATATTTAAGGAATAGATGTCCTACAAAGAAGTTGGATTCAAAAACTCCATTTGAGTTTTGGCATGGATACAAGCCAAATGTATCTTACTTCAAGACATTTGGGTGCAAGGCCTTTATGTTGCTGAAGAAACCAGGTAGGGACAAGGTCGAACCAAGGGCAAAAGAATGCATTTTTATTGGTTATTCACTAGAATCAAAGGCCTACCGGCTATGGGATCCGAAAATAAGAAAAGTGCTTACAGCAAGGGACGTAAAATTCTCCGAAAAATACGACAATACCCTACGATTAGAAGACGAGATGACATCAATAGACTTACATGAAGAAAACGTGAACCAAAATCGCAGAACGTACACAGAAAATGATAGTATATACAATATAAATATGGAACATGGTGAAGAACCCTATGAAGGGGGTAATCAATCAAACATAAGGGATACTGAACTGGAAGAATCAGACCAAGAAGAAGATAGAATAAATGAAACACGTCAAGAAACTCCTAGAAGGGGACCAGGAAGACCAAGTCTTGTAAAAACAGGATTGAGGGGGAGACCTAGAAAACTGTATCATTATATAGAAAATGAAGAAAACCAAGAAGCAAACCAGGCATGACAGAAGGAAGTAGATCCCACTTATGAGGAAGCAATAAAAGGTCCAAATGCCGAGGAATGGAAAACAGCCATGAAGATAGAGTTTCATGCGTTAAAGCGAAATGAAACGTGGGCATTAGTAAAAAGACCGGAAAAGAAAACGGTGATAGGAAGTAAATGGGTCCTCAAAACGAAATACAATGCAGATGGAACCATGGAGCGTCGAAAGGCTAGACTGGTAGCCAGAGGCTTCTCACAAAAGTTTGGCGAGGACTACAACGAAACATTCGCACCAGTGGCCAGAATGAGCTCCGTAAGAATTTTAATAGCCTTAGCTGTGGAGCATGACCTTAACCTATACCATCTGGACATCGTAATGGCATACATAAATGGAACGCTTGAAGAGGAAGTATACCTAGAACAAGCAAAAGGTTTCCAAGAGAGAGGACATGAAGACAAGGTATATCGTTTAAACAAATCTATTTATGGCTTAAAACAGTCGGGTCGCCAGTGGTCAATAGCATTAGACAAACAATTACAATTAATGGGTCTGCATAGACTAAATGGAGATAAATGCATGTATGTTCTGAGGGGTAAATCTAGTTTACTCATTTTACTGGTGTATGTGGATGATTTGATTATTGCCACAAATTCTAATGAGCTTTTTATGAAAGTCAAAAATGGTTTGTCTAAGGCGTTTGAAACCAAAGATTTAGGTACTTTAAGTTATTGTTTAGGAATTGAATTCGAGAAACATGAAGAATCGGGTTCGGTGATTATGAAACAGACCAAATATGTGAAAGACGTGCTAGAGAGATTTAATATGGAAAATGCAAAAATAGTAGCTACGCCTTTGGATGCAAATGAAAAATTAAGCAGAGATACCGACAAGGAAAAGGTAAATGTAACATTATATAAATCATTAATTGGAGCTTTAATGTATTTAAGCGTTGCGACGAGGCCGGATATTAGTCACGCTATCAGCAGACTTAGTCAATATAATAATGACCCCAGAAGGAGTCACTTAAACGCAGCCAAGAGGGTTCTAAGATACCTTCAAGGAACTGCATCGATGGGTTTAGTTTATCAAAAAACTGGAAAACCGCTATTTGGTTTCGTCGATGCGGATTGGGGAGCAGATGTTGATGATAGATTGTCCTATACAGGGTACGCTTTGATGATGGGCGAAGCTGCAATATCTTGGCACTCACGAAAACAAAGATCCGTAGCATTGTCAAGTAGCGAATCTGAGTATGTAGCATTGTCGGAAATTGCAAAAGAGATAGTGTATGTGCGAAATTTATTAAACGAGTTAGGATTTATAGAATCTAATGCAAAAGCCACCGTAATATATTGTGATAATCAAAGCGCTCAAAACTTAATGCGAAATCCAGTACAACACTCGCGAACCAAACACATCCATATCAGATACCATTATGTGCGTGAAGTTTTTACTCGTGGCGAAATCGATGTTGCGTATATTCCCACAGAGAACAATGTAGCCGACATTCTGACAAAAGGAAAATTTGCACCCGCACATGTAAAATGTAGAGTCGGATTAGGATTAAGGATAAATTTAAGAATGTAACTCGCGTTGAGGTAGGGTGTTGGAATGTATATGACAACGCTTATTAATTCATAAGTGGCGCCTTCTAAATGAGGCGCTGTTAGACTTAGTTAGTATAGTTTACTTTATGTGTACAAATATATCTACTCGAACTTCACTTGTTTATAGACCGTAAAGAGGACGCGTGTACGCCAAATAAAACATCTTTGTTAATCCACCTGATCTAGTTATTTAATAACAATAACCAATAGCTATGACCATGAACAATATTCAAGCAGGCTTTAGATGTACAGGAATATTTCCATTCAATAGTGATATATTTACACCTTTAGATTACGCTCCATCGTATGTGACTGACAGATTACTATCGTCACCTGTTAACGGAAATGAAGTCATCGAACAAATAAATCACGAGTTCACGCCCGAACTGGTAAGACCTTTTCCGAAAGCTCTACCTCGGATAGACTCAAATAGAGGTAGAAAGAAAAGAAAATCAACAATTTATACTGAATCTTGTGAGAGGGAAAAAATCAGGGCAGAACAAGAAGAAAAACGGGGGAAAAAAGTGAACCAAAAAAGTAAAAAAGTATCCGAAAATCCGAAAATAGTAAGAAAAACAAGAGCAAGAGGAATGAAGAACTTAATTGCATGAAAACAATTATTTTACTTCTCTTATTATTTGTACATATTTTATAATTATTCATTGGTACACTTTTGCTTTAATAAATAATTTTATTTAAAAAAATAAATGGTGTGTTACTATCGACCCCATGCCGTGTTACAACCGCCCCATACCCGGGGGCGGTTGTAACACTTTCTCCGTTCTCGGTTATTTATTAATAACTTGGACATTACTTGTCATAGAGCGAAAATACTATATCTCAATAATGTCAGATAACTATGGAAGACGTTAATACAAAATTTATTGTTGTTAATGTAATAGTTATTGCGTAATTGTAGTTCAAAGTCAAAATGTTACTTTCGACCCCGGTCTCCCCTACGAGAAATTTTCACAAAGAAATATGTTCTACCAGAGAGACCGGAAAAGCCTAAAGTAGAAAACATTATGAAGTTGACGTTAACAGATGAAAAACCATTTTATTGTACTCCGCGAAGACTTGCATATACTGAGAAGAATAAGCTGAAGGAAATGATAGATTTGTTACTTGAAAAAAAAGTTATTCGAGAAAGTACTTCAGAGTATGCTTCACCAATCGTATTATTAAAAAAGAAAACTGGTGAAATGCGTATGTGCATAGATTTTCGGGTTTTGAACAAAGCTACTGTGCGAGACAATTTTCCACTGCCTCTAATTGAGGATCAACTAAATGTTTTAGCTGGTAAAAAATATTTTACAACTTTGGACTTGAAAGATGGTTTTTTCCACATAAGCATGCATGCTGATTCAATTAAGTATACGTCGTTCGTAACTCCACTTGGGCAGTATGAATATCTTAAAATGCCTTTTGGTCTTAAAGGAGCACCTCTTAAATTTCAGCGCTACGTTACCAAAATATTCAAAGATTTAATTGATTTAGGGGACGTATCAGTTTATTTAGATGACTTTTTAATTGCTACAACAACTACGGAACACCATTTAAAAATTCTTGAAAAGGTATTTTCTTTGTTTGTTGAAAATAGACTACAGTTGCGGTTAGATAAGTGTAAGTTTCTCCAAACAAAATTAGATTATTTAGGATATACTATTTCACATGAAGGTATCAGTCCTACTGAACGGGGTATTGAGGCAGTAAAAAGATTTCCGGTACCTAAAAACATTAAAGAAGTACAAAGCTTTATAGGATTATGCTCCTATTTTCGAAAATTCATTGAGAATTTTTCACTTATTGCAAAACCATTATACGATCTTACCCATAACAACACAGATTTTAAATTTGGTTTTGTTGAAATGCAAGCTTATGAAACACTCAAATATTCTTTAATAAATGCGCCAATTTTAGGTATTTACTCGCCGAAAGATGAAACCGAGTTACACTGCGATGCGAGTGCTATTGGTTTTGGTGCAATTTTGATGCAGCGAAAAGTCGATCGCAAATTTCATCCTGTACTTTATTTTTAAAAAAAAACAACTGATCCTGAATCAAGGTATCATTCTTTTGAGCTAGAGACTTTAGCTATTATTTATGCTTTACGTCGTTTTCGAGTATATTTAATTGGAATAAAATTTAAGATTGTCACGGACTGTCAGGCGTTAAGTTTAACTCTTAATAAAAAGGAAACCTATCCTAGGATTGCACGTTGGGTTTTAGAAATGCAAAGTTACGACTATGTACTCGAACACAGAATAGGTACTAGAATGATGCATGTCGATGCGTTAAGTAGACAAGTATTGGTTATAGAAGATAATTCTTTTGACAAAAATCTTGCCCTTTGTCAGGATAAAGATGAAACCATTGTTAAAATACGCAAACTTTTAGGGGAAAGTGAAAACAAATATTATGAAATGCGTAATGGTTTAGTATACCGAAAATACAATGATCAACTCTTGTTTTATGTTCCTTTAATTATGGAAAATAGCATTATGCATAAGTATCATGATGAGATCGGTCATGTTGGAACGGAAAAAACAATGCAAAACATCTTAAACAGTTATTGGTTTCCGAAGATGAAAATGAAAATTAATAATCATATAAAGACCTGTTTAAAATGTATTGCTTTTACACCAACTTCAGGGAAACCAGAAGGTATATTACATAATATTCCAAAAGGAAACAAGCCTTTTGTTACATTACATATTGACCATTTAGGTCCATTATCTAAAGCAAATTCCGTTAAAAAGCGTTACATCTTTTTAGTTGTAGATGGTTTTACGAAGTATGTTAAGTTATATGCAACTAAAAGTACCAGTGTTAAGGAAGTTATTAAATATTTAAAGTTATATTTTGAAAATTACAGTAGGCCTTTAAG
>OU015699.1:777500-1170000 GCA_907165295.1 Nomada fabriciana
GGGACATTCATTCATTCATTCATTTAATTTCTCTAAATTACGTGTGACTCGAGCATATGCTCATTGCCACCTTTAACTTAAATCTTTTAATTTTCCTTTTTTCCAAATAAGTATCTAGGTAACATCTAAATTTAAATAAAATTTAACTCTTATTCTTTAAGAATCATTATGAAAATTATGAAAATTAGTTTTATATGTATAATTATTTAAAATAATCTTTTAGATCACGTAGCCATTTAAATCAGTGTTAGATGTTGCCCATCCCTGCCACGTGGAGGCGGATCTGCTACTTTCAATTTGAGTAATTAGTTCATTTCTCCTTTCAAAAACTTTAAAGCTATAATTTGCCAACTTTTCGAATTTTTCTTTTGTTTCTATTAACGTGTTTTTATTTATACTACTATTCAATAGATCTGGATATCTAATATCATTGTAAATTGGACATTGAAATAAAATATGATTTACATCTTCCTCTTCTTCTAAGTCACAGATTAAACAATTTTTGTTTTCTATACAATTTCTTTTATATAAAGTACTGTTGATCGGTCCGTAGCTTGTTATTAAATATACTAAAAATCGATTTGGATTAAACCATTCATTACTAAGCTTAAATTTAACGTCCCGAATAAAATTAACTCTTTGCGGACGGAGCCGGCTGGCGACCGAGCGTCGCTGTGGACGAGAGGTATTCGAGCACGCAGCTGAGAAAATGTTCACGTCGCACGTTTGCGTTATAAAATCTAAAGCTTTATTCATTTGTGTGCAACATCCAAAATACTTATAAGAATCGATCTCTCCTGAATATTTCGGCAAAGTATGGGATCCTACATTTCTTGTCAGTGGTCCAATAATCTTTCAAGCTCGGAAGTGGCACTGTCCCCATAAGCAATATTATGCCGAGAAATGCTCGCATTTCTTTTGGTGTGACATTAGTCCATATATGCCATGTGGAGCGCTTTTCTAGATGTTTTCCTTGTATCATATGATTTCTGATCAAGTCATCGGTAAAGAACGAGTTGAAGAAATCTAATGGTTCTGTGTGAGTTGAATTTAGTTGTGAACCAGGTGTTCGTGATCCAGAACTACTTTGTATTTACTGTCACTATTGAACGTATCGTCTCTGCATCTTTTAGCCATCGTGTGTAGGATGTTATAAGGTGTAAAGTATGTGAAAATGTATAAAATGTATGAAAACTTTGCTGATTTCTCTGGTAGTGACACTGAAAGACTGACTCGGCAAACTAAATTCGTTCTGAACCTACATGGTTTCGCATCGTAAGTTTACACTATACAGAATATAAGACCTTATGCATACAAAAACCATAGGCCGACACTCGTTCGCAAAGGGAAAACTTGGATATACCAATACCCAATACCCATGCGTATTTTATCGTTCAGAACGATAAACATACGCCAGCCGCAGCGCGAGAATTGGGCGGCTATATGCCGACACGCGTCCGCAACGGTAAAAAGACTTGGGCGGCTATTTGCCAACACTCGTCCGCAAAGGGTTAAAAGTATTTCTTCCCTTAGATTCGTTTTCCCATCTACATTGCCAGTGATTATAAATTAAATTCTCTATTTTATCAGTTTCTTCTTTAATTCTTTTTGACTCATCGGCAATTTGTAAATTCTCTTTTTGGATATATGAGTAAGATTTCCATTCAATATTTCTATTCTTCTTTATTCTAGATATGAGAACCTGTCTTACAATAGCTAAATCCAAGGGAAGTAAACCAGCCAAGACCTGCAGGGCAACCGTAGAAGTCGTCCTACAAGACCTGGTTAACAAAGCAAAATAGATCTTTGTGTGGCTAGTAAGTGTCTTATAAAATGAGTTTTATTAGTTTCATTGTACCATATTCCGGAACCATAGCAAACAATTGGGAGGAAGACCGAATTATATAGAACTTTAATAATATTGCTTTTTAATCCCCATGTTTCGCGGGTAACTCTCCTTAATCCCATAACCAAATTTACTATTTTCGACCTAATATATTTGTTTGGGAATCCGAGCATTTGACCTTCCGTAGTGCATCGTCTCGCGATATGCCACGCTGTGTATATTTGCCGCGCCGGGGGTCGACTGTTTCCTTACCTTGTTGACACGGACGACCACCGGCGCAGTGACCTAATTTGGGGCTAATTGTCAACCCCACCTTTACCAGGCCCAACGGCCCGCGGATCCAAAACCGTTTTTGGAACGGCGACCAGACAGAACATCGACCACCGTCGCACATAACGAATCATCTGTAGTAGAAACAAGAAACGATACTCCGAAACGAAGCTCTTTTCGAGTTCACCGTTATCGCTCGTTCTGTTCCTCGTCGCCTTGTCTATCCGTGCTGTGATTTCACGTTTGTTATCGTATCTTTCTGTACGTGGCCAACCGTTTTGACAAATTAAATAAAGTGCCGTTTCAGTGTGCAATAAAGTCTATTAATTACACACGACCGAGAAAGTATACTCCTACCAGAATCCGAACAATATTTCATATGTGAAATAAATTTGAATTTATCGTCCAGTATTATACCAAGGTATTTTGTTTCATCTGAAAATTTTATTTTAAATTCATTTATCTTAATAATAGGGAGCCTTTCTTTATTTAGATTTCCTTTAACCAGCATTGCGAGTGTTTTGTTTATAGATATTTTTAACTTGTGTTTCTCACACCATTTATTGAGAATTTCTAATCCCTTCTTACCCACTGATTCCAGTTCGGATCTTGAGTTTCCTTTTATTATCATTGCCACATCGTCAGAATACGCAATTACCTCACCTTCATTTATGCTCATTTCCGTCTGGAATGTGTGCAGGAAAGAGTCCATGCACCATCCCCAGGCAACTGGCCCTATAACTGAGCCCTGAGGACAGCCTTTTTGCATGCAAACCTCAACACTTTCATATTTAGAATTTACAGTCATTTTCCTATTTTTAAAATAACTTTTTATTAATTTGATTAAAACCATGCAACATTCTGCCTTTATTACCCTTTCTATAATTGTTGGCCACCATAAACTATCAAATGCAGCTTCAATGTCAATAAAGATGTTTAAGACATATTTTTTGTTTGTATTTTCATTTCCTGTTTTTAAAGCTAGAAGTGCATCGTCAGTTGACATTTGAGATCTAAAACCGAATTGCCTATCATTTTGTAAGTTTTTATTTTTGTAATTTTCCTGAATCCTGCCTACAATAATTCTCTCAAAAATCTTTCCGACTGACGATTATAAAGCAGTCGGCTTATATGAATTCAATAACGATCAGTCCCTCAGGGGGTCCTTTAAAATTATTTTTAAATTTGCACTCTTCCATGCAGCAGGAAACAATCCATTATATAAACAATTGTTAAAAAGATTATACAAAATAGATCTATCAGCATGCAAAAGTTCAAAAATTAGCTCAGATTGAAAAAGGTCATAACCAGGAGCTTTACGTTTTTTACAATTTTTGATTGAGGAAAGAATCTCTTCTACCGTGATCTCTGGTTCTAAATTGCAATTATAGTAGATACTGTTATTTCTCTTGATTTCTTTCTGTTCCTCTGTTTCGTTTTCTATATTATCCTTTGGAACACACTTCTCAAGCAATTTTCTAATTGTTTCTTCCTAATTCATTTTTAATTCTCCTGATGGGAGTTTTAAAGAACTTAAAAATTCTGCTTTATTGATCTTATTTCTAATTATTCTGTAGACTATACTCCAGGGATCACTATTTCCCCCTTTCGTAACGAAATTTTTCCAAGACTCTTTTTTAGTTTTTCGAATTGTAGCAACATATTTGTTTCTGATTGTTTTATATTTATTTTCATATTCATTATTTAGTTCTTCAAAATTTAATTTTCTTACTCTTTCTAATTGTTTTTTAAATCTTTTAACTTTTGATCTTAATATTTTGATATTCTCTGACCACCATGGTACAGAATCTTTCTTGTTACGTTTTTTTGGAATATTTACATTACAACAATCAGTCAATTTTTTATTAAAAAGTTTAGTAGCTTCTTCAGGTTTGGCGTATTTTAGTCTTTCTTTAATATTTTCATTAAATTTACATTTTACACTTTGCTCAAAACCATCCCAGTTAGCTCTTTTTAAATTAAAGGGTTTTCGTATATTATCTAAATTATTCATACTAAATCTTTTAGGGTTAACGTCATTTAATATAACTTTGAAAACAATTAGATTGTGATCGCTTGTTGTGCAACTCGAAACGACCCTCCAATCCGATAAAAATCTAATAAAATTTGAACTTGTAATAGTTATGTCAATGTTTGACTGACCACTCGAACTCATGAAGGTGGGGGGATTATTTGGTCCATTCAGTAAAATTAAATCATTTGATAATATAAATTCCTCTACCAATTTACCCCTTTCATCTGTTTCGCGAGAGAACCATGCATCTGATTTAGAATTTGAATCCATAACAATAATAAATCTTTTGTCTTTTAATTTTAATAAAATGTTATTGATTTTATCTAAAAAGTGGGAAACTGACAAGGAGTATTGACAATAAATATTTATTATGTAAAAACAGCATGCATTGATGGAAACTTGAAAATAGATAATATGTTCTGAAGTATCCGGAAATATCAATATATTTAAATTTTCGTGCTTCAGAGCTGCTGCCACACAAGGTGTTTTACTAATTGGTTGGATAATTTTAAAATGGGGGAGTTATATCCTCGAACCGAATTTTTATAACTATAAGGTTCCGGAATGCACAGGATGTCTATATTATATTCCTTTATTAAAATTTCCAATTCAGTGGCAGCAGCTGAAGATCTTTGCGCATTGATTTGGCGTATATTTAGCTCCACTTTATTTTGGATTTAAAGATCTCCAAGTACTTCAAATATTACGGACAAATTTTACTTCTTACGTGATGATTAGTATCTTTGCGTTTTGCACGCATACAGTTAAGACATACAGGGGTTTCTTTTTTCTTACAATCGTCCCTATTATGATCTTTAGAGCCGCAAACTTCGCAAAGCTAATCAGGTATACTACAAAATTTCGCAATATGCCCATGACCATGGCATTTGAAGCATCTTATTGTATTTAAGAACTCCTTTATCCTATATACTCTCCATAACATGAATATTCTTCCTTTACTTAATAAATCATTATAAATTAAACTTGGAATCTGGACAACCCAATTAACTCTTTCTTGCTTGGCTCTGAAACAGTATTTAAATTCGATTTCTTCTTTTAAGTTCTTATCAATATTTGCGTCTAAATTTTTATCAATAAAATTTTCTAATAGCTCCTCTTTTTTATAATCCTTTTCAACGTCATAAATAATAATAGATGGATTAATCTTTTTTGGCTTTTCTATTTTTAATCCTATATTTTCTTAATTATTTTAACATCGCTTTTATTATTGACTTGAATAACAATTCCTTTACGTTTCATCTGTCTAATACTGCGTACTTTCAAAGCATTATTTACATTTTTTAACTTATTCATGATTTCACTCTTAAGCTCCTCATTACTTCTCTTATCATTTTCATCATTTGGTTTTAGCAATAAGACCTCATAGTCTTCTACCTTTCTTATTTTTACAGGACTGTGATTGACTTGACTACGTGACATTGGGGGTTTGGCTGCCATTTCCGAGTAAGAAATTCTTTGGTCATCTATATTTTTCTCTTCAGTTTTTAAAATTTCGTTATTTATTATTTCTTCTTGCAATCTATTCTCTAGCACTGCCCACTTGTCTAAAATAAACTTAATGCTCGACTTACTTATCTTATTATTCTCATTAAATAGGAACTCTTCTAATTTAGTCCTGTCGTCATAAATTTCTTTTAAAATATTGTTTTTTGGTTTACTCTTGTCTATGATTTCTGCAATGCTTATGTTTTAAACACCTAATTCACCAGTCTTCCTTCTTTTCGCTCTGTGTGGCGTACTTCTTCCAGATTGCTCCTCAGTTGTTAGTGAAGAAACTGAGTTCCTTCTACTTTGACTGGCACTTGATGATTCAGGCAGCATCTCTACCTCCACACTACACTCCTTCATATCCTCCCTCTCCCTTACTATTTGTTTTTTGTGTTTTTTATCATTACGCGGTCCCACGAGAAGGTCGGAAAGAAGGTCCACTGGGGCAGAGCCGCCTTACCCCGATAAGGCTTAAATACAACCGGGTGCAGCCATGTTCCCGGAGGTTGGCCGCTAACGACTAGTGCACCCACCAGCCACGCCCCAGTGCCATCGACTGGGACGCCCCTCTTCGGCGCGCGCCATACCTTGGGGTGAGGGATTTATTATAGAGGTTGTCATCCTCGCGGTCCGGCCGGTTAAGGCAAGACCCCCGTCCCAGCGAAACATGACCACTGGTTTACGGTGTGCAAAGAGCTCGGGTACCTTGGGATCGCTAAGACCCATACAACTGGTCATACTGGTCATACTCTTCGCGACACAAGTGCCGCTACCCAAAGAGGTCCTTGCCGACCTCGGCCTGGGTAAGCCAGCTCAGGTTCGAGGGGTCGCCACGCCCCTAGGACACACCAAAGGATGTCAACCCGAAGGCCTTCCATCCCTGGGTCCCCCTGCTACCTCAAGACATCATCTTATAACCGCTGCATTAACTCACGTCTCCTTCTAAATATCCGTACAGCGAGTTTGCTGAAACACTCATACCTTTCCTTGCATTCTAGAACACCACTCACGTCAATCACACCACTCACGCGCACACCACATTCACTCAAATCACGCAAGTCACCATATCTATTACATTCAACCAACACATGCCTCCAGTCCTCTCGCGCAGTCCCATACACGCACGCTTCACATTCAGTCAGCCCTCGAACATACAAAAATGCATTCAAACTACCATGACCGGTTAACAAAAATGCCGAAATAGTACTCGGCTCAAACATATAATTTTTCTCGGCAAACCTAACGTTACGTATATACTCGTGAGTCACTCGTCCATTCACACAACCATCCCATCTGCTCTGCCATATATCATATATGCTCTCATTCACCCGCTTCACACATGAATCCACTTCCATTCCAATCACATCCTCATCAGTTAAGACCTCATTCACGCCCAATGACACGCCATGCTTGATCTTATATATCATCGATCGGCGAACGCATTCAAGATCCCAGGGTAGGCCCCCCATCAGCACCTGCATTGCTTCTGTAGAAACAGTTCTACATACGTTTAAACAAGCTTGCATCACTACCCTCTGACACCTATTGATGTGCCGTCTTCCATATTCAGCTTTCATCACATCGCTCCACACACTCGCTCCATACATTCCGCACGCCACAACTAAACCTTTATATAAAATCCACATCGCTCTTTTCCTCATTCCCCATTCACACTTCAACACTCTCCTCATTCGCCCCACAGCATTCACAACCTTCTTCCGAACATACTCCAAGTGCACTTTAAATAGCATCCTCTCACTCACCCATATACCCAGATATTTCAAACACTGAACATACTTAACCAGCTTCCCATTCATACGCACACATGGCCGCCTTGTACTGGCGAGATTTCCCTTCACCAGCATAACTACAGTCTTACTTTCTGACACACTCACACCTACAGATTCACCCCATTCACACACCATCCTCATCCATTCTGTGCCACCACTTTCCAACTCCACTCTGCTCCGGCCTTCGACAATCAACAACAAGTCATCCGCGTATGCCACACACTTACATCCACAGTCAGTAAGCCGCCACAAGAGCCTATCCATCATCAAGTTCCAGATGAACGGACCACAGACAGACCCCTGCGGGCAGCCCCTTTCCACATCCTTCCACACAGTCTCATTCGCTCCTCTCATGCATGCCTTCCTATTACTAAAATAAGACATCCATAATCCAATCTCATCACATCCAATTTCATTCAGAACCTCAAACACCCTTGCCCACTCATGATTGTCGAACGCACCCTTAAAATCGACACATATACCAAGTACATACTTACTGACACTCGCACGCACATACTCTTTCGCCATCATCCACGCACTTTCAGTCGATCGTCCCCTACGAAAACCGTGCTGGGCCTCATTCATACTCACATTCAACTTGCACTCTAATCTCTTAATCATCATTCTCTCAAGCACATTCCCCAGCACGGATAACAGGCTAATAGGTCTGTATGACGTAGGGTCCGACCGAACTCTATCCGGGGACTTCAGGAGCACTATAACTCTAGCTTTCTTCCATTCATCCGGAAAACATTCATTCATCAAACACACATTATACATTTCCACAATCCATTCCGGGATCGCCTTCCATACTGCCCTCATCATTTCAGCAGTTATACCATCCATGCCGGGTGCCCGTTTCATGCTACATGCATCCACAGCTACATTCACTTCCACCCATTCAAAACACCTAGCACGCATCGGACCTTGCAGATCTGTTCTCCTTTCACATACTGGCACTTGGGAAGAATCTATCCATCAATACACTCGCACATTCTTTCCACGTACTATACGATATCCCATTTACCCTTAGCCCCCATTCATTCTGTTGTCCGCATTCACTGACTCCAGAACAAACTGTCTCCAGCTGTCCTCCTTCGATTTCCATATGGCTCTCTTGTATTCACTCATCCATTTCTTATGCTCCTCCATTCTCTCTGTCACATTCACACCATTTCTGTTCCGTGCTCTTTGGAGTGCTCGTCTACATCTCCTCACTTTTTGCTTTAACTTCTTCAATTCTCTGTTCCACCACGCAGCCTTCCCAACATTCTTGCTATTACTCTCTTTCATATGTTTATCAATCGCCGCATACATCCATTCCTGTCTAAGTTCTATCATCTCATTTACACTCATCTCTTCTCTCTTCCCATTAGCATACATCCTCGCACACTCACTTAAATAATTCTCATACTCTTCCCAGTCCACGTTCACTTGTTTCCACGTCTTCGATCCACCCATGTCATTTACTTCCTCAACATCGTACCACATACGCACTAATATTACGTTATGGTCGCTAAAGCCCCAGTCATTCTTCACCACCCATTCCCATCATGTCACTATCCCGATCCCGAGAAGGTATACCACTCACTCGGTTCATTCAAAACATTCATACTACTCGCTATGATCCATTCTTTCAGTATTCTACCACGCATCTCATTCTCACTACTACGACCTCCTCCCTTACTGAACCACAAGGGGGAGGCCGCATTCGCATCCATTCCATACAACACACGCTTCGCTCTAGTATACACATTCACTCTTTCCATGTACAACAGGTACGCCTCGATATGCTGCCCATACCTACAATACATCGAGACAACATATATCTCACCGAAGTCCCCTTTCAACCAAACGCACACTCCATACTCATCCGTACACTCCTGCACACACACAGCCTCAACATACGGATCATTCGCAACCACAGCCGATTTACGATTCCCACACATGTACACATCACACGCAGCAGGGAGTCCTCGTATACTCCCACAAGACACATATAACTCCCAAATCACACATCACAGCATACGCTCTTTACGGCAGTAAAGACGGCAGTTAAGCGGCAGTTAAGCTGCACAATATTCACACATTCACTAGTCATTACTAATCCTCATTCGCTCTCTCTCAGCCATCCTTGCATACTCCGGACACTCAACAGCCAGCACAGAGTGGTCGGCCTTTCTTCCTTTCATTTTGCAGTTCCTGCATATGCACACTTCTTTGCACTTATCCTTCAAATGCCCCGGTTCTCCGCAATTCTGGCATAATCGTTCGATCACCGGGCACTCCTTCATCATATGCCCGAAGGCGAAACATCGGTGGCACCTGAGCACATTCACAAATTCCCTTACTCTGCATGCTCTCCATCCAACATATACTCCACCCTCATTCATTAACACATCATACACACTCTTATTTACTTCCACAATTACATTCCCAACATCCGCGCAACATTGTTACTTCGACTTATAACTCTTACTCTATCTCTAAATTCTACGTCAGATACGCTACATACATTCTTCACATTCTTTAAATAGAGCTCATCAATGAAGACATCACTGGTCACCTCATTTGGGACGCCGTACACTATCATTTTGGGCCCAACTTTCTTCGGGTAATCCACCCTGAGACCCAGTTCCCCAAACTTAGGGCAATCCTTAATTAGCTGAACATCTTTAGCACTCGCCGCCTCGATGGCCGAACCCCCACTTCTGGTTTTTCGCACCGCTCTCACACGTACATTCAGACTCTTACTTACATTCTTCAATACACTCTCTTTTACCTATTCACTGCTCATTTTAACATTCTCGCTTGCTGATTTAACTACTACTGCATACGTTTTCCCCCTCTTTCTCTCATCCACACTTTTCGAGGTTCCAGTCACACTCATACTAGCTCCAGGCACACTCCCTTCAGTAACACCAGCTCCAGTCACACCAGCATAGCTTCTACCATCATTCACGCTCACTCTTTCAGACACCCTTTCAGACATTCTTTTCTCATATTCAATTATCCTACCTTCCAATCTTTCATTTTTCATCAGCATGCGCATCATTAACTGTTCATACTCACTCACACACTTGAGCAAAAACTCACTAGCATTCTTAGAAACACGATTCGTTTCAGTGAATATAAACTTCCTTATCTTATCAGTCACGCAGCCCATTTGATCAATCTCATTCACGCATACATTCACACCCTCGCTGGAGCCAGAGCCAGCACCTTCAGCACTGACCAACTGTCTTTTAGGCCCGCGCAAGGGACTAGCACTCCGTCCCCTTATCGCCGTCGATCGCCTCGCGCTAACATCGCGCATCTCACTATCCCCTATCCCAATGTCCCGCAGTTTAATTGATTTTGCCATATTGTTCCCACGAGCTGGGACGAACTAAATGTCACTCCCCGGGTGACACCCTTTCCGGTGAGAAGGCTCTATACTCAAGAGGTCGCCAGATATCTTGAGGTTGGCCGCTAACGGCTGCTGCACCCACCAGCCACGCCCCAGTGCCCTCGACTGGGACGCCCCTCTTCGCCGCGCGCCTTAGCTTGGGGTGAGGGATTGTTTAGAGAGGTTGTCATCCTCGCGGTCCAGCCGGTTAAGGCAAGACCGCCGTTCCAGCGAAACATGACCACTGGTTTACGGTGTGCTAAGAGCTCGGGTACCTTGGGTTCGCTAAGACCCATACTGTGTCCGCCCTTCGATCGACCAAGGTCGACCCAAGGACAGACACAGCCCCTGAGGGGAGTAGATAGGGACATTACATTTTCATTTTGTATCACTTTATTTTGCGGCTCGAGCTTTAGCTCATTACTGCCTATTATCATTTCATACAATATTTCCTGTTATTTCTCATTTAACACTATTCCTACCGCGACCGGTCAAATGACCGTTTTTAAAGTTTCGATTAGAATTTCATATAGACAACGTAATTGCATCGCCTTTAAACTTTACGACTTTTCCTAAAATATACATATAATACATTTTTCAATATTCACTTCTTTTTTTATTGTTTATTTTCTGAGAAAAAATTGTGATGTGTCTTACCTACCACGACCGGTCATTTGACCGGTTGAACGATTTATATCTTTTTGTAATAGTACCCTCTCGAAGACTCAATTCCGAAACTATAAACTCGTTACAAACAAAAAGTAATGCAGTTGTGGCATGATTTTAGCCAAAAAATGCCTTCCAGGGACTGCTTTACGGCACCATCAAGTGTTTACAGTTCTCGCTCGCCTATCTCTCGCGGTGTTTATTTGCCAGATTAGAATCCGAAGTGGTCCGAAAATCGGATTTTCTAACACCGTCTTATCTACTATGACTGTAAAAGAAATAAAATCATAGTCGAAGGGGATTCCTAGATGTCTTCTCACGAATTCAAATCAGTGAAGTCTTGTGACCCGAACAGAGAGCATCAAAACGTGAAAGTTACAAGGAGCAAATTTATTGAGAACAGTCAAAAGTGTTATAAACCAGGACCATATATTACCATTGATGAACAATTATTTCCAAAAAAAGGTGTAGATTCACCCAATACATGCCCAATAAGCCGGACAAATTTGGTATCAAATTCTGGTTAGCGTCCGATGTAAATACCAAATATGTAATAAACGGTTTTCCATATTTGGGAAAAGATGAAAGGAGGGAACCTTCAGTTCCACTTGGAGAGTTTGTTACTCTGAAATTAGTAGAACCCTATACAGGAAGTGGGCGAAATATAACAATGGACAATTTTTGTACAAGCATGTCTCTAGCGACAAAACTTTTAGTAAAGAAGACAACGGTAGTTGGAATAATTCGTGCAAATAGAAGGGAACTACCAAAATTGGCGAAACAGAAAAATGACAACATGACACGTTTCTCAACGAAATTGTATCATTCAAATAATTGTACTCTGACAATCTATAAAGCTAAACCAAATAAAAAAGTACTAATTCTCAGTTCAATGCATAACTCCGTAGAAGTTGAAGAAAACGATACCCGTATACCAGAGACAATTAGATTCTATAATAGCACCAAATTTGGTGTAGATATAACTAACCAAATGGCCAGACATTACACGGTAAAATCTAAATCCCGGAGATGGCCTTTACAGGTATTCTTCAATTTCCTAGACTTAGCCGGGATAAATGCATGGGTTTTATATAAAGAAACCACGGGGGAAAAAATTTCGAGGCAAGAATTTTTATTTCAATTGGCAGAAGAACTCGCCACCGATTATCAAAAAGAGCTACAGCTGGACGAAGATCAAGCAACAATAGATACAAATATAAGTACAGGTTCGCGCCGACGAAAAACATGTCAGATAAGATATTGCAACGACAATAAAACTAACAAGATCTGTTCGAAATGTAAGAAGTACGCATGCGGTAAATGTATAATAGAGAAGCCTATTTGCAAAAAATGCGGTGAAAATGAATAAAATGTACATTATATACTTCTAAATAAATGAAACTATATTTTTATACTATCAAATTGGCTATTATCTTCATCCTATATTAAAAAATATACGTTGCGCTAAAGACCGGTCATTTGACCGGTCGCGGTAGGAATAGGTATATGTGAAGTGTCGGTAGTAATAGTGTTAAAACTATGCGCGAAAACAACATTATCTTTTAATATTTCTCTTTCGGATTTCTCTAACCGTCAAAATTTTTCCTCAATTTTATACTCCTTTTCGACGTCATATATCATAATGGAAGGATTCAATCTTTTCGGCTTATCAATCTTTAAACCAATCTTATCCAGCTTACAACTCTTAAAAAACTTCAATATCCGCGTTACTATTCACTTCAACTACCAACCCTTTTTTCTGGATTGTCTTATATTTTTTACTTTTAATTTGCTTCTGACACTCGTTAATTTATCTAAAACTTCCCTTTTAATTTCATCATTATTCCTCTTATCTTCTTCTTTTTCTGGTCTTATTATTATAACCTCACCACTTGGCTTTTTACGTATCACTTTTTCCTTCCCTTTCACAGATGTAGCTTCTCTTGCTAATCTGCCCTCAATAGATGCCACTTGGGCGTAAGTTCTCACATTAGTACTTTCTAAAACCTTACATTTTCCTCTCAAAATTTCTTTTTCCATTAGCTCCCTCTGTAACCTACTCTCTAAAATTACCCATTTTTCTAATACCAATTTTATCGCACTTCTAGTAATTTTGTTGCTTTCATTAAATAAAAATTCTTCTAACCTACATCTTTCATCATAAACCTCCTTCAAACTAGTGCCAATGCGTTCCTCAAAGGGTTTCTCTACTTATAAAATTTCCTCTTCCAATGTCTTTCTTTTCTTTCCTTTTATTGGCGTACTAACTCTAGGCAGCTCATCGGTCGCCACCGACGAAAAAGAGCTTTGCCCGCTGTGTTCTACTATGTGTTCTACTCCCAGGATCAACTACCTCCATTTCTACATCTTCCTCCTCTTCCGTCTCTCTTTCCTTCTGCTTTTTTGTTTGTTTTTTATTTAAAGTACTCATTATGTACTTTATTTTAAGTTTTTATTAATTTAATATTAATATTAATTAATTTAATTTTATTAGTTTTTTTATTTTAAGTTTTTTATTTTAAATACTCATGGTCCCACGAATAGGTTGGACAGGGTGGTCCACCGGGGCAGAGCCGCCTTACCCCGGTAAGGCTGGATACAACCGGGAGTCGCCATGTTCCCGGTGGTTGGCCGCTAACGGCTGGTGCACCCACCAACCACGCGCCATCGACTGGGACGTCCCTCTTCGGCGCGCGCCATACCTTGGGGTGAGGGATTTTTTAGAGAGGTTGTCACCCTCGCGGTCCAGCCGGTTAAGGCAAGACCCCCGTTCCAGTGAAACATGACCACTGGTTTACGGTGTGCTAAGAGCTCAGGTACCTTGGTTTCGCTAAGACTCATACTGTGTCCATCCTTTGATCGACCAAGGTCGACCCAAAGACAGGCACAGCCCGTGAGGAGAGTAGATAGGGACAGAGGGAATCTCGTTAATCCATTCATGCGCGTCACTAATTAGATGACGAGGCATTTGGCTATGTATCCACAACGTGCACCGTGAGGCAAGATATTGAATATCAGGCCACGGTTTTGGGCACGTAGGGACATTGCTGGGTGCTTTAATCTTTGGTCTTTGACCCAGGACTGGTGCAAATACGAGGAGGAGGAGGAGGCAGGAGTATCATGGGGCAACCGTAGCCAAGCACGTACCGAAGCACGCTCCTGGACGTCGGTCGTCTTCAGCACCTTGGCACTCACGTCGCCTACTATCCACCGATGGTAGTAACGGGGTAGCAGGCACTCCCGTAGCAGCCACAACCTCTGTTGAGGCTTGAGCGGTGCCCGGGTTAAGCGAGTGAGCGCAAGGTCCAAAGGGTCCGGCTCTACGGAATCCCGCGCTCCTTCAAATGCTGTGCCCAAGTATCTCCAGACGTGAGACGGGGTCACCTGCCTTATAGGCACATCCCCATGATGGAATATTGGATCTGTGATGACCCTCACCTTCTTCTGACGACCAGAGGCTACAAGGGACAGCACGCTGGTCTTACTAGCAGTGATCATCAGCCCAGAGCGTTTGAAGGCAGATTGAAGCAGAGACAAATTCTGTTGGAAGCCCTGAGATGTAGTTGCAAAGAGCACAATGTCGTCTGCGTAGGCGAGGACGTCAATCTTCACACCTCCTAGATCGAAACCAACATCCATTGAAAGAAACCCTAATGCCCGATCTACGACCAGGTTGAACAGTAGGGGCGACAAGGGATCTCCCTGACGCACACCGCGTCCCAGCCGTATCGGCGCTCCACATATGTCCCCTTGGGGTTGCAGTGTTGTGCAAGCGTTGGAGTAGACAGCCCTTATATATTTGAGGAAGCCGGATGGAAGATCCGCTTCCTCGATGACTCTTAGTATGGCTGCGTGGGATACCCCATCGACGGGCCGGAAGTCACGCTGGCACTCGCCCCAAATGTCCAAGATGGCTAGTCTACTCACCAAAATCATGTGGAGCTGCCTCAACGGTACGGAACCTACACTTAGGGGCCGGTAGTCGGCAGGTGAAGGCCTGTCCGGCATTCCAGCCTTCCTAAGGAAGACCGTCCTGGAAGCAGCAATGCGCTTAGGTGCCTCTCCTGCAAGGAGCACCAGGTTAAACAGCAGTACTCGCAACACGGGTGGAACAGAGTTTCACAGTCGCGGAGACACGCCGTCAGGACCTGGAGCGGACGCGGCCCTTACGGCATGCTTCTCAACGTCTCGCAACGTGATAGGCATCCATAAGGAGGACTTATCGATCACAGTGGGATTGTTATCCCCTGAGATCTCGCCCGAACCGACTCCCTCGACGTGAATACCCCGAGCGGTCGACTCACCGGACCGCCTCTGCCTCATACTGTCAGGCCGTCTAGAGAACGCCGACTCTACCATGTCTTCCTCGACGACACTGACGGTCTCCATAAGAGGCCGCCAGTATGCGTCGAAGTCGACAGGGGACGGACGGTTGTCTTCGACATTGCCCTCCAGAATTCTGATGGGACAGGAGCGCATGTTCTTACGGAAGAGCTTCTGCATTTCTGCATATTCTCCCCTGCGCTTCTGCTCCCTATTCTTTCGGTTGGGAGGATTACTTGGCTGATGTCTATCTGTGCGCCGAGGGTACCTCCTAACTCTCTCTGGAAACACGGCACCTAACCATCTATTGATGGCTTCGCTGTCCACGCTCCCTTCAAGAGCAGACTGCGCTATTTGCCGCAACCTACCAGCCTGGAAGCTCTCAAGTCGCGACGATCGCTCAATGAGCTCACGAATCGCAGAGCGGAGCCTCTCCAGTTGTTCCAGAAATGTCAGACTGGCAGGAGGATCGCACTTTTGTGGAGACGAGATGGTCGAGGGACCGCCGGTATCCATCATCGCCGCTCCAGTCCCTTCGTCGTCCTCAGCAGAAGAACCCCAGCAGAGAATCCCAGCCGGAGAACCCGGCGCCGCCTGCTAGCAGAAACTGGACCAACCGGGAATACTGGGGCTGACGCCGTTTACCCTTGATGGCCTCAGCAGTCCTATGGGGGAACAGGTCATGCAGATGGATGTTCATGAACCTGACCCCGGCCGAGCTAGCATTAACCTCAGCCCGAGCCATCCGTCTCTCCTCCTCTTCGCTCCAGCGGGCTCTCACCCGTTCAACATCGACCGCGTTGTTGGCTTCTATAGGGTGCGCATGACGCGTATGTACGCCTCGGTCGATCTTAGATTGGAATTCCCTACTGCAGAATTCGCAGACGAACCTTTCGGGCGCGGCGGGAATATCCCGATTCGTCTCTTCCCGCATTCGTAGGACGCTTCCATCCGACGTACAACTCTGTCCGTCACCCTCCTCAGCGCTCCTCTCACTCAACACACATAGTGGCCGGGCCATCCGAGAACCCGGCCGTGGATCATTTACTCTGTTTGGTCCGTCCATTGTTGCTATGTGTGGGGGATCCATCGGATTGACAGCCGAAAGGTCCCCAAATAGCCCGTTCCGTTTTTGGCCTCACAACTTCCGTGGAACTCGGCACTTGAGCACAAGGCCCCTCGAGGCGCTCTCGCAGAGGCAGCTCTTTGCTTCCCTCAGGTGGTCGGAGGTACTAACAGTAGGAACCTCGTGAAGGTGGCTGCTTGCTAACCATGACTCGGGCATCTCTCGGATACTAGTACCGGCAAGCCGGCCCGACACTTCATCGATACCCCTATACTATGCCTATGGGGCTTCGTCTCGGATCCTAGCACCGACGAATCGAGCCGACACCTCAAACTACTAGTCCCATCACGCCCGGAGACTTCAGCCGCGTTACCGCCACCATGTCCTTATCGCCAGCAGCATATTGCTTTTAAAATAGATTCAGGCCTGGTAGCGTGTTGCTTTAAGCAAGATTATAGAAGTCGCGACATCAGAAACATGGCTATAAAGTCCAAGTTCCGATGCGCCACACCCCAGCAAGAGGTAAAAATTTTACGGCTGGGAGCCAGGTACAAGCAAAATGCGGTGTTTGTTACACCGCGGCTAAGTGCCAGCGGCGTATTGCTTTTATTTTGGCGACAAGTCATAGCGGCAGCATGCCTGCTGGAGGCCATAGTATAATATATAAAATATATATAATATACAGGGTGGCCCGGGACTCACGCAGTATTTTTAAAAAAGGGGTAGCTGATGTGATTCTGAACGATTTTTTCCTTGACGAAAATATTGTTTAAAGCTTCGTTTTCGAGTTATTAACGAAATACACTGGCGAATGAGAGCGGCCGTATAGCGCGAGCTCCGTCACAATCGCGCGCGGCCGTGATCGGGTGCATCGAGGGGCGACGTACGCCAAATATTACAATCGTCTTACATTAACAATAGGGTGTAATTCTTCGTTATTCATCAATAAAAATTAAATTAACAAGTCGTTTAATAACTGTTCCATACTTTTATTCGTTTTCCGAAACGAATAAAGTGTTTTATTAATTATGAAAAAAGTGTTTGGATGATTAATTTTAGAAAAGGGTAGTTAATTAAACTTACCCTTTCGTTCACGAAGTAATGGCATTGACGTTCATTGTACCGATCCTGACCTATCTTAACAATTTTATGCCACGTCCCGTCGATCGATACAGATCTGATTCGCACTTGTTTCCACACACACATGACACACACATTAACTTTCGTAATGTTCGTCAGTGTGTGTCGTGTGCGTGTGGAAACAAGTGCGAATCAAATCTGTATCGATCGCCGAGACGTGGCACAAAACATATGGTTACATACACATGGTTAACATTCACATGGTTAAGATAGGTCAGGATCGGTACAATGACCAAGTGCCAAGACACCGCGAAAGCAGGCAAATTCGCGGCCGAATGGATAAGTTTATTTCACTACCCTTTTCTAACATTAATCATTCAAACACTTTTTTCATAATTAATAAAACACTTTATTCGTTTCGGAAAACGAATAAAAGTATGGAACAGTTATTAAACGACTTGTTAATTTAATTGTTATTGATGAATAACGAAGAATTACACCCTATTGTTAATGTAAGACGATTGTAATATTTGGCGTACGTCGCCCCTCGATGCACCCGATCCCGGCCGCGCGCGATTGTGACTGAGCTCGCGCTATACGGCCGCTCTCATTCGCCAGTGTATTTCGTTAATAACTCGAAAACGAAGCTTTAAACAATATTTTGGTCAAGGAAAAAATCGTTCAGAATCACATCAGCTACCCCTTTTTTAAAAATAGCGCGTGAGTCCCGGGCCACCCTGTGTATATAAATGCCTCTAATACGATGGCGGAACATGCGTAAACCTGCGCCACCATGCACAATGGCGCTTAAGAGAGTCATAGTTACTCCCGCCGTTTACCCGCGCTTTCTTGAATTTCTTCACGTTGACATTCAGAGCACTGGGCAGAAATCACATTGCGTCAACACCCGCGGGGGCCATCGCAATGCTTTGTTTTAATTAGACAGTCGGATTCCCCTAGTCCGTGCCAGTTCTGAGCTGAGCGTTCAATGGCGGCCGACGAGAACGACCACGACGGAAAATCCGTCACGGAAGCCTCGCAGTAAGGTCCGCGGGAGGCCAAGGCACGGGACCGAGCTCGGATCCCGGTATCGCAATAATGCGTCCGTTCACCTCGCACAGGCCCGTCACGTCGGCCAAACCCACTTCCCGACCAAGCCCGACACGCCCCGCTCCTCAGAGCCAATCCTTATTGCGAAGTTACGGTTTACCCCTGAACGGTTTCACGTACTCTTGAATTCGCTCTTCAAAGTTCTTTTCAACTTTCCCTCACGGTACTTGTTCTCTATCGGTCTCGTGGTCGTATTTAGCCTTAGATGGAGTTTACCACCCACTTAGGGCTGCACTCTCAAGCAACCCGACTCTAAGGAGAGATCCTCCCGAAACGCGTACCGGTCGCTACGGGCCTGGCACCCTCTGCGGGTAAATGGCCCCATTCAAGATGGACTTGGACGCGGTTAGACGCCACGGGATAAACGGATCCTCCCGAACACTACATTTCCAGGCGGCAGTACCGCGGGTTTCATTGCTGGGCTAATTCCTGTTCGCTCGCCGCTACTAAGGAAATCCTTGTTAGTTTCTTTTCCTCCGCTTAGTAATATGCTTAAGTTCAGCGGGTAATCTCGCCTACTCTGAGGTCGTCTTGGTACGTTATCAAGAAGTGTACCGCAAGGTACAAAAAAAAAAAGAAAAAAAGAAGAACGGAAAAAAAAAATGGAAAAAAATCGCGCGAGACACACGCTAGACATCCAATATAAATTCTAAATCGGGTGCTTTTAACGTCCGTCCACTTGCGATAGCAGGATATAATTATCTCCTTGCCTTTCACATTTCGGGGACTGGACGACCGGTTTTGGATGCGCGGTCTCGGCGATCTGCAAAACTAAGGGACGCAAACCCGGGGCGACCAATTTTACATCGTCCATATATATATAATGTGTTATTAATTATTTTGGGAGTTAACTTGGGTTAAACAATAACGTAACTGAGTTTCTCTCTGTAGTGAAGAAATTATATTTCATTATTTACACTTACTATCCTATTTATTATTATACTATTATATATCAAGTCTTTACCTGTAGTGAAGAAACGACATTTAATGTTATTGCTCCCTAATGTTATTAATCCCTGCTTAAGTTTTATTAATATTAAATACTACAATTAATCTGCGTGGCTTTCCACGTGCACATCCTTCTTTTGTTTTATCTGTCGCTTCTCACTCCCTCTATTCTATTAGCGCTCGGAAGAGCGCGACCATATTTAAATAGGGCCTCGCCAACGAGTATCCGATGTTCTCTGGTTCGGTTCACGCGTCGTCCCGTCTGTAAGAATGATTTTGTTTTCCTCTTCCCTTCAACTCCACCTCGGCACAACACGAACGCGCCACCCTACAACGACACACTTTCGTTCGAGACTCCGATCGGTCGAAGACGCCCACAATCAGGGTACAGAAACGTCGGAAGCAGAGCGCTAACTGGAATACACGCGTAGGCAAGCTCCGAAGCACGGTTGGCGAGACGCGCGGACTTATCGCACGAACGTGGCTGAGTGGTCAACGGCGCAGCGGGCAGAGAGGCTGAGAGAGAGAAATAGATAGTGACAGGCGAGACGCCGGGGAATCGTTCATTCCGTTGCGGTACTCCTGTGGAACTGTCTTCTCTCACTCTCTCTCTCTCTCACTTTCCTCTCTCGATAACCGCACGGCGCGCATCGACCGACATCCCAATCATCAGCGTTCAAGGATACCGCTGCGTAAATCACCACCCGTACAGGGAGACCTGGCACTAGGTGTGACCGAGGCACGTCGAACTTCCAACAACGACCCGCTCGATATGTGTGCATATGGACGCAAGAGTATATTATATGGTGTGTGCGTCTGTATAGGCATTGCGAACGGTGCCAAGCAGAACAGAAAAGATTCTCAACCATTCAATAACGACGGGGAAGGTGAAACACCTCCTCCCAAAAGATACTTGGGGCCCTCTTGTGTATAACGAACATCAGGGACGATCCGGTCGCGCTACTTCGAGCCCTTCCGTTCTGCCGTGCTCTTTTTCCAAATTTCATTCTCCTCAATTTCCTCTCTTCTCTCTCTTTATTATTTTCCTTTACTTCTCTCTCACGGACAGAGTTTCAATTTCGCCATGGAATTCTGTTCTCTCGGTCGCGCGAAAGGATTCGTGTCGGGCGACGTCGGGAGCGCGGTCTTTAAATACGTTTGCATCCAGGACAAAGCGACCTCTTAATGAAGTCGCAGTGCACCGGGGCCAAACGCCCGCGACAAACTCCGACGAACGTCCAACAATCGCTCGTACGTCGCGAAAGTTTCAGCATTCCCCACTTTATTATCATCATCCTATTCCTTCCAAACGCCCGAAACCTGTAACGTTCTACGCGAACGACGGCGGGGATCCATCGGAATGGGAAAAGAAACGGGGGTTCACGTGAGCGAACGCAACGCAAGAAGTATTTAGTTACGTAAACGACCCTCAGCCAGGCGTGGTCCAGGATTTGGAATCCGTGGACCGCAATGTGCGTTCGAAATGTCGATGTTCATGTGTCCTGCAGTTCACACGTTGACGTTCTTCATCGACCCACGAGCCAAGTGATCCACCGTTCAGGGTAATCGTATATAATTTTATTCATATTGTGTTTTTTGTTTCAATCCCTCTGGTACTTCGTTTCGAAATAAACAGAGACCCTACGCAACCCGCCAGCGCGCGCGTGAAGCGAGGGCGTCGCCAACGTCTCGAGGTTCGCATAGGACACCCCATAAGAGACGAAAATTTTTGACGACACGATACGGTCCAATGTCGAAGCACGCCAGGAGACGCTGACGCGTGTCCCCGACGGCCGGGCGAAGAGTACATTATGTTAAATGAACCGTCGAATGTCACGGGGTCGAGGGAAACGGCGGGAGACTTCCCGACATTAGTGTATCCTTCGACTCGCCGCGCGACTTCGAAAACGCACGCGATATCGGCGCGCAGCGCCCTTGGTTCGATGATCACGGTCCCCTTTGACGGGAGAATATTTATCTTGTTGTCGAGGAAGGGGTCGGGCGAAACACGCTGCCTCGGATAGCCTCGAGTCGGTCTTGCATCCCAATTATTCCGTAAAGGAGAATCGACGACGGATGAGATAGGACGGGCGCGTTCCCTCTTCCGCCACGTTCGTCGAACGAATTCTCCTCGTTTAAACGGCACGGGTGTACGACGCACGAGCTGCGAGTGTTACCAAAGCCTGTTCCATCTACAGGGTGTCCCGTAACACTCCCGGCACTTGGTATACGACCAAGTGCCAGCGGCGTATTGCTTCGCAACATGTTATATGAAATAAAAATTTATTTCTCGCGTCCACGCGACAACGCTTCTCGAACACGCTTCTCGCGTGCTGATGGACGTGTATCGCTTCTATCTCGTTACACACGATCGACGATCACGTCGCTCGATCTTCGTGTAACGCACGGTCGTTTTGTTCGGGGTCTCGTCTAACCGACAAGACGAATCCCCAAGCATAGGGCTGAGTTTCAACAGGTCGCAGCGTGGTAACTGCTCTACCGAGTACAACACCCCGCCAGGTACCTAAGTCGTCTACAGACGATTCCGAGTCTCGACGTCGAACTTGGAGTACCCATGATCGACCGTTAGAGCGTCATGGCCGTCGTTCGGCGAGATCCCGACGACGGATCCAAAGACAACCCGTACGGCAAACTGGGGCCCGTGCGATGACCGGTCGCGAGGGCCGGCCACCTAGTAGTGTCACATTGTTTTGAGCCTTTCGACCCACACGAGACTCCTAGATATATCGTTGCCTCCTTTGACTAGAAAGGATACGGCCTTAGAGGCGTTCAGGCATAATCCCACGGATGGTAGCTTCGCACCACCGGCCGCTCGACCGAGTGCGTGAACCAAATGTCCGAACCTGCGGTTCCTCTCGTACTGAGCAGGATTACTATCGCAACGACTAGTCATCAGTAGGGTAAAACTAACCTGTCTCACGACGGTCTAAACCCAAATTTACCCTTGAATTTGGTTCTGCAATATCTTAGTGGGTCACTTGGCCATTGAGAAAACTCAATGTTTCCGTCCCCGCCACGAGGAGGCGTACCCTCTACATAATAGCGTTTTAATTCTTAGGTGTTTGCAGGTAGTTCTTCTTCTAACAATCAGGGTTCTCCAGGTAAGTTTTTCTCGTATTAAAAGCTTGAAGCGCAAACTCTTGAAACTGGTCAATCTTTTCCTTGGTGTTAATTAGTTCTTCTAGATTCAGATCTTCCCCGAGAAGTGCTTCGTACCTAAAGTCCTGATATGTGCGACACTCGAATAAGATATGGAAGACGTTCTCATTTTCCGCGCCGCAGGCTGGACACCCAGGCGACTGAACTAATCCAAGTACTTGTGTTTATGAACCAGACGAATAGTCTTGCCAGCGATCTTAATTAATGGCAGTCTCCTAATGTCAAGCTTTCCCTTGATAATTACCGCAGTGGTCTTCTTTTCGGAAATGCTAAGTTTATTATTAGTGCACCACTCTTGAAAGGCCTCCACAGCAGAATTGGCAATGACTTGCAGCTCCTGTCTTGAATTACCTTTAATGGTGAAAACCACATCATCCGCGTACGCAGTGACGCCAACGTTCTCCAAGTTGAACTTCGAAACAAAGTTCCCAAGAAATTCGTCCAAACACCAATTCCAGGCGGCCGGGCCGAACCTTTCTTGAAACCAAATTGTAGATCGCTGGCTAAGCCTCTCTCTTCATAAATCCTTTGAATTCTTTGAACAAGAATCCTTTCGAAAATCTTGTTGATAGTTGACAACAATGTGATAGGTCTATAAGATCCAATTTCTTCTGGATCATATTCAACTTTCTTAGGGATGATGATAACTCTGGCGGTTTTCCATATGGCCAGATATCGACCTTCCTCTATGCTTTTATTAAATAAGAGAAGTAACAAGTCACCTCTATATGTGCCGAGTCTTTTGATAATCTCTGGAGAAAAGTTATCCAAGCCCGGTGCTTTCTGATTTCTAGTTTTCTTTAACGCATAGGCGAGCTCCTGTTCTGAGAAAGGTGGTTCCAAGTTGTAATTGAGGTACCTCTTATTAGACGACTGGTCTCGTCAGCAGGAAAAAATTTTTGGCAAAGGGTTAGAGCTGACTCCCGCCAGGAGTCAGTCTGTCTGCCACTTGACAGATTCAGACTACCAATATGTACTTGTTTCCTAAGTTTATTACGAGCGATTTTATGTAAAAGTCCCCACGGATCAGTGTTACCTTCCTGCTCAACGTATTTCCTCCAGGAAGAGCCCTTGCTTCTTCGGATCTCCGAAATGTAAGCATTTCTTGCGCTTTTGCATTTACTGGAACATTGATTAAGAATTTCGGGGAGATTCATCTTTCTTGCTCTATTTAATTGTCCTTTGCTTCTGGTAACTACAGCTCGAAGGATGTCCAGATCTTTAGACCACCACGGAACAGGCACAGCAACACTCCTCTTGAAAGGCATCGCTCCCGCACAGAGACAGTGCAAGGTCTTATTAAAAATACTCATGGCACGGTTAATACTTACACTCCCAATGTATGTCACCAGATCATCTGAGAAGTGCTCATCGATTAATTGAGCAAACTTTTCCCAATTTGCTCTCCTGACGTTATATTTTTTCAGGTTAGGTGTGTTCGCAGAAACCACCTCAGAGGAACCGATCGTAAAAGTAATGAGGTTATGGTCTGAAATCGATACTAAGTCCGAAATTGGCCAGTTGGGGACCTCCCGTACCAAGCTTTTAGTGCACAAGGTGATGTCAATATTCGAGCTTCCATGAGAGCTATCGTAGGAGGTGAGTTCTGACGTAGTATTGAGAATGCAAAGGCCTCTCGCAGCGATAAGATCTTCAAGTTTACTTCCTTCGTCATCTGTGTGATCCGAGTGCCAGCACGTGGATTTGGCGTTGGAGTCCATTGTAATAATCACTTTATTAGTCCCGATCTCCTCAAGGCGTTTATCCAAGTCTTTAAGGAATTGTTCAATATCCAGAGAATGCTGGCAGTATAAATTAATAAGGTAAAACTTGAATCTGCCAAAAGTAAACTCGATAGTCAACTTATGCGCATTTTGAAACTTGTTTATGACAAAACAGTCCAGTGTGTTTTTTGCCACCACAGCCACCCATGGCTTTTCGGCCAAGGGAGGGAGCACATTGGTCATAGGGAGGTTATATCCCCGAACCTGTCCCTTAAAAGTATAGGGCTCTTGCACACAAAGAATGTCAAAATCGTGTTGAATAAAGATATTTCTTAACTCGGTTGCCACCGCCATTGATCTCATAGCGTTTATTTGCGTCATTCTTAGGTCCATTTTATTTTATTTTTATAAATGTCAACATGTCTTAAATACTCTGGACACGATTTACTTCTGATGTTATGGTTGACATCCTTCCTTTTGTGCTTCATACAACTGGGACATTTAGGATTATCCTTGTCTTTGCAGTTGTCACGGGTGTGCTCAGTGGAGCCACAAGTTTCACAAGACTGCTTGGTTTCACCGCAGTGCTTGGCTACATGACCATATATGTGGCATTTATAGCATCGAGCAATGTTAATGTACTCCTTTACGCTAGATGATCTCCACATCATAAAAGCTCTGCCATTCTCCTTAAGTTTTTTGAATCCCTTAAATGGGAGTTGAACAATCCAATTGACTCTGTTCTCATTCTTGGCTTTAAAAGCATGCCTGAAAACAATGTCGCTTTGGACTTCCTTTATGTCGGACTCAGATAGGCCCCCAAGATTCTTGGAGACCAATTCCTCCTTTAGCTCATCGGTTTTCCATTCCTTTTCCACGTAATATATGATGATACAGGGATCAAGTTTCCGTGGTTCATTCACCGTCAAGCCCACTCGGTCCAAACTAGCCTCCTTAATGATTTTGACGTCAGCCTTATCGCTGACTTCAATTAAAACGCCTTTAGCTCGGAGCTGCCTCATAATTTTCACTTTTAGGTTCTTTCTGCTGTCCTTGAGTGCTTCGATTAGACTCTTATTCAATTCCTCATTAGATCTGGTGTCAGTGGTCTCTTTAGGTTTAATGATGAGCACCTCACCATTTTGCCTTTTGGGCGTTCCACTAGTGATGCGTGCAGTCGTTTTGCCTTTGCAAGGTGTTCCGGCGGCTGCCTGGGCATAAGTCGGCCTGACCTTGTTTTCTTTCGCCACCGCAAGAAGTTTTTCTTTTTCCAGAATTTCTTGCTGGAGCCTGGTCTCAAGCAAGCTCCATTTCGCAAGAACGAACTTCATAACACCCTTACTCACCTTGTTAGCCTCGCTAAACAAGAATGCCTCCAAAGATTCACGCTCGACACGTATTTCTTCAAGTACATTTTTCCCAGGCTGCGGACTGCAGCCCGGGGAACCCTCAAAAAGTCTTTTTCGTTAGAGGACGGATGTACCCTCGTCCACCGAAGATGCAATAGAACTAGCTCTGCTTCTCCCCCTCCTGGGAGTTCCCGCCTTCTCATCATCCCCTTCCTCAACCTCCATTTGTTTTGTGTTTTTAGATAAATTAGCCATACTTGGTCCCACGAGTAAGTCGGAAAAGGTGGTCCACCAGGGCAAAGCCGCTTTACCCCGGTAAGGCTGAATACAACTAGGTTTTGCCAGGTACCCAGAGGTTGGCCGCTAGCGGCTGGTGCACCCACCAACCACGTCCCAGTGCCCTTGATTGGAACGCCCCTCTTCACCACGCACCATAGCTTGGGGTTAGGGATTTTGTATAGAGGTTATCATCCTCGCAGTAGATAGGGACAGAGGGAATCTCGTTAATCCATTCATGCGCGTCACTAATTAGATGACGAGGTATTTGGCTATATCCTGTGTTCAGCTTAGAGACTAAGTTAAACATACTTCCGCGCGAATTTACCACCAGCGCGTTAGGTGTCTTTAAAACTAGTTAACAAAACAATAAATAGAAGTATGAACGCAAGCCTACTTTCTAGCTTCCGCTGCCATGGGACCTGCCTGCGGTTCGTGGAAAAATTAGGAACGGGGACCCTTTCGGGAGGCGAACTTAGCCACACCGAAGTGTGTTATCAGGGAAACCTCGCGAAGGCGTCGCCCCGGGCTCTCCATGCTTAGAGCCCGCCCCGCGTCCCAATATACAATAGTATAGTGGAACTCGCACCGCTTGGTGTAAAAGGCCAAGACGGGCTAATAAATAAGGTTTTCTGCTGGCAGCTGCTTCGTCAATCATTCAAACTTTTGCTCGGCTGACGCCTCGTCAAGAGTAAAACTTCCAAGAGTCTTTCCGGCAGTCCCAATCTGAGACATACTGTCCTGTTCATCCGGCCTCCCTTAAAAGGAAGGTAGAGTTCCAGGGTAGCGCTGTACGGCCACAGTCACCTGCAAATAAGATAACTGGTTAGTCAATAGATAAATAAATAAATAGACGTTCACAAATAAGTTAACATATATTGCGTTGTATTACGATCACGAGGTGTGATCGTAGTCGAAAAAGTGGTTGCCATATCTAAGGACGAACAGAGGGCTATGAGGGATGCCGTCAGGCAATCCTTCTTACCGAGCCCTAGGTGCATCATGTTCTGTAGTGTCGCTTTGGGCATAGGTCCCCTGCATCCCACAATGATCGGTACGACCATTGCCCTTACACCATTTATTCTGATTCTTATTAATTCTGCGGTGTCCTTATATTTCCTCTGTTTCTCTTTGAACGCCCGGGGGAGATTGTCTTTGTCCTCATATCGGACCGTGACATCTACGATGTATACTGCCTCTTGGTGTTTAATGACCAAATCGGGCTTCCTTAACTCCCCCAGCACGTTAACAGATGGTTCTTCGAACACCACAAAGTGGCTAGGCATTTTGTCCTTAATTAGTTTGCAAATTTCATTTTGCCTTTTGATTCTTTGGGGCTTGGGGTGGGTGCAATTGCCCAGTATGTGCCCTAGGGTCTCGGCCTGGACGCCACATCTTCGGCATTTAACGTCAATAGTCTTTTGAGCTCTGTTAAGTGCGACTCTTGTTCCGAATGTATTACTTCTTAGCTTTAATGCGTCCAGATACCTTGACGGCTTCAGCAGTTCGGGGTTGTACAACTAGTTGTTGCCTATTTTGTCTCCAAAGAACTCCCGAATGCCTTGTCCCTGGGAGACGAGCTGTCTCCACCTGTCCGTGTCTTTCTTACGTAGGCGCTTTCGTGCCGCCTCGACGTCGTCTGCCGTGACTCCTTGGTCCAAATTGAGACCTATTGAGTTTGCATGCTTTCGTATTAAGTTCTCTTGCCCCTGGAGCGCGCTCTTTACGGCTTCGTCGTCGGCCGCTTTCATTCTTATCGCACTCCTTATTTTTGCCAGCTTTACTATGTTTTCCACTCTCTGGACACCCAGGCCGCCACGTTCATACCCAAGTCCTTGAGGTAGTTGGATAGCATTTGGTTCTGTTTGGCGGCCTCTCTTCTGGTCTTAACTAACAGCACCAGATCGTCCGCGAAGGCTATCACGGAGACTTTCTCGTCTCCCATTGAGATGCCCTCCGTTGTCCTGTCAATTTTCCCTATAATGGGATCAATAATAATATTGAACAGTAGGGGCGATAGCGGGTCCCCTTGCTTCACACCTCTTTTTATGTTCGTTTCTAGAACCTGACCATCCCTGCACAATATCCTGGTCTTGCAATCTCTGTACATCCCGGATATATATTGTGCTGCGGTTGGGGGGACTCCTTTTGCTCTGAGGCAGCTGCCCATCACACAATGGGGAACCGTATCGAAGGCTTTAGACACGTCGACGGCCGTCACTATGCCTCCGCCGCTTTCCTTCATTGAGGACAGAGCGTCGCTGAGGATGGTTATGTTTGGCTTGCACCCATCCTCTTTGGTATAACCCTTCTACCTCCGGTTAATCTCCACCATACTTCGGAGTCTCCGGTCAATCATTGAAGAGTATATCTTTCCGATCAGGGACCCAATCGTTATCGGCCGCCAGTTGCTGATCTCTTCCACACTTTTCCCCGGTTTGGGGATCAGCGTGGTTCGGTTCAGTTTTCATTGGCCGGGATACACTCGACTCATTAGCAGCAGGTTATACAACTTGGCAAGGACAGCACTCCGTCCCTTTTCAAGTCGGCTTTAACTATTCCGTCAATTCCTGCTGCCGTATTGCTCTTGATTTTCTTAATTTTGTCTATAAGTTCCCCCATGGTGATGGGCTTCCACAAATCGCTCATTGTGGAGACCCTAGTTAGGCTGCCTCTGCCTCCTCTCTTTAGGCTTACTCGGGCCCCTCAACTCCCCACAGGTCCTTATACAGAGGCTCCACTTCCTCTTTCCTCGGTGCTTCTATTGTTTGCCTGTTCTCGGGGGGCTTACCCGCTATCGCCCAGTCTATTAGCCTGGGAGGGCATTTCTTGTAAATTTCCTGGTCTCTGGCGTAATTGTATGCTTTAACCCTGGTGGTTACCCTTTTGCGCCCATGATCCCTCCCATTATTTGGGGCTGACCTTGCGGGGATAACCGCGGCCCTGTTCCGTGTAACAGGGCCCTCTCGGACGTCGCCTCTCAGTTGCTCTGTCACGTTCCCTACTAAGAGGTCGACGTCCCCAGGGAGGATTCTCTTCCAGCTGGCCATGTCCTCAATTTGTCTTTCTATTAGCCTGAGAGGATGCTCATGTCCCAGGCTTCTGGCCAGTATAATATTTTGGAGCGTCTCCTCCCATCTCTCTCTGCCTATACTCCTCCTGGGGGCACCGTCCGTTTCTTCTGTTTCTGAAACGTACACCGAGCTCCCCGAGGAAGAGTCATCTTCGAGCGCGATTTCCGCTCTGCCCCGAGCGGGTAAGAGCCTCCTTTTATCACTAATTTGTTTTAGTGTCTTATGTGGCAGGAACTCCTTGATCCTGACGTTTGGATATCTACTGTCGTGGAATCTCGTATCCAATTGGATAAGGCGATCCACCTCCTCCTTTGACCAGGCCGAGGCTCGGCTGCCTGGTCGGTTCCTGCCACTGGGTTCTTGTGTTATCCTCTTATAGTTCCGCGCTTGGGGATGCCTGTGCCGTTCGTGCTCCCCTAGGCCAGCTTGGGTCCGGAAACTCTCGCCACACAATTGTTATGTATACTTTTTGTGCTTCGTCCTCCCCGGCACTGTTTCCTATACTTTCTCCCTTGCATCTGGAGTTATGTACTCGCCATCCGTGAAGCTTCTCAAAGTCTCGCCGGCAGGCGGCACACCTCCAGACTGCTCTGTGCCGGGCATGCCCGGGCAGGTCTATAAATTTTATTTCATTAACGAAACACGTTTCCGGACCTCCCCCAACGCAGAATCTGCATGTAATATACCCGCTCAGGGGCAGATCTGTAGTCTGTATCATCTCATGTTCCGGAGGAATGCCTGTTTCGTTATAACTGGTCCTATCCATCCTAGCGGACATGTCCGCCGCGGGAACCCCACGACCAGAGGCCCCCGCGTCCGAGGCTTCAGCACAATCATCACTGTCCATTTTTTTCGTATGTTTGTAATCTGTTCATCAGTTCCATCCGTGTATCGCTCGTGTCCTTGTAAAGCCTAGTCGTAAGGACAAAACCCATCAGAATGGCAGGTTGGTCCGGCCATTCACGGCGTCTTGGAGTCCGCTGGGGATGTGGCCGTCGTATTCTTAGCCCATTTTTCTAAGTGCTGGCGGCGTATTGCTTTGCGCCACCAGAGCAAAACGGCCCGGGCTGCGCCGCTAAGCCCCGGCAGCGCATCACCCCACGCCGCCAGACAGATGGAATTTCTAGAATTCATAGCAAATGCCGCTTTGCAAGTTCCATCGGCGTATTGCTTTGCACCGCCGGAGCAATGTTAGGGTTTTGGCTAGAGTTGTTATTAGTCCTTAGATCGTAACACATCCCCAACGTGTTTTGGGGCACTACGTGCCCTATGAATCACACCATCTTTCGAATCGTGCTTTTATGTCACGCATAATAGATAAACTATTATTATGTTTTGCCGTCTAGCGGCCCGACCAGCCTGCCATCCAGCTCGGGTAGGTGGGGTCGCCAGTTCCCAACGGTGCAGTCCCTCACCGCCCTGCCAGCTCGAGTGGGTAGGGTCGCCACTCCCCAACCGTGTCGCCATCACCGCTCTAACCTTAAGAGAGTCATAGTTGCGACCGCACCGGGGGGTCTGGGGGGTTGGTTAGACCCCCCAGCCGTATTCCCGGCAGTGCCGGCAGCGGTGCCGAGTGTCCTTATTACGCTAGACTAGGGGTTGAAACCGGAAGGGCCCCTCTTACAACCGCAAGCGGGATGATTCAACCGCTGGGTCCGGACAGTCCAACCCTTCAAACGTAGGAAGCTCAGACACCGAACTATTCCTCTGATTGCGCTCTGATTGAGACAGCAGGCGGCACTGACCGCCGGTACACTGCTCATGCATAAGCGCAAGCATGGTGAAGGCACGTCTCGGATACTAGTGCCCCCGAGTGGGGGTCCGACACCTCAAACGACGGCCTTAGTACGCGGCGGCGAGGGTCGGTACAAGTACCGTCCTCCTTAAGAGGGGATGCACGCACGAACTGGCAAGCCCCTTTTGTCCCTTTTCTAACGGGTATCTGCCCCTACGAGGCCAACACCATTGGATGAGGCACCGCTAGCCACCGCGGTGGGCTTCCTCATCCCCCATAGCGCTCATGTTAGCGAAGTTCCCCTCGCAACGTTTGATGAGTAACCGTCGAGATTGCTTATTGCCGATCTCTACCACACATCTTTTTCCACCCGCGGTAACCATTACCCATATACATGGGATAGGTTACTCACGCCAAGGTGTTTTTAGGAGTGAAGGTCGTGTGGTCTGCTACCTGGACTCGTCTCGGATACTAGGATCGGCTCGTGAACCGTCCCGACACCTCAAGCGACGGCCAGCAATCACCCGCGTTTCCGTATAACGTACCATATGTTAACAGGATTTCCCCTGTAGCGTTCGATAGGTGTTCCGCCGAGGACGCTTAAGCGAAACTCTACCACACATCATTGCTTCATGCGGCATCTGTTACCCAGAATTCTGGGATTGGGCAGCTCACGCAATCAGCTTTAAGGGTAAACGGCGTGTGGTCAACCGTTTACCCGCGGTTTCTTGAATTTCTTCACGATGACATTCAGAGCACTGGGCAGAAATCACATTGCGTCAACACCCGCGGGGGCCATCGCAATGCTTTGTTTTAATTAGACAGTCGGATTCCCCTAGTCCGTGCCAGTTCTGAGCTGAGCGTTCAATGGCGGCCGAAGAGAACGGCCACGACGGAAAATCCGTCACGGAAGCCTCGCAGTAAGGTCCGCGGAAGGCCAAGGCACGGGACCGAGCTCGGATCCCGGTTTCGCAATAATGCGTCCGTTCACCTCGCACAGGCCCGTCACGTCGGCCAAACCCACTTCCCGACCAAGCCCGACACGTCCCGCCAATCCTTATTCCGAAGTTACGGATCCAACTTGCTGACTTCCCTTACCTACATTAATCTATCGACTAGAGGCTCTTTACCTTGGAGACCTGCTGCGGATATGGGTACAAACTGGCGCGACACCTCCACGTGGCCTTCTCCTGGATTTTCATGGTCCGAGGGGAAGATCCGGACACCGCCGCAACTGCGGTGCTATTCGCGTCCCACACCCTATCTCCCTGCTAGAGGTTTCCAGGGAACTTGAACGCTTATACAGAAAAGAAAACTCTTCCCGGATCTCCCGATGGCGTCTCCAGGTCATTTTGGGTTACCCCGACGAACTCTCTCACGAGGGCCCGATTGGTATGCGGTTCCGCTGCCAGGTTCCGGAATAGAAACCGGATTCCCTTTCGCCCGACGGGTGTGTTTCTCTATCATATCGTTATATGTTTTAGGACACCTCATCTACATAGGATTTCTTTTAGGGCTTAGGATCAACTGACTCGTGTGCAACGGCTGTTCACACGAAACCCTTCTCCACGTCAGTCCTCCAGGACCTCGCTGGAGTATTTGCTACTACCACCAAGATCTGCACCGACGGCGGCTCCAGGCAGGCTCACGCCCTTCTGCGCACACCGCCGCGACCCTCCTACTCGTCAGGGCTTCATGGAGGACGGCCACCCGAGGACGACGCGTCCCTCCCCACTTGCCGCTGACGGCGGAGTATAGGCGCGACGCTTCAGCGCCATCCATTTTCAGGGCTAGTTGCTTCGGCAAGTGAGTTGTTACACACTCCTTAGCGGATTCCGACTTCCATGGCCACCGTCCTGCTGTCTTAAGCAACCAACGCCTTTCATGGTATCCCATAAGCGTCGACTTAGGCGCCTTAACTCTGCGTTTGGTTCATCCCACAGCGCAAGTTCTGCTTACCAAAATTGGCCCACTTGGCACTCTGATCCAAAATCTCGTGGCTTCATGTTTCAAGCAAGCCAGAGATCTCACCCATTTAATGTTTGAGAATAGGTTGAGGTCGTTTCGGCCCCAAGGCCTCTAATCATTCGCTTTACCAGATGAGACTCGCACGCGTTCACAGAGGAACGAGCGAGTGCCAGCTATCCTGAGGGAAACTTCGGAGGGAACCAGCTACTAGATGGTTCGATTAGTCTGTCGCCCCTATACCCAGTTCCGACGATCGTTTTGCACGTCAGAATCGCTACGGACCTCCATCAGGGTTTCCCCTGACTTCGTCCTGACCAGGCATAGTTCACCATCTTTCGGGTCCCAACGTGTACGCCCTAGGTGCGCCTCTTCTCGCAATGAGAACGAAACACCCCGGGAGTGCAAGGCCGCATCGTAACGCGGCCCATCCTCCCTAGGTCGACGCTAAGGCCGACCTTCACTTTCATTTCGCCTTTAGGTTTATGCATCCCAATGACTCGCGCACATGTTAGACTCCTTGGTCCGTGTTTCAAGACGGGTCCTGAGAGTACCCAAAGCAGGAGCGCCGCCGACCGGTAATTCGAAGCTTGGCTAGTCCGAGGACACCGCCTGCTAATAGCTGGTCAGGCCCGGGGACGGCACCGGGTCCGCGCCTCCGGGTTAAACTGACCTAGCTTGCGGCGGGCCTGACGCACATACATTCAGAGAATGGATTGGTTGCGGCCCGATACCGTGCGAGTACCGTCGTGCAGCCGGCCAGGCGACCGAGGGTCTGACACGCGTTACCATAAGGCGACGCGGCAGGGGCTCAATCGGGCCGTAGACCGACACACAACGGGTCGCGACGTTCTACTAGGGGAGAAGTGCACGACTACGTTACCGGAACATTCAGGCCAAAGGCGGCGTGCCCCTGCGATGTAACCACGAGGGCACTTTCGGAGCATCGCGCGCCAACGGGAGCCAGCCTCGTTGACGATGAATCTCCCCATTCGATCTTTTGGGTTTCTCAGGTTTGCCCCTGAACGGTTTCACGTACTCTTGAACTCTCTCTTCAAAGTTCTTTTCAACTTTCCCTCACGGTACTTGTTCGCTATCGGTCTCGTGGTCGTATTTAGCCTTAGATGGAGTTTACCACCCACTTAGGGCTGCACTCTCAAGCAACCCGACTCTAAGGAGAGATCCTCCCGAAACGCGTGCCTGGCACCCTCTGCCGGTAAATGGCCCCATTCATGATGGACTTGGACGCGGTTCGACGCCACGGGATAAACGGATCCTCCCAAACTGTACATTTCCCGGCGGCAGTATCGCGGGATTCAGTGCTGGGCTAAGTCCTGTTCGCTCGCAGCTACTAAGGAAATCCTTGTTAGTTTCTTTTCCTCCGCTTAGTAATATGCTTAAATTCAGCGGGTAATCTCGCGTACTCTGAGGTCGTCTTGGTACGTTATCAAGAAGTGTACCGCAAGGTACAAAAAAAAGAAGAACGGAAAAAAAATTGGAAAAAAATCGCGCGAGACAAACGCTAGACATCCAATATAAATTCTAAACCGGGTACTTTTAACGTCCGTCCACTTGCGATAGCAGGATATAATTATCTCCTTGCCGTTCACATTTCGGGGACTGGACGACCGGTTTCGGATGCGTGGTCTCGGCGATCGGCAAAACTAAGGGACGCAAACCCGGGGTGACCAATTTTACATCGTCCATATATATATAATATGTTATTAATTATTTGGGGAGTTAACTTGGGTTAAACAATAACGAAACTTAGTTTCTCTCTGTAGTGAAGAAATTATATTTCATTATTTACACTTACTATCCTATTTATTATTATACTATTATATATCAAGTCTTTACCTGTAGTGAAGAAACGACATTTAATGTTATTGCTCCCTAATGTTATTAATCCCTGCTTAAGTTTTATTAATATTAAATACTACAATTAATCTGCGTGGCTTTCCACGTGCACATCCTTCTTTTGTTTTACCTGTCGCTTCTCACTCCCTCTATTCTATTAGCGCTCGGAAGAGCGCGACCATATTTAAATTAAAGGAACTGTATTTCCTTTACATATATGTAAAGAAAGTATACTTTCTTTAGCGTGGGGTTTGCCGCGCTTCTTATGCTCCACGCGCCTCATATTGCAATCGCCGATAGATGGGGCGGCGATTGGAAAAGGAATCAAGGAGAGCGAGATACAGAGAGCACGCAATAGAGCACGTGTAGTTTAAAAAGAGTTAAAGGTTAAAAGTTGTAAAGAAAATTATAGGTATAGATAGAAAAGTAATAGTAAACTTTAATTGTCGTTTCTTTGTTACAGGTATGGTTGTAAATAGTAGAAATACCTAGCGTTAATGAATCAATAAACACAAAATTTACTTTGTTACAGAGAAACATATTTTGGTTTACTTTACCCTTCAAACAATAACACTTGTCTTATAAAACGACAATTCTAGTTTATAATGGGGAGGAGACTGCAATTCGCATTTAAATATGTGGCATCACCAAGCGACAAAAAGACAAGTGTAGTTGCTATAACCTCTATTACAACAGAGAACAATGGGAAGTATGTGTTGCCAGAAGCCGAAAAGTTTGTAAGCAACCATGATGAGGTAACAAAAACAGAGAATTATAAAAGAGTGAGAAAAAGCTTCACGCAAAGAGGCCAAGAAAGGATAGTATGGATTACATGCACAAAGGAAATGGACAATACTTATTTCGATCAAGATGGTAATATAATGTTCAATGATTTGTACCTAGAACAGATAAAAGAAACAAGTATAACAGAACCCACACAGAAAAAGGGAGACCAACTAAATTTGAAAAACATAGCGGAAAAATTTATGGTTGAAAAATTTTTTTGTAAACACCCGAATGCACAACAATGGTTGGGGACATTTGAGAAGGAATGTAGAAGATTTGATATCAGTGAAGATAATACAAAAATTGAAATATTGAGATTATTCCTGGACAAAGCATGCTTAGACTGGCACTCAGCAACTTTAATAACGTTGACAATGGAGGCTGGTTGGTCTGAATGGAAAGATAAATTCTTGGAGTCATTCGCAGGCAAAGGATGGGATACGGGAATATATGCTGTATTCTATAGGTATAAGGAAGGTTCATTAATGGAATATGCCATGAGGAAAGAAAAGCTACTGCTAGATATGGATAAGGATATGGGTACAAAAACTCTAGTAACACTTATAGCAGCAGGATTACCTGAATTCATTAGAGGAAAAATAGACAGAGAAAAATGTGAAAATTCAATTGGACTACTACATGAAATTAGAAAATGTGAGAATCTAGTGAGCAAGAACAGTTTTATAAAAAAGAAAGAGGAAAGACAAGATAGTAAGAAGAAGTTTGAAGAAAAAAAGCCATGTAAAAACTGTGAAAAACTGAGTAAAGGTATTAGATATCACCCAGAGGATTCATGCTGGTTTAAAAAGAAAAATGGAAATGAAACCAGGGTAATTGGAAGCAATTCGGTGTTAGAATTGGATTTAAATACAGAACAAAGAAACGAATGATCACACCATTGATTAAAATAAAAATATTATTAGAAGAGAAGTTAGAGGTAAACGGAACATACGATCCAGGCTCCCAAGTCTCTCTAATAAATTCAAAATTAGTCAAAATAAAAAAAAAGACAGAAGATATAAATAGAATATTTTTAAAAACAGTCAATGGTGTGACAGAAACAAAAGGTTTAGTAACCATTAAAGTAAAAAATTTTGAGACAGAGGAATACATCGACGTATTCATTGTAGAAAGGAACGATTTTGAAAATTTTCTCATTGGCTTAGACATGATAAAGAAATTCAAGCTAATTCAGGATGAAAATTTACAAATATCACAAAAGAGAGTAACACAGATAGAGAAAAAAATAGATGCATCGGACAAAAATGAAGGAATAAAAGAAGTTAAAGTAAATTTTAACGAACACGTGAACGAAAACGAATTTAGAATGGACCTGGATCACTTGGACAATGTGAAGAGAATAAAGATAAAAGAACTTATAGAAAAGTATAACATAGTATTCGCAAAAAATAAATATGATGTAGGCACTGTCTCAGACTACGAAGCTCGAATAGACTTACTGGTGGATAAATATTGTAGTAAGAGGCCATATAGATGCACCATAGAGGATAAAAAAGAAATAGAAAATCAAGTGGCAAAATTACTAGAAAATAAGTTAATTGAAGAATCTTACAGCCCGTTTGCAGCACCAGTAACTCTAGCATTCAAAAGAGATGAAAACAAACGATCAAGATTGTGTATAGATTTTCGCGAATTGAACAAAATAGTCATACCACAAGCTCAACCATTCCCACTAATAGAAGATTTAATAATGAAAACAAGAAACTGTAAATATTTCACCTCACTAGATATAAATTCAGCTTTTTGGTCAATTCCACTACGCATTGAAGATAGACGGAAAACGGGATTTGTTACACAAGGGGGGCACTTTCAATGGACGTGTCTACCGTTCGGACTAAAAACATCACCAGCTATCTTCCAAAGAATTTTATCCAATATCTTAAGAAAGCACAATTTAAAGGACTTTTCGGAGAATTACATAGACGACATCTTAATTTTTTCAGAATCATTCAAAGAACATATAGAACATATAGAAAAAGTAATAAAAGCAATAGTAAATGAAGGATTCAGACTAAAATTTAAAAAATGTACATTTGCAACGGAATCAGTAAAATATCTCGGACACATAATAGAACACAATACAGTAAGACCAATGAAAGATACTTTAATCTCGATACAGGATTTTCCCACTCCGAAAACCCAAAAGAATGTTAGACAGTTTCTCGGAAAAATAAACTTCTATCATGAGTATATACCAAAAAGCTCAATACTGCTAGACCCATTACACAAACTATTACGGAAAAATGAAAAATTTATATGGTCTGAAGAGTGCGAAAAATCTTTTACAGATATAAAAAAGTTACTGTGTTCTCAGCCAGTGTTAGAAATATTTGATAACAATTTACCAATAAGGATTTACACAGATGCGTCACTGGAAGGTATTGGCGCAATATTTAAACAAATACAAAGTAATGGTAAAGAAAAGCCGATAGCATATTTTTCAAAAAAATTGAACGATTCACAAAAAAGAAAAAAAGCAATTTATTTAGAATGCCTGGCAATCAAGGAAGCGGTAAAGTATTGGCAACACTGGCTAATTGGAAGAAGGTTTACGATATTTTCAGACCATAAACCATTGGAAGGTATGAACATAAAAGCTAGAACGGATGAAGAACTTGGGGAGTGGACTTATTATTTGTCACAATACGATTTTGAAATTAAATATATTCCGGGGAAAGATAACGCCGAAGCAGATAGTTTGAGCAGAAATCCAGTACTAGAACTATTCGAAAACACAGAAGAAATACTAAAAATAGTTAATCTAATAGAGATAAAGGAGATAAAAACAGATCAAAAAGAAAATAGAACACTGCAGGAAACCAAAACAAAATTAATAGAAAAAGACGGAGTGTTCTATTGAAAAGTTCGAAATAAAGAAAAGATAATTTTATCTGAAAGGTTAAGCTTAGAATTAATTAAAGAAATACACTTTGAATGGTGCCATATAGGGATTAAACAAATGATGAATAGGGTATGCCCTTATTATACAGCTAAGAATATGACTGCAAATATAAAAAAAGTATGTCAAAACTGTCAAATATGTATTAAGAACAAGTCCAGAGGGCAAGGAAAATATGGGCTAATGTCACAATTGGGGCCAGCAACCAGACCATTTGAGATAATGTCAATAGACACCATTGGAGGCTTCGGAGGACAAAGATCAACAAAAAGATACCTCCACCTGCTGGTGGACCATTTTACAAGATACGCGTTCATTGTAACGTCAAAAACTCAGTGTGCGACAGACTTCATTAAGTTGGTAAATAAGGTACTGGAGACAGAAAAAATTGGAATAATACTGGCAGACCAATATCCGGGAATAAACTCAAGAGAATTTAAGGAATTCCTTGTAGAGAATGACGTTAGAATAATTTTCACGGCCGTCAACGCGCCCTTCTCCAACGGTCTGAACGAGAGACTGAACCAGACTCTAGTCAATAAAATAAGATGTAAAACAAATGAGAAGGAAGGAAAAAGAGCTTGGACAACGATCGCTGGAGAATGTATTAATAAATACAACGAAACAGAGCATACGGTAACCGGCTTTACACCTAAGTATTTATTAGATGGCATGGATACCAGCATTCTACCTGAAGGAATTAAAAGAAGGAACAATAAAGAAGATTGGATAAGAGATAAAGAACTAGCTCTAGAAAGGACCAGAAAATCACACGAATATAACAAAAAAATATTCAACAAGAATAGAAAGAAGCACCGGTTTAACACAGGAGATCTAGTATATATAGAAAATGGCAATAAGTTGAACAGAAAGAAATTAGATGAATTGAGAATCGGACCTTTCGAAATAATGGAAAGGATATCAGATTCAGTTTACAAAATAAAAACAGGAAAACGGAAACAAGAAACTGGATTCTTCCACGTAACGAAATTACTCCCAACGTCAGAAGACAGAGACGAAGACTGATAATTGTAGGAATTTCCCTTCGGTGGGGGGGGGGGAGATGTAAAGAAAGTATACTTTCTTTAGCGTGGGGTTTGCCGCGCTTCTTATGCTCCACGCGCCTCATATTGCAATCGCCGATAGATGGGGCGGCGATTGGAAAAGGAATCAAGGAGAGCGAGATACAGAGAGCACGCAATAGAGCACGTGTAGTTTAAAAAGAGTTAAAGGTTAAAAGTTGTAAAGAAAATTATAGGTATAGATAGAAAAGTAATAGTAAACTTTAATTGTCGTTTCTTTGTTACAGGTATGGTTGTAAATAGTAGAAATACCTAGCGTTAATGAATCAATAAACACAAAATTTACTTTGTTACAGAGAAACATATTTTGGTTTACTTTACCCTTCAAACAATAACACTTGTCTTATATATATTTATCTGATATGTTCGAGAGGGCCTCGCCAACGAGTATCCGATGTTCTCTGGTTCGGTTCACGCGTCGTCCCTTCTGTAAGAATGATTTTGTTTTCCTCTTCCCTTCAACTCCACCTCGGCACAACACGAACGCTCCACCCTACAACGACACACTTTCGTTCGAGACTCCGATCCGACTTATCGCACGAACGTGGCTGGGTGGTCAACGGCGCGGCGGGCAGAGAGGCTGAGAGAGAGAAATAGATAGTGACAGGCGAGACGCCGGGGAATCCTTCATCCCGTTGCAGTACTCGTGTGGAACTGTCTTCTCTCACTCTCTCTCTCTCACTTTCCTCTCTCGATAACCGCACGAGGCGCATCGACCGTCATCCCAATCATCAGCGTTCTAGGATACCGCTGCGTAAATCACCACCCGTACAGGGAGACCTGGCACTAGACTCGCCGCGCGACATCGAGAACGCACGCGATATGGGCGAGCAGCGCCCTTGGTTCGATGATAACGGTCCCCTTTGACGGGAGAATATTTATCTTGTTGTCGAGGAAGGGGTCGGGCGAAACACGCTGCCTCGGATAGCCTCGAGTCGGTCTTGCATCCCAATTATTCCGTAAGGGAGAATCGACGACGGACGAGATAGGAACGGGCGCGTTCCCTCTTCCTCCACGTTCGTCGAACGAATTCTCCTCGCTTAAACGGCACGGGTGTCCGATGCACGAGCTGCGAGTGTTACCAAAGCCGGTTCCATCTATACTCCCGAAGCACCACTTCCTCTCCTACAATTTTTCATTCTCATCCGCCTTCGGATACACATGATGAATCGTAACCTTTATATAACGGGCGCACATCAACGCCGATGCGTGTAATTCGATTTTCGTTCCAAGTTACCCGATCCGTGCACAATAAAAATCTGGCACGGTTTCGTCTTCAATTGGACGCAAAATTTCCTTCACCGAGAGACAACGGCGAGGAGCACGCAACCCACGGGACGATATTTCCCTCGGTAAAAAGAAACAAAAAGGACAAGAAGAGAAGGAAAAGCGTTTGACAAATGTATTCCCTTCCTCCCCTATCTATCCTTTTGTCCTTCACCAAGGTACTTACCGGCGCTCGCGCTGGAAGAGATCCTCGATGCGTGTCCCCTGTGAAAGGAACTCGGGAAACGTATACACGATCGGGACAAGAGGCAGGCGAAGAACGGTCTCTCTGAAACGCTCTGGTTTCTGGTCTCGTCTCACTCTCGGCTCGTCCCCAACCTGACACGGGGCATTGCGTACTCTCTAAACGTATCGGAAGTATTATAGAACGGCGGGTCGGTGTCGACCTCACGCAAGCGTCGTTTTAAAACTTCTCACGAAAACGTCGCGATATACACGTTCATCCCGTTGCCGTGGAGGGCGGGACGAGACGTCGCAGAATTCGAACTGGAACAGTCGACCGCTTCGTCTGAACTTGAAATCCGAAAGGGTTCCCAGTTTCGACGCTTGTTATGACCTCGGCGGCCCAACGTCGATCGGACAACGGACGGGAGGACAAAGTCTCCGCGCGTAAGCCGTGTGTCTTGGACGACGGTGCCGAGGCTCGTTCGATTTCGTTTTTCATTTGTTCGTTCGATATACGATATATGTTTGGATAATGATATGCGAACGGACCTGATACTAAACCAGATAGTCGCAGGAAATGTTAGTTGCCTCGTAACTCTAAATTATTTTTTGATACAACTCGAGCGGTAAAGTTGTATCGGTAGGTGCGTTGTTACCAATAGGCAAGGATCACGGGGTAAAGATAGGTTTAACGAATCTACTCGATTTATAAGTGAACATATAAAATGCATTCTGGATATCAATATAAATACAAATGTTTCTGTCGCGATGAAATAGTATAAAGTGTGTAAATTACCTAAGTATTTGCGCGGTCCCCTGCTAGGAGCCGCCACCTTGTCGTGGTGCAGGGGTTTAAGTAGTTGCAATGAGGCTGTGGGAGCTTCGCGGTGTCGGTCGTCGTAGAGATGGTGGAAGGAACTAGCGACAGGAAAAAAGAGGGAGAGGAACTAGGTGATGTTTCGTCCTAGGCCTGCTAGCGGACTCATCAGTAAGGCGATACTAGCAGGCCCTGCCTTAGACACATAGGGATAGAAGGGAATCGTCGGAGGTTGTATATATAGGAACGTGGACCTATACGACCACTTGCGAGACGAGCCGGATCGTCGTGCAAGTCCCCTAGCGGTGTAGGTGGGAGGTGCCCCCACAAGGCTCAAGACCATGTCGGCGGGAGATGCATTCCCGGTAGGTACAACCATGCCGGACGGGCTGGAGCCGAGCGGTGAAAAACCATGCTGCGGCTCACGGTTATATGTGCGTGTGGACGGGGTGCGGTCGATGCCCCGTGGATATTCCCGGCAGACTAGCCAAGGGGGAAGTAGTTGTCCCCCGACCGGGGTTTGCGCGCGATGTTAGTACCTGACCTCTGCGGTAGTAATAAGGGTAAACGTAAGTCCGACAAGTACGGCAAAGATCCCGTGAACCCGCAAGTTTAACGTGGAAGAACCGCTCACGCGTACACCGCTGGAGCCAATGACGGGGTTGAAGTGGGGTACTCGGGCGCAGGTATGGAGGATTACCTGGTCAGTATTTCCTCATAACCGACGCTGCATAGGTTAAATCGCAGCACGTCTAGCCCGAGGCTTGGGTCTGGCATCGGCTCGGGTCTGGTGTCGCCCACTCAATAGGGATGTCGTTAAACCTTTAGCATCGTATATGGCGCGGGCCTATCCCATATCATTTTCCTCTAGAGTCACTCGGTGCCGATAGGGTTGACTGCCCGACAAACCGCTTCTCGGCTTCGGCACTCATAAGTATGGTAAAACTTAAACGGGGAAGTGCCCCCACCGCGGGGGGGGGGTCCCATGATGGGCGCACCGTTCAACTAATATCTACCATAATGTCTACTAAACTAATAAATCTCAAAGCAGGAAGAGAGGGATCGCGCCCGAGTGGCGCGAATCCGGCGGGGAGGACCACATCCACGGGGCAACCCATGGACGGGGAGGAAAACAGGGAGGCTACGCCAGGAACATCGGGGACCACCCAGATCCAAAGGATAGTTGCAGCGGAGAGCAACGAATTCGTCTGTGTCATCAGCGACACAGACGGCGAAACGGACTCCAGCGCGCACAACGCCGCTAGCCGTAAGAAGAGGCCCCGACCCTCTGGCGACCCTGACCAGCGGCGGGTCCCTTCCAAAGGGAAGAGGGCGCGGAGCCCCGAGAACAAAGCGTACCTCCGAATCAAAGGCCTACCAACGGTGGAAGATCTGGCGGATGAACTGAGGCCGCAGCCCACGGCTAACCTGGGTGCCAAGATCTTGGCCCAGATGGAAGCCGTAAGGAGGGTGGCGACCAGGAGCGCGAACCTGAAGGGCGCGTTCATCAGGGACCTGAACGTGGCGGCCCTCGTAGTGCGCGCGGACACGACGGAGATGGCCAAAAGGTCAGCCAAAAGCAACGCGCAGCGCGTGGAGGACGAGAACCTCGAGCTGCACGGTCAGGTGGCTGACCTAAAACTGGCGCTCGCTGCGGCCAAAGCGGTCATTGTGAGGACGAAGGCGGGAGCAGGAAAAGAGGAGGGGGACAAACCGAAGAACCGTACGCCCCATCCTCTTCTTCCTCCAGAGGCAGGGCGGAGCCAATAAGCGAGGAGCGCCTGGGGGTGCTCTTCGCCAGCCACATGGGACGAGTCGAGGAGAGACTGGACTCTATGAGGAAGGAGCTGGCCGAGGAGCGGACCAGGACAGTCACCACCCAGCGGACGCCGAAGAAGGAGACGCCGGGGGTGGTCCGGATCAGGGAGGTGAGGGCGGAGGTGGTGGTGGAGGTTGCGCATAGACGGAGGTAAAAACCGGGGAAATCCGGTCGACTTCTCTGAGTCTCGGCACCCTCTGGGCGAAATGCCCACTGACGGCCGCCAGGAGAATATGCGCGGCCAAGAGGATCAGCGTGGGATGGACCACCGCCCGTGGGGAAGCCCTGGCCGACCGTCCGCTCCAGTGCTTCCGCTGCCTCGAGACGGGGCACGCGAGGCAGCGGTGCACCAGCACCATGGACCGCAGCGGACGCTGCCATAATTGCGGGAGCGTCGAGCACAAGGTAGCGGAGTGCCGTTGCACTCCAATGGGCAAGCTCCGCCCATGGGCGCCCCCCGTGACGGACACCCTGGATCCGGAGCTCCTGGACAGGGTGGTGGACACCATGTTCCCCCGGGACGAGGGGAGAGAAGAGGAGGCACCAGCACCAGAACTGGACGAGGAAGAAGAGGCACCGGAGCTCGAAGAGGTGCCGGACCCGAGCAGGACCCGACGACAGGAGGGTCACGGCGGAGGAGCTCTCTCTGGCCACGAGGAAAATGGGAGGCCGCAACACGGCCCCGGGCCCCGACGGCATCCCGGGCAAAGCCATGGCCCGCGCCCTCCGCGCACTGGGGCCCCGCATAAGGTGCCTTTCCGACGCCTGCCTGAGGACTGGACGCGTCCCGGCCAGTTGGAAGAGGGGGAGGATGATCCTTCTCAAGAAGATCGGCAAGCCCGCCGACTCCCCTTCGTCATATCGACCGATATGCCTCCTCGACGAGGTGGGAAAGCTGTTCGAGAGGGTGGTGGCTTCCCGCCTCTCAGGACACCTGTCCGGGGTGGGTCCCGACCTGGCCGAGTCCCAGTTCGGCTTCCGAGGGGGACGCTCAACGATCGACGCGATCAGGCGAGTGAAATCCCACTCAGACTCGGCCACGTCCCGGGGAGGGGTGGCGCTGGCGGTAAGCTTGGACATCGCCAACGCCTTTAACTACCTTCCTTGGGGGCGTATCCGGGGAGCGCTCGTGGACCACGGAGTGCCCCTCTACACGAGGAAGATCGTGAAGGACTACCTGACGGACAGGTGGATTGAGTATCCCGGCCAAGGTGGCCGGCTGTGCACGTAAGGAGGTGGACCGCGGTGTCCCACAGGGGTCAGTCCTAGGCCCCCTACTATGGGACATCGGATATGACCGGGTGCTGCGGGCTGCCCTACCCGACGGCGCCAGCCTGACGTGCTACGCCGACGACACGCTGCTGATGGCTGTCGGGAGGGACTGGACGAGGACCATCCGGCTAGCGGAGACGGGATTGGCCTCCGTTGTCAACGATATCCGGGGACGGGGACTGCGGATCTTCCCGCAGAAAACCGAGGCCGTATGGTTTCATGACAGGCGTCGTGGCGAGGGACCGCCCCGGTCCTGGATTACCGTGGGAGGTGAATACGTCCAGATCGGGGACCGGATGAAGTACCTCGGTCTCCTTCTGGACAGCCACTGGAAGTTTCGGGCCCATTTCTACGAACTGGACCCCCGGCTGGAGAGGGCGGCAACGGGACTAGGACGCCTCCTGCCGAACATCGCGGGCCCAGAAGAGGGAGTGCGCCGCCTCTACCTCAGTGTCGTGCGGTCCATGGCGCTGTACGGCGCCCCTATATGGGCGTCGACCCTGACGGCAGAGCGGCGAAGCAAGGACTTGCTCCGCCGTGTACAAAGGAGGATGGCCATCTGGGTGGTGAGGGGATACCGCACCATATCCCACGAGACGGCGCTGGTTCTGGCGGGCACCGTACCGTTCGATCTTCTAGCGGAGAGGGACGCATCTATCCACGAGCGTCTCCGAGAACTCCGGCAAGGGGGCGCGACGGTGTCCGCCGAGGAAGAAGAGGAAGCGAGAAGCCAGGCCGGACATACCGCGCGAAATCGATGGAGGACGGAGCTTCTCAACCGAGGACTCGCGCAGAGAGCAGCCGGGGCGGTTCTACCCAGCCTGGACGCATGGCTGGATCACGGCAGAGGTAGACTTACCTACCGACTCACGCAGGTGCTCACCGAATACGGATGCTTCGGGGAGTACCTATGCCGGATAGGAGCGGAAAGGACCACGGAGTGCCACGTGTGCGGGGCCGCACTCGATTCAGCGCAGCACCTCCTGGAGGAGTGCCCGGAATGGTCAACGGAGTGCAGGGCGCTGGGGGCACGTGTGGGGGCGGACCTGTCGCTGTCGAGCATCATTAGGTTTATGCTGGACAGCGAGAGGTCCTGGACAGCAATGGCCTCCTTCTGCGAAAACGTTCTTTGCCGGAAGGAGGCGTCGGAGCGGGACCGGGAAGCTACCGATCCCAACCGCCGAGAAAGACGGAGGGGCAGGACTCGCCGGACACGTTCGCGTCCCCTGGCGACTAACCCCCCTCCCGCGATGTAAAATCAGTCACGGGCCGAGGGGCGGTCGGAGGCATCCCCCTCCCACCCCCCTTGGTCCGACCGTCCCCGCTGCCCCGGTAGCCGGGCGGCCTAGTCGGGAGGACAGAATAACCTCCCAATTTCCTGCAGGGCCGTCGGAGAGTCGTGGGCGGTTCGGGTGGGGGCCCGAGCCGTCTCTGTCACGGCCTGGAGAGGGTAGGCCGAGCCGGGTGTTGCCCCCGGTTCGGTCAGGCGAGAACGATGCCTATTCAAGGGTTCTTCCGACCCGCCCGAGGACGGGGCCAGACGGGCCGGACGTGGGGAGGTACCGGAAGCAGTACTCTCATGGTCACGGGACCTCCCCTTATAAGCGTCGAGGGCAGGTAACCGAGGTGGTTGTAGTGGGTAAAAATCCGACACTACCCTCCGAGATAACACTTCCCCGACAAGGTTATGTCGGTGGATGTCTTTTGAAGATTTTCACCTCGAAAAAAAAAAAAGTATTTGCGCGGTGTTGAACCCGGTGCGAAACCGGGGAGCCGTAGGACACAGACGAACCCGGTGCGAAACCGGGGAGCCACTAGGAAGAAGTTCGCAGACGAACCCGATGCGAAATCGGGGAGCCACTAGGTTGGAATATATAGAATGTTTGTTTGGATAGAGATATGCGAACGGATCTGATACTAGATCAGATAGTCGCAAGAAAAGTTAGTTGCCTCGTAACTCTAAATTATTATTTGATACAACTCGAGCGGTAAAGTTGTATCGGCGGGTGCGTTGTTACCAATATGCAAGCCTCGCGGGGTAAAGATAGGTTTAACGAATCTACTCGATTTATAAGTGAATATATAAAATGTATTCTGAATATCAATATAAATACAAATGTTTCTGTCGCGATGAAATAGTATAAAGTGTGTTAATTACCTAAGTATTTGCGCGGTGTTGACGAACTGGCGATGCGGGGTCTGATAGCCGCTATCAGAATATACCGAAAGAACTTCAACCGGACAAGCGGATTCTAACGGGTTGATCTGTGATTCGAGAGGTGCGCTAAGCCCAATCTCACTGGATATAACTGATTCTATACAAGCGTGACACGACGTAACACTACACGTGACTATGTTACTCTGAACCGATGAGGATAGAAACCAAAGGTTTTATATAGTCCCAAAAATGCATGGGGGTGTACTAGAACTTTCCATATAAGGAAATTTAGGAGTCGTCGTCGGGCAACGCCTGTCTCACTCATGGTGCAGCTGGTCATGCATTTTCTCAGGCCCCCTTAATTGTTTATGATAAGCGAAAGAATTTCAGGGCGTTTCCCTTCACAGATGCGAGCTCGAAAACGCGTTGAGAGCGACGTATGGAAAATAGTCTTCATACGTAACACGTTACACACGATCGACGATCACGTCGCCCGATCTTCGTGTAACGCACGGTCGTTTTGTTCGGGGTCTCGTCTAACCGACAAGACGAACCCCAAGCATAGGGCTGAGTCTCAACAGATCGAAGCGTGGTAACTGCTCTACCGAGTACAACACCCCGCCAGGTACCTAAGTCGTCTACAGACGATTCCGAGTCTCGACGTCGAACTTGGAGTATCCATGATCGACCGTTAGAGCGTCATGGCCGTACTTTTGGCGAGATCCCGTCGACGAATCCAAAGACAACCCGTACGACAAACTGGGGCCCGTGCGATGACCGGTCACGAGGGCCGGCCACATAGTAGTGTCACATTGTTTTGAGCCTTTCGACCCACACGAGACTCCTAGATATATCGTTGCCTCCTTTGACTAGAAAGGACACGGCCTTAGAGGCGTTCAGGCATAATCCCACGGATGGAAGCTCCGCACCACCGACCGCTCGACCGAGTGCGTGAACCAAATGTCCGAAGCTGCGGTTCCTCTCGTACTGAGCCGGATTACTATCGCAACGACTAGTCATCAGTAGGGTAAAACTAACCTATCTCACGACGGTCTAAACCCAGCTTACGTTCCCTGTTAGCGGGTGAACAATCCGACGCTTGGCGAATTCTACTTCGCAATGATAGGATGAGCCGACATCGAAGGATCAAAAAGCGACGTCGCTCTGAACGCTTGGCCGCCACAAGTCAGTTATCCCTGTGGTAACTTTGCTGACACCTCTTGCTGAAAACTCTTCAAGCCAAAAGGATCGATAGGCCGTGCTTTCGCAGTCTCTATGCGTACTGAACATCGAGATCAAGCCAGCTTTTGCCCTTTTGCTCTACGCGAGGTTTCTGTCCTCGCTGAGCTGGCCTTAGGACACCTGCGTTATTGTTTGACAGATGTGCCGCCCCAGTCAAACTCCCCGCCTGGCTGACTTCACGCCACTCTTACACGCTTGGCTCTTGAACACCGTGACAACCGGGTCGACACCTCGGCGCACGCGCTCCGCCCAAGCGAGTAAGTAAAGAAACGAAGAAAGTAGTGGTATTTCACCGGCGATGTTACCATCTCCCACTTATGCTACACCTCTAATGTCTCCTTACAATGCCAGACTAGAGTCAAGCTCAACAGGGTCTTCTTTCCCCGCTAATTTTTCCAAGCCCCATCCCTTGGCAGTGGTTTCGCTAGAAAGTAGAAAGGGACAGAGGGAATCTCGTTAATCCATTCATGCGCGTCTCTAATTAGATGACGTGGCATTTGGCTATTTTTTTGTTGTTGTTTAGGTGGGGAAATGCATTACACATACCGGTCAGGTGTGGTAGACCGGTTATGTGGGACTCACCCGTTCATAGGGCATACCCACTAAAACCACCACCATGTGTTATGCCTGTAAAGGCAGGCAGCACCTGAAAGTGCTGGGTTGCTTCACGCAATTACCCAACACCTGTTCGCGGCGGGATGTTTCTTGTGACTGATGTTGTTTTGTTAAATCTCCAGAAACCACTGAGTCCTCCTATTAGGACTCTGGTTGAGATGATCTTGAGTTCTTGTTTTTGTAGGATGTCCTGGGCTACTAGATCGTTTGCCGACGAAGCGCTCCATACTCCTCGGTATGACAGCGTGGCTGTTGCGAATGATACATACTATGTACCATACCGACTCTTGATGGCGTTCTCCAGGCATTTATATTTGTCGCGCTTTGTCTTGTGCGCTTCGTCTAGGTCTGCATGTTCGCTAACTATTTGCACATCAATTACTGTAGATGTTTCGCCTTTCTTGGCTATGAGGTCGGGTTTCCGTAGCCCTTCTGCAGAGCTTAGGTGAGACTCCTCCTCGACCTCCTCGTGATTCTTTTGCAGAGCTCTTTTTAAGTAACCCGCAATCGCATTGTGCCTCTCAAACGGGCTCTGTGTGTGCGATGACATTGCTGCAGTATGTGTTTGAGCGTTTCTGTTGCGTTACAACCAACCCTGCAATAGCGCGACGTTGTGCGGCCTCTAGAAGTTCTAGACTTCGTGGGTAGGGCATTAATGCGAAGCTTAATGGCATTCAAGTAGTCCCTACCCGTTTAGAATTTATTCCCATTGGTTACCCATTGGTGTTGTTGTGGGATTTTCCGTGACTCCCTGAGTCCTTTCCCGTCAATTGAGCGGTGGAGAATTTCTGCCCACCGCTTTTCCAGCTTGTCAGTGGAATCGATATCGAGGCGGCTATCGAAGAGTCTTCGGACCGTTCTTTGTATCTCCATGGAGAGATACGCGGAAGGTGCCTGATCTATCCTGTTAAATTTTTGTAATCTTAGCCTTCGATGTAAGGGCATAAGCCACCTCATGGAGGGGATTGACAAACCGCCGTCTTTGGCATTAGCGTGGAAATACGCGTTTGGCACGTCGTGAGGTAAACAAAGCCACTTCCTCGCTGCGGCTCTAGATATTATATTTACATTTTTGAGCCTTCTTAGCGTAGTACCGCCTAGTGTTATTAGGTGGTACAGTCCTGGCAGTGCTAGGACCCGTAAGGCAAATAGCCGTTGCTGCGGTTTGAGTGGTGCCTTAGTTAGCTTATTAATGCCCTCTTGATAAATTAATTCGGGCCTGGTCACCGTCAATCCTTCTGGGGTGAAGGGGACTCCCAAGTATCGCCATTCATTTTCCCTCTTTAAAGCTGGCAGCGTGCGCCCTTGGCAAGTGAATAGTGTTGCACCATCTACCACCGCTTTCTTTAAGTGTGGAACATTTCTTAAGGCCACTGTGAAAGATTTTGATGCATTCACGCATTATAGAAGATGTTGCCTATACTTACGGCAATTCCATTTGGAAGACGTTGGAGCATACGGTCTATGACCATGTTAAATATTATTGGCGACAGGGGGTCGCCTTGTTTTACTCCACATGTTGGGGTGATACTGTCTGATTCCCAGCCGTTACAGGTTAGTGTGGTTGAACATCGTTTGTAGGTGTCGACGATATAGCTCGTCATGGGCTCGGGGAGACCCATGATATCAAGCGTGTCTCTGAGCGTGTTATGTGAGACCGAATCGAAGGCTTTCGCCATGTCGATAGATGCCATGTAGAGCGGCTTGAAATGTTGACGATGGTATCGCAGAATCATATCTAGGTCAAAGATGTTCGAAGCGCAGCCATCGATTGGGAGGAAAGCCTTTTGCTTTTTGTCAAGCGGAACCGATTTTGTTAGGCGCCTTGCCATTATTTTATGGAAGGCCCTGGTTAATGTTGACTGGATCGTTATGGGCCTGTAGTCTTCCGGTCTGCACGCTTCATCCTTCTTTGGGATTAGCGTTGTGCGTGCAGCGAGCAGATGGGTTGGCATTTTCCCGCAGGCCATGATTAGATTGAAAATCCTGCACAATATGCCTGGCGGGACTGCTCTAAGTTGCCTGGCAGTTAGTCCGTCCGGGCCAGGGCAGGTAGCTAGGTCTGGAAGGGATTGAGCTATTTCATCCGGTGCTACAGGGCACCATAGGTCCTTGTTAATTGGCCGCTTGTTTTCTTTATCGGGGGATTCGTTGTTCCCCGTCGTCGTAGTAGTACGCCAGAAGTTAACAATTTCATCTTCAGCTGGAGGTTGTGTGTTTAACTTGCTTTTGAGAATCATTCTTGCACAATTGCAAGGGTTCTTATTCCACGATATTTGGGTCTTGGCGTACTCTATACGCCACGCTTTACGGTTAGATTGCGGGCGTTCTGGGACCCGTCGCGGGCCACGTGGCTTTCTTTTAGGCTTAATAGGAAATGTTTGTAGCAGGTATATTTTCAGCTCCTCGAAGATCTTTGTCTTTGTCCTGGTGGCTGCGTTCTCACAGATACGACCCAGTTGAACCGGATTATATGGGTCATCTTCAGGTGGTTCAAGCTGATCAAGTTGATTTTGGATGGATAGTAAAACACTATCCTCAGCCAGGTTTGGTGAAGCCTGGCTGTTTTGCTCAGGTCCTGGCCCACTATGCTCCGTCATGATTTCCTTGATTAGTTGCGACTAAATCTTTATGCCTTTGATTCCGACGCTGTCCCTTGATGGATTCAAGGGTTCGACTGGGGAAAAGAGGAAGTAATGCCTGGTTTAAGAACCTAACGCCATCAAGAGTCAGGTGCGCCTCCTGCCGTGCCAGGTGGCAAGTTCTTCAGCACACCATGGTGCTTTTTTATGGTTGATTTGTTCAACATGCCTTTCGTCGTGCCAGTTCTTGTGAGCACGTTGTTCGTGGACCCCTCTTCCTGTGGAGGTTAAGAAACTTCTGACACATCCGGGGTTTCTGCAGGCGTAAGTTTCATTGTGGTCTGCTTCCTCAGCAGTGGTTGTCGGGTCGGAAGAGCCTGAGAGCCCTCCGGCGCAAGAGTTTGTATTATTATTATCCGAGGCTTCTCTTGGTAATTCTGGGCCGACATATTTACGTCGAGAGGGCTGGCAACCCAACAAGACTGAAGTTCGCAGAGGCAGCTCTTAGTTTCCCCCCGCACGGGTACTCACGGCGCACAGTGGTCCGAAACCGTAAAAACACGAACTAAATTCATAGCACTGTTATTTGCACATTATTCATTATGAATAGAAAGATTTTAGATAGTTCTAGACTTATAGAATATAATTGCAATGAAAAATTCTCATATTTTAATTAATTTAGTAATAATATTTGATAAAATGTTGTTTTGTCAAAATGGTTCTGATATTTTCTGTGGTGTGTAGTTATCTCTCAGGTAGATGGGATGTACAATCTACACATCCAATGCGTATTTATGATGTGATTTTAACGAACTAACATGTTAGTAACAATATATATAAAATTATTTAAAAAAATTAAATTAAATATAAAAAAATTGATAAAAAGAAAAAAGCTTATGACTAAACAAAAAGAATTTAGTCATACAAGCATAGTTATTCAATAATGGATTTACATCTATGTAGGGCACTTTGGCGTTTTTAGGACAATCGCCTGATTGACGTTTTTCCCCACTGTGCGGCGTTCTGAGCGCACATATATTGTTATAACTTTCGGAGTTGCAAATAGTTGCAAGAAATTTTTATGCAGGCATCTTAAGTAGGTTCTAACGAATACTTTTATATAAATTTTATCGATTCCGCGATTATCCATCACCCTCATAAACCACATTAAAGTGGAAAAATGGCGTTCCGGTTGCATATATATTGTTATAACTTTCGGAGTTGCAAATAGTTGCAAGAAATTTTTGTGCAGGCATCTTAAGTAGGTTCTAACGAATACTTTTATATAAATTTTATCGATTCCGCGAATATCCATCACCTTCATAAACCACATTAAAGTGAAAAAACGGGAGGGGAAATAGGGATTCGCGAAAAGGTATTTTTCAAAGAGTATAAATACTTAGATACCTTTCATGTTACACGTACTTGTAGCTGGTAGAACACTCTTTAAAAATGTATAAACAGATTTGAGTTAGCTCCACTCTGTAAAAAAATATAGTACCGCAAAGTATAGCAAATTCAGAAAGAAATGGGATCGTTCCAAAGTGGACATATTTTCCTCCCCTTTGAAGGTGGCCCGGGCAATTACCAGTGCTCTGAGGCAATCCATTTTTTGCCAAAATTTAGTCTATACATATAAGAAACTATACCTAAAATTTCATGCAATTCGAACGAGGTCGAAAAATTGAATTTAGTTCGTATTTTTACGGTTTCGGACCACTGTGTGCCGGTAGTAAAAATTAATGACAAAAAGATAAAATATGTCGATAAAATTAAATATTTGGGTGTTATAATTGATGAAAGGATGAAATTTGTTGAACATGCGAAGTATGTAAGAAATAAAATAGTAAAACTGGTTATGACTTTAAGAAGGGTAACGCGGGAGAAGTGGGGATTAAAAGCTTGCGTGTAAAAAATAATGTATAAAGCGGTGGCATTGCCAATGATAAAATATGGAGCTGTGATATGGTATGACCAGACTCAATCCGCATTAGTTAAGAGACACTTGATGGCCACGCAGAGGGCTTTACTATTATTGATAACTAGAGCATGTCGGACAGTTTCAACTGTCGCGATGCAAGTAATTGCTGGGGTCATGCCAATTGATTTAGAGGTAGTAGAACGGGCTGTAATTGGTAGGATCAAAAGAAATTTTTCTACAAGTATAACATGGGCAGGATATTCATATAGAGAAAGAGAAATAGAAGAGCATAAGTCGATTTTGGTAAATGAAATTAAAAATTTAAAAGAAAAAATGGTTTTGGAATGGCAAAACAAGTGGAATGGAGAAACAAGGGGAAGAACTACATATAAATTTATTAAAAACGTAATGTTTGCGTGGGATAACTATTGGTTCCAGCCGGGTCGTCTATGTGTGTACATGCTAACGGGTTATGGACCTATTAAGAGTTCATTGTATAGTAGAGGGTGCGTAGAGGACAATATCTGCCCTATGTGTGGAAATCAAGAGGAAACATTTGATCACATGCTTTATGAATGTTATGAATATCAGATTTTTAGATACCTATTGCTACGAAATGAAGAACAGAATAAAGAGGAGTTGATCAATGTACAGGATAATTTTAAAAAATTTCAGGAACTTACGGTTAAAATATTCGAAAGAAGAAAGGCTCGATTGGCTATACCTGAAAGTAGAGAACCCGCCTCCTCGGGGCAGGGACGGTAACGTCAGGGTGAATCTCTGGCGGCTGAGTGGTCCTAAAAAAAAAAAGACAAAAATGAAAGAAAAGATGATTACACTGTTCGACAAATTTTAACTTTTTTTTGATTTTGTAACCTTCAATAGGCGTTTCTCGTAGTCTTTAACGCGCTGAATACGAATCTGAAATCCGTTTTTCTCCAGAACGTACCATTTTTGAAAAAATCGATTTTGAAAAAAATTGCAATTTTTCAGCTTTGGGTGTGTTTTGTACTTTTATGGTAATAGTTATTCAGTTCCGCTTGGTGCCAAATAATTCTTTGGAGTTTCACGAATAAAATGATATAAATAGTTGTTTGATTATAAACATTTAAATATGTATACATGAACTTCCTTTGGTGCTTTCCTTAGCAGAAATGTCAGATTTCCTCCTAGACCCTCAGTTTTTGAAATAAATTGAAGAATATCGGCCAAAATGGGTGCGTTTTCGGTGTCCTTTTCACTTTGATCATCATTTAAACATATTTAAATGTTTATAATCAAACAACTATTTATATAATTTTATTCCTGAAACTCCAAAGAATCATTTGGCACCAAGCGGAACTGAATAACTATTACCGTAAAAGTACAAAACACACCCAAAGTTGAAAAATTGCCATATTTTTCAAAATCGATTTTTTCAAAAATGGTACGTTCTGGAGAAAAACGGATTTCAGATTCGTATTCAGCGCGTTAAAGACTACGAGAAACGCCTATTGAATTTTACAAAATCAAAAAAAAGTTAAAATTTGTCGAACAGTGTAATTAACACATTCCAAAAGTACAGAAAATACAAAGATTTTAATATTGCCTGCTCTTCTTGAATGGTTCAGCAGCTTCCATAGCTTCGGTGGAGACGTGCTTGACCGCACCGCTGGTGAGTCTGCAACCGGTGAGTGACATGCTTTAAAGTTCCTCTGGTCACTCAATCATGTCGCAGGACGAATGGTCCGAACCGACACGAGTGACTGGTTGTAATTACGTAGATTTTTCTGGCAAGCACTGTGACCATGGGTATATGGAAATATACTCATGAGTAGTAACTTCTTTACTGTTTTATATTATATGAGGATAGGTCTTCTTGTACAACGCGTTTTTAAATAGCTTGATAATTTTAAAAGAGATAATATTTAGTATAAAATATATCACTATATATATTTTTATAATAGAGGATTTAATTTCAAATCTATGAAACGATATTTAAATAGTTATTAATTATTAAATGCATATAAAGTAACGTCCAGTATTATACGTGCAATAGTTTGTAGTGGAAAAGTCGAATACCATTCGACTTCGTTTACTTGTCAATTGCAATTACTGCCCAGTTATAACAAATTGTTAGTCAGAGTATAGTATTTCCTCTTTTTCTACTTTGATTATATATAAAGTAAAGGCATTTACTTACCTTGTCAATTTGTTGGAACTATCGAATAATTTTAGTATTCGATATCCGTATTAGTCTTTAGTGTTTAGAGATATCAATAATTTCACTTTTTCCGTACAAGATATTAATTAAACCTGAATGTACAAGAAGACAATACGCGAATGGGTAGATCTTGAAATCAAAGCAATCTACTTTAATACCAACCTTGCGTTTTAGAAGCAATGCTTTGATGACGGGAACACCCGAGGATGTTTCAATTTCATTCAAAGTATATTACAGTAGTCATTGAACAATTTTTCTAATAAAGTAGAGTCATTGCACAATTTTTCTAATAAAGTAGAGTCATTGCATAATTTGTCTGATAAAGTAGAGTCATTTAATTTTCTCTTCAATAAAGTGAAATCATATGTTGATCTGGTATATATATATACATACATATACATGTTAGCGATAGCGTATTTTTAATGAAAGGAATAGGATCGGGTGGCGAAGTGCTACGCACCCTGTGGATAATTTATGATGGGGACGCAGTCCTACGAGTGGTCAAAGAGTGTCTTGGAAATGAAGGAATGAAACTAAACATCCTGTCGGCAGGCGATGGCTGGCGACCGCCCTGGGTCTTCCAACTATCGAGTGTCGAGGGAATGTTTATTAGATAGAAGAGAGAGTTTAAATATGGCAAGCGACCTGACGTCGCATTGCTAAAGAACAGGGACACTGTTCCTGGAGGATCTGGCCATGGAGTGGGGAAGGCGATGCCTTTTGGTAAGAGGACTGTGATGAACCCCATGGCACGTACCCCAGAACCTCGAGTGAATAAGCATACTTTCTTAAAATCTAACGAACTTATAGGAATAAACGAATTATTTCTGACATACATATATTTAGCCCGTTAGAAAATCAGTATGTCTTTATCAGCTTTTTGGACGAGGATTTCCAGGTTTAACCCTTTCCGTGTTCACTGCCCAGATCTCACTCACCTGCCCCGGTGCTACTTGGGTGAGAAAACGATGGTAGAGCACGATGATATTTTTGTGACAACACTTGGATGTCGGGGGCGTCCCGAGATGCCTCCCTAGTGTAGGCTTCTGCGCCCAAGTGTTTAACTGAGAACCGTGGAGTGTCGTGTGTTGGTGTGTCTGTTTGCCATTTTTTAAATATAGGTCTAGGTAGGATAGGTAGTATACCATCTGGTGTGCCTGATAGATATAAGTAGGTAGGGCCGGGCAGGTTGACACAGTCTCTGATCGGGTAGGCACTATTTCGCGTGTTCAAGCTGTTTCAGGAAATCTGATTTGAAAAGTCGAAGGTGAAGCTGTGGTGCGAGCGAAAATGCGTTCGCCACTGGCTTTGCCCATCGATTGTTCGAATTCATTGCGGTGGTGGTCGCGATTCAGGCTCCGATACGAAACGTGTTACATTATGCTCGAGGCTGCACGTGTGAACGAAGAACGATTACAATTTTAATCGTAATCTTTGCGATTTTCTGTAATCACAATTTATACGATTTTATTTGGTCGTGATTCGGCCGCGATTATTCGGTCGCGATTTAAACTCTTTACTTCACATTTATAAGTTTTTCTTTGGTTTTCGATTAGAGCCTCGAGACTAGTTTAAGTTTCAGCTGGGCCTTGGGTCCAACGAAAAGAATATGCCGAAGAGGCCCGACAAACTGTCACTCAAGAGGGCAACTACTAATGGCTCCCCATTCTTAAAAAGAATGGGGAATCATTCTTTGTTACTACTTTGTCACTGTGCTTGCATTTTCATTTGTAGAATTTTTATTTGTACTTGGCCGACGCACCCTGGAGGGTGGCACGTCATCGTCAGTCAAAGACCATGGCTGAATCTTCCGCGTTTAGTGTTGCGTTTAAAGAGAAAATTTGTGCATAGAGTATCGAGTTATTCGTTCATTAGTGTTGCGTCCAGGGGTGTGCGGGTTCTCGAATTCACGAGATTCCCGAGCCTCGAGTCGGGTCGGGACAACTCGGGCGAGATCGGGCGAGCTCTCGGAAATGTGATACTCGTCGAGATTCTCGAAAGTATCCCAACGTTTCGGGATCCCGAACGCATCGAGATCCCGAAAGGCGTATCGAGATCCCGGAAAGGCGTATCGAGATCCCGAAAGGCGCATCGACAAAAGGAGATCCCGAAACTAACTATGACTATACGAAGCAATGTCTCGGGATTGGCTGTCTCCAATCCTGTCGCTGTCTCGGGATTGGCAAGGGCCGTCTTTTGTAGTATTTACTACCTTTTAGCGTGCAGAACGTATGAATTTTGAAAATATGAAATATTACTAATATTTCATATTTTCTTGTCGTACGAGATATTTTAGATATTTTAGATACTTTTCTAAAATCCATACGTTCTGCACGCTAAAAGGTAGTAAATACTACAAAAGACGACCCTTGAAGTTTACAAAAGCGAATTAAGTTAAAATTGGTCGGACATTGTAATTTCTATGTAATAGAAATGCCTGTTTGTTCATAATAGTAAGCACTGTTGGAATCCCGAGACATTGCTTCGTATAGTCATAGTTAGTTTCGGGATCTCCATTTCTCGATGCGCCTTTCGGGATCTCGATACGTTCGGGATCTCGAAACGTTCGAGATCTCGAAGCGTCCGGATACTTTCGAGAATCTCGACGAGTATCACATTTCCGAGAGCTCGCCCGATCTCGCCCGAGTTTTCTCGACCCGACCCGAACCCGAAATATCGAGAACCCGCACACCCCTGGTTGCGTCCCATCGCGATTTTGCTGATTTTTAATACTATTTAATAATTGACTTGTTGAATTAGAGTTGCTATTTGACATATTGAAGCACCACTCGCGTTTGATTCTTACAAATTTGTGTTGCTATGAATTTTTTAATATTTAATAGTAGTATACTAGCGTTGCGTTACATAAGTATTCTTTAAATAATAATAATTTTCTGGCGGCCCTTCTGGCCACCTATGTTACCTCAAGCATTTCTTTTAATTTTTTTGTGCTTAATAATTATACTACCAGGAATGTCTGTTGATGGAAATACTGCCAAAAATTTGCATACATAATAGTAAATTACCATGTGGACGAAATGAAAGAAAAGAAATGGAAGGATTTGTTCGAACACACAATCTTAGAACTTTATACAGGCAGGTTTTACACGAATTGAAAATATTAGACTTTTAATTAGGCAGGGTTTATAAAACCAAAAATTGTTTGCAGGTGCTGCAGTTTTTGTTTTGAGTTTCTGTCTGTTCTAGGACACTGTTACGAGCCGAGGGCTATGGGGCGCGGCTGCGGAGCCGAGGATCGGTTTTTAAAGAGTTTTATGTTAGTTAAACGGTCAAGCCGTTCGATGGGAAGGGTGTGGACGAACCAGTGTCTATTTCACCACCGGGAGCCACAGGAAGGTAAGGTTTGCGTGGACGAACCAGTGCCTATTGCATCACCGGGAGCCACAGGAAGGTAAGAGTTCGTGGACGAACCAGTGTCTATTTCACCACCGGGAGCCACAGGAAGGTTGTCGTGGACGAACCAGTGTCTATTTCACCACCGGGAGCCACAGGATTGTTAGTAATTTTGGTCTCGTAACTTTGATACACCTTGAGCGGTTAAGGTATATCCCTTCGATGGATTGATACTGCGTATGACTGGTATAGGTTATCGAAATGAAATAAATGTGTCTGTAGTCAAATAAGAAAGTCTATATTCTCTAATTAACAAGATGCTTACAAACGTAATACCGTGAAGCTAAGCCACGGTTTCGGACTCTTATGTAAAGTCGTACAAATATAATAAAGAATTGCTCGAAGGGGACTTGAACCCGATCTCGCTGAGCTTCGTAAACTGGATAATCGCGAAGTAACTCGTTGCCTGATTATTCAAACTAAGCCCTAATAAATAAGAGTTGCTTAAAAGGGACTGAAACCCGATCTCGCTGGGCATCAGTATGGCTAGCTGGCACCAACATGGTACGTAGCTAGTAGGTCCATACTGAGCCCCGAGCGCAGATTTCATGCCCTTCTTATACTTGAAATACGGACCAGAAATATGGTGGGGCACCGAATTTTCCAAGGGAGTCCGGAAGGTTCGAGAACGTTCCCCCGAAGGGTTACGTCATCGTGTCACCGCGGAAGGGGCTGACCCGACTGCACGCGCTCCCGAACTTTGTTTCAGGAAATTGATTTCAGATTTTCGTTTAGGTTTCCTTCGGATATTCAATTTAGCTTTCGGTCGTTAATATTCCAAGTACTCCTCTTGTTGTTATATTTGTACTACGAGCAATTAATGAACGTTCTACAAATTGACAATAAGAGGAGATTTTTCTTTCTCACAAGCTATATTAGAATTAGTTTTCGCGTAACTGGAGGGTGGAAGGGCCGTGGCTAGGGTGGGTCTCCGTGCGCAGTAACCTCCACGTGGTAAGACCTGGGCAATCAATTATTTATCGTATAATTTTTAAACGTTTAAGAGACGTTTGATAATTATGTGGAAAATAATTCGAGCGAATTGACTGCGGAATGAACTTAGGATACAATGTACAGTAATACCCGCTTAATGTTCGTTCTTTTCCCCAATTCATGGTCGGCGAGGTTTCGCAATCATTTCTTGGACCTACTCCGAATCGGAGTATAAATGATACTCCAATTATAAATTTGGAATTATATATTTGCAGTCAAATCTCGATTAGTGCACTTCGGACGGGACCGAATGGGAACACTAATCGTTTGTAGAACGTTTCTAGCAGGAATTGTCTTATATTAGTAAAAGAGGTACTTCGTTATTGTTATTAGTTGAATATAGATAAGAAATTGCGTCCTTCATTAACGATAAAATTGCTCCAATGAAAAAGAAAATTAAATAATCTGTCTAGTAACTATACAATTAACAATTGTAGTATACAATTATCGTCACTATCTATTTCGTTGTGGCAACCTTATTGTTTGGGTGCTAAAAAAATATACATCTCTTAGCTCATTTTTTTTTCGTCATTTATCAGAAGATAATGTAAAGTATAACTTTATAAATTATTTCATTTATTGATAGTACAATTGAAATAAGAAAACTTGTTATCATGTGTTCCTTTAATTAAAAGATTTTTAATTAACATTAAATGTTTCATATCCATTGTTGCCTTTCAATACGACGAAGAACAAAAGAATTCTTTAAAATTATTTAATTTTGGCATCGCTTTCTATAATCTGTGGGTAACGTTGCGAGTGACACGAAAATGGTAATGGGGCCTCGGGACCCACAATCGTGGCCGCAAAAATACATTGCATGTCCGGTCTAGTCATATATCTCGTCGGTGGTTCCGGTAACGTAGTCGTGCACTTCTCCCCTAGTAGAACGTCGCGACCCGTTGTTTTTCGGTCTACGGCCCGAGTGCGCGCCTGCCGCGTCGCCTTATGGTAAGGCGTGTCAGACCCTCGGTCGCCTGGCCGGCTGCACGACGGTACTCGCACGGTATCGGGCCGCAACAATTCCAGTTCCTCTGTGAACGCGTGCGCGTCTCATCTGGTAAAGCGAATGATTAGAGGCCTTGGGGCCGAAACGACCTCAACCTCTTCTCAAACTTTAAATGGGTGAGATCTCTGGCTTGCTTGAAACATGAAGCCACGATATTTTGGATCCGAGTGCCAAGTGGGCCAATTCTGGTAAGCCGAACTGGCGCTGTGGGATGAACCAAACGCAGAGTTAAGGCGCCTAAGTCGACGCTTATGGGATACCATGAAAGGCCTTAGTTGCTTATGACAGCAGGACGGTGGCCATGGAAGTCGGAATCCGCTAAGGAGTGTGTAACAACTCACCTGCCGAAGCAACTAGCCCTGAAAATGGATGGCGCTGAAGCGTCGCGCCTATACTCCGCCGTCAGCGGCAAGTGGGGAGGGACGCGTCGCCCTCGGGTGGCCGTCCTCTATGAAGCCTTGACGAGTAGGAGGGTCGCGGCGGTGTGCGCAGAAGGGTCTGGGCGTGAGCCTGCCTGGAGCCGCCGTCGGTGCAGATCTTGGTGGTAGTAGCAAATACTCCAGCGAGGCCCTGGAGGACTGCCGTGGAGAAGGGTTTCGTGTGAAGAGCCGTTGCACACGAGTCAGTCGATCCTAAGCCCTAAGAGAAATCCTATGTAGATGAGGTGTCCTAAAACATATAACGATATGATAGAGAAACACACCCGTCGGGCGAAAGGGAATCCGGTTCCTCTTCCGGAAACCGGCATACCAATCGCGCCCTCGTGAGAGAGTTCGTCGGGGTAACCCAAAATGACTTGGAGACGCCGTCGGGAGATCCGGGAAGAGTTTCCTTTTCTGTATAAGTGTTCGAGTTCCCTGGAAACGTCTAGCAGGGAGATAGGGTTTGGGACGCGAAGAGCACCGCAGTTGCGGCGGTGTCCGGATCTTCCCCTCGGACCTTGAAAATCCAGGAGAGGGCCACGTGGAGGTGTCGCGCCGGTTCGTACCCATATCCGTAGCAGGTCTCCAAGGTAAAGAGCCTCTAGTCGATAGATTAATGTAGGTAAGGGAAGTCGGCAAATTGGATCCGTTTAATTCGGAATAGGGATTGGCTCTGAGGAGCGGGGCGTGTCGGGCTTGATGGGGAAGTGGGTTTGGCCGACGTGCCGGGCCTGTGCGAGGTGAACGGACGCATTATTGCGAAACCGGGATCCGAGCTCGGTCCCGTGCCTTGGCCTCCCGCGGATCTTCCTTGCTGCGAGGCTTCCGTGACGGATTTTCCGTCGTGGTCGTTCTCTTCGGCCGCCATTTACCGCTCAGCTCAGAACTGGCACGGACTAGGGGAATCCAACTGTCTAATTAAAACAAAGCATTGCGCTGGCCCCCGCGGGTGTTGACGCAATGTGATTTCTGCCCAGTGCTCTGAATGTCAACGTGAAGAAATTCAAGAAAGCGCGGGTAAACGGCGGGAGTAACTATGACTCTCTTAAGGCACTTAGAAAAGGGCCGAAAACCTGACGGCCACATCCCCAGCGGACTCCAAAACGCCGCCCACGGCCGTGTCACATCAAAATTTCCACTTCTCTGACAACAATCTACTTATGAACAAACAGCCTCTACGACATCGTGTGTTTCTACAGCAGTTCTTGGAATAGTATTCCCCACTACAGCTAACGGTACTATAAGAGGACCTCCGAAACCCGCAGTAGTTGGTTGCCAGGCTGTTATCACTGAATTGCCAAATAGTTATAGTTATCGACTTGCGTGCCTGTTATTATTATTCATTTGCAATAATTTTGATTAAAATAAAGAAGTACGAGCTGGTTCGCCTAACTAAGATTTATTATTATTTTTCTTTTACCATCTAAGTCAGTTTTTATATGCTCACACGAACAGGCTGAATTTAAGGACACGGCAGGTCTTGGAATGGTTGAGACGTACCGATATGATGCCATAATATTCAAAAATGGAGACAGCCGATGAAGCCTCGGACGCAGAGGCCTCTGGTCCTGAGGCCCCTGCGGCGGACTTGTCCGCTATTGACAGTAGGACCATCGTTGCCGACCAGGCACGTGAACAGGCTAACGAGATGGAACAATGGACGGATCTGCCCCTGAGCGGGTATATCAAACTCCGGTTCTGTGGTGAGGAGGGTCCGGAAACATGCTTCATGAGCGAGGCCCACTTCAGAAACCACGTCGAACTGAGGCATCCCCAGCGGAGGGCTGCCGACGGCACTTTGAGAAGTTGCACGGGTGGCGGGTGCACGCTTCTAGATGCAAAGGGACTGAGACAGGCAGCACCGTTGGGGAGGAAGCCCAAATAAGATGCCCAGATTGTGGTGAAGTTTTCTGGACCCTGGCCGGTCTTGGGCAGCACGAAAGGCATAAACACCCACAGACACGGAACAGGAACCGAGAAGCGCAAAGCTCTCAAGGTAGGAACAGACCAGGCAATAGAGCCTCGGCTTGGTCTAGGGAAGAGGTGGACCTCCTTATTGAATTGGACAGGAGGTTCCACACAAATTTGCTAATATACTCGTGAATAACGGATTCAAACACCTTGCCCATTATAGAGAGGAGACTAATTGGACGGTAACTGGACGCTAAGTTTTTGGGTTTTCCCGGCTTGTGGATGGCCGAAACACGGGCCAGTTTCCACGAGCCAGGAAAATAAGCAGTGCGTAAGCAAGAACGAAAGATGTAGTACACTTGGCAAATGAGTTTTTTGGAAGCGTTTTTTAACATTGGGGAACTCAAACTGTCGTCGCCCGGAGATTTTTTATCGCCAAGACGTGATATAATTTTGTAGATGCTGAGGGGAGAGAGCCCAGAGCAAAGAAGATCGGAACAAGGAGTGGAAGATTTCCGAGAATTTGAGATAAAGTCCTTGATCTCAGCCTCGCGGGGTGTGCTGAGGGAGCAAGCCTCACTGAAAACGGACTCGAACTGCTGGGCCAGAATTTCGGCCTTCTCCTCCGCCGAACGGACATCAGTGCCATGGTTGTTAAAAATGGGCAACTTGTGTCCCTCAAACTTGTTAGTAATGGCGGCGTAAGTCGCCCAGAAAGTCGGGTCAGGCTTCCGGAAGGATCCGAGTTTGTTAATCCACGCCTTATTCCTAAGGTAGGAGATTTGCCTCTCAATGCCCGCGGAAAGATCTTTGATTACGTCATTCAGGTGGGGCAAGCCCATACGCTGAATTAATTTTCGGATTTTACGGCTCCTCCTACTGAGGGCGGAAAGGTAATCGTCATTGAGCAAAAACCCGTTACGTGTAGAGGCCGTATTAATTTTGGTAGTCGCGAGTCGGACGGAGGAGTGCATGTGAGCCGTTATACTACTTATGCAATCATCAATGGAAGAGCTAGATTCGAAGTCCGTTTTCAGGGGAAAACCGTTGGAAAGTTGTCGGTAAAGCTTCCAGTCGATGGTCCTGTCAAGGCCAGTGCCAGAATGAGACAGGGCAGGCAGAAGAGAAACCGGAACGTGGTCAGAAGGACCAAGTGCACTACATTTTAGAGGATGATTGTTTCGGTTGCTGGTTAAAGATGCAGTTGATTGCTCGAAGGAAATTCGGAGCGTTGATGAATTCGGTGTATACTGATTCGGGTTAGCGTAAATGATCCGTGATCAGTGGTAACTCTTAGGTCGTATATTTTGCGATACAAAATTACAAAGGTTTGCTGTTTGCGCTAGCGCGGTTAGACTTTGAATAATGCCAAAAACGGTTGAGTTCCCGCCGATTACAGGTAATCGGTCTCTAATGGGAGGGGGACCACGTGACACGGTGCCGTCACGCGGCGATCGGTTGGCGGTTCGGATGCGCACGGGTTTGCGTCGGAACTATGGTTCCCGAACATTCCGCCCGCCTCGAAGTGTCTTCGAAATTAATCCAGCTTATACTAATATATATACATGGTCTTAATATTAACTTATAATACTATGTACAAGTTCTGCGCGTCTGGTCGTCTTAACCTAGTATATACAATACGCTATTCATATTGACTAGCTTATCCTAGTGGGTTTGGTGTTGCCACCTTCGTGTCGCCGCCCGCCGTGTCCGGTTCTTTGATTTGTTTGGCTTCTTCTTCCCGGTTGATCTCAACCGGGAGGAAGCAAACCTTCGCGATTGGTCGTCGATATGTCGAACGAGCGGTGCGTACAGTAACGACGCGAATCAGCCCGTCTGCGCCCGGATGGCAATCTATTATCCGGCCCATTTCCCAATAACTGGGGGGTTGCATGTCGTGCCGAAGCATGACAAGCTTGCCGATCTCGGCGAGGCGTTGCGTGGTTCGCCATTTCGGACGCTGCTGGAGCGTGTGCAAATAATCGTTTCTCCACGCGCGCCACACTAACTCCGTTACCCTGTGCACCAGTTGCCATCGAGATAGACGCTGTTCGCGTAAATGTAATACGCTTGATTCGGGCGCGGCTATTAGCGGCGCTCCGATCAGGAAATGACCGGGAGTGAGCGCTGCATAATCCTCGATGTTTTCCGATACGGCGGCGATGGGTCGCGAATTGAGGCACGCCTCGATGCGGCACAGGACCGTGGTCAGTTCTTCGGCGGTCAGCGTGTGCCACCCGATGCACCTTCGTAGATGTCGCTTCACGCTTTTTACCCCTGCCTCCCACAATCCGCCGAAGTAGGGGGCAGACGGGGGGATGAAGTGCCACGTCACTCGTTCCGCCGCGATGGCGTTTAGGAAGGCAGGATCGCGGATGGCTGCTCGATGAGCGGCAGCAAGCTCTCGATCGGCACCTTGGAACGTCGTGCCGTTGTCCCAGTACATGCTACTCGGCATCCCGCGTCGCGATACGAAGCGATGAAACGCGGCGATGAACGCGGCAGAGCCGTAGTCGTGCACCAGTTCCAAATGCACGGCTTTAATGGTCATACATACGAACAGCGCTATGTATGATTTGTGCGACTTTTGTCCGCGGCCGGCAGCGTTCCGGACCATAATCGGGCCGGCGTAATCAACGCCGGTGTGTATAAATGCGCGCAGCGTTCTGTTAATGCGTGTGGCCGGTAATTCGCCCATCAGTTCGCGCGGGACTGTCGCTCTTTCGCGCGCGCATGCCACGCAACGGTGCAGGACTTGGCGGACCGTCGTTCGCGCTCGCACGATCCAATACTCGTCCCGTAACGACGCGAGGGTTAAGGACGAGCCCCCGTGTAAGGTTCGGATATGGTGATGCTTGATGATCATGGCGAGGATCGGATGCGAGCGCAGGAGTATGGGATGTATTGCCCTTTCGGGTAGGTTGGATCGGCGTAGCCGTCCACCCACGCGCATTATGCCCTCGCCGTCTATAAACGGATTCAGTGAGGATGTTGGGCTGGAATGGGTGACTGCGGTTCCTTTGGAGAGGGCCGCGAGCTCCAACGGGAAACTGTCTCTTTGTATCTGTCGAATCCAGAGCGTCTTCGCGCGGGCGATCTCGTCGGTTCGAAGGGCGGTTCCGTTCCCTAATCCTATCTCCGGTCTGCTGCCTGTCGCTCTCGTAGAAGTGCGTGCACGCGAATTCGCAAGGAAGCGATACAGATAAGCCGTAATCCGTAGCATTTTGGGCCACGAAGAGAATCGCGACGCGATCGGGTTCGCTGTTGGCGAGTCGGTAGAAGCGAGGCATACGATCTGGCCCGGCCTTTTTCTAGCGACGTGGAGTGCGACAAGAACGACGGTTGGTCCGGCCATTGATCCCCAGGGGGACGCAGCCACGCCCCCCCCCCCACCATAGCTTATTGGATACGAGTTCGTGCCCAGTCAATCCGCGCGATGCACAATCCGCGGGATTTTCTTGAGTTGGCACGTGTCGCCAGGAGGCATCGGGTAAGAGTTCCTGAATTCTTGCCACGCGGTTCGCGACGAATGTCTGCCAACGCGACGGGTGTTCGGCTATCCATGCTAGGGTAACCGTGGAGTCGGTCCAGCAATGGCAATCGATTTCTTGTGGTGACATCGCTGCTCGTATCGATTTCATTAGTCGCGCCAAGAGAAGAGCGGATAATTCGAGCCGCGGTATGCTCATTGTTTTCACCGGAGCGACCTTTGATTTCGCTGAGATCAACGAGATTGACACACAGCCATCGGACGAAACTATTTTACTGTATACGACTGCTGCGTACGCGCTGCTTGACGCATCGGCGAACCCATGCAGTGAATATTGCTGGATTGCACTGTTTTGGCGGGTCCAACGCGGGATGGCTACATCGTGCAACGCTGGTAAGGACGCGTAGTATTTCTCCCATTCGCGCTGCGTGTCGGGAGGTAGTGGCTCGTCCCACTCGCACTTAGTGAGCCATAGCTGTTGGAGCAGTATCTTCGCGGTAATTACTGCTGGATATATTAGCCCTAGCGGATCGTACAGCCGCGCTATTATCGACATTACCGCACGCTTGGATGTCGTTCCCTGGGTTTCTTTGGGCGCACTGACTCGGAAGGTCAGTGCGTCCTCGAAGGGGTTCCAACATACGCCTAGTACCTTTAGTTCGTCTGCTCCCTTGAACTCTTTCTCACGCGCGAGCCCGTGGTCGGCGCTGTCGATGCCCTTTAATAATTTCGGACAGTTACTGGCCCATTTCCTCAACTGGAACCCACCTTTATTGAGGAGTGCGGTAAGTTGGTGACGGGTGCTTATCGCGTGTTCGAGATCGTCGGCGCCGAATATACAATCGTCCACGTAAGTCTGCTTGTGCAACACCGGCGTCGCGAGGGGATACGCTGCTCCTTCATCCTCGGCGAGCTGCCGAAGCACGCGCTGTGCTTGATATGACGCGGAAGCTGTTCCGTACGTCACCGTGCGGAGTCGGTACTCGGATATTGGTCCGCTTTCGTGCCCGCGCCAGAGTATTATTTGGTAGTCCCGATCGCGCGGGTCCATCAGTATTTGTCGATACATTTTCGCGCTATCGGCAGTGTACACGTAACGGTACTGCCTCCACCGGATGAGGATCGCTGGTAGATCATTTTGTAATTTTGGGCCCACGCACAAGTGATCGTTCAATAATTGGCCCGTTGATGCTCGGCATGACGCGTTGAATACGACGCGGAGTGGGGTCGTCCCGCTACTATCTTTTCGGACCGCGTGATGCGGTATAAAGTAGTGGTTTTCTGCGCTTGGGGGTTCCGTGGGTTGGATTATTTCCATATGACCGAGATGAATGTACTCGGCCATGAACGCGTGGTATGCTTCGCGTTGTTCCGGGTGGAGCGCGAGCTTCCTTTCTACGTGGAGTAGTCGTGAAAGCGCGGCCGGTCGCGAAGCCCCGAGCTTTGGTGGGCCGTCTTTAAACGGGAGTCGTACCATGTACCGCCCGCCATGCGTACGTGTATGGGTGGCCGCGAAGTGCTCCTCGGTCCTTTGTTCCTCCGCGCTGAGGTGCTCGCCCTTTGGCAGGTCCTCCACCTCCTAGAATGAATGGAGCGTTCGGTTTAATTCATGCATCGCGGTCGTGCCGTCCGTGACAACATCATTGATGGTCGTTACCATTGAGTGGTGCGTCGCTACATGCCCGGGCTGCAATCGAGGCTCGCGATACCGGACAGGATCCACCCGAGGACACTCCGCTGCGCGATCGGCTGCTATTCGCCCCCCTTACGGACCCCATCGAAGAGGAGGGACCCATACAGATCCGCTCCGATCAGCAGATCTATTGGATCGGAGCTCATGGGTGTTTTATCGGCAAGTTGTAGATCTGCAACGTGGGCCCAGCGATCCGATCCGGAACCGCGTTGAGGAACGTAGCGAGTCAGCGTTCGCATTACGAGCGCCGTTGTCGTAAACGCGGGCGCGGGCGCGAAAGCCGGCGATATCGTAATTTTCGCCGCGTGTCACACCGTTGTAGAATTGTCGCCCACACCTGTTATTCGTATATGGCGACGCGTTTTGGGCAGTCTCAACAGTTGCACGAGTCTCTCGGTCACGATGCTCGTTGCTGAGCCCTGATCGAGTAACGCTCGTGCCTCGATATGATGCCCCGCTTGCGAGTACACGCGAACGCGCGCGGTCGCGACCATCACGTGCGCCTTTAGAGCCGATGTTTTCGCGGTTAGGTGCGTGTGCACCGGTTCGTAGTCAGCTGTTGACGCGGGTATCGTTTGAATTTTTGAATCCGTTGGGATGACCGCGGTGGGTGCGAGGTGTAGCAGCGTATGATGCCGACCGCTGCACTGTTTACACACATGTTTGCTCGAACAGTCCTTGAGTGTGTGTTTTGCACTAAAGCAGTTAAGGCAACGGTTGCCTTTTCGAATGATTTCGATTCGCTGGGACGGGGTCTTATTTCTGAACGCATCGCATTTAATTATAAGGTGATCAGCGCGGCATACCTGACACGGCGACTATACCGTGGCGGAGTGGGACGATATGTACTTATGTCGTTCTGATTTCATATGGGGGTTGATTTGGCCCCTGCTCTCCCTATGTGGGGAATCCGGCATGGATTCTAATGCGCGGATCCGCGAATCTAAGAAGGCGCTTAATATAGAGAACGGAGGGTAATCGACGGTATCTCCCAGCTCGAACTCCCATGCCTTCCGCGTGTGAGTGTCGAGCCGTTGGGCGATTAGATAAACTAACAGATCGTCCCACTTATCCACCGGGCGTTCTAAATTAATTAGTGCTTGTATCGCGATATTCATTTTATCGCGAAGGTCACGGAGTAGCTCGGCCTTTTCGTGTGTGACGGTAGGGAGCTCCGTCAAGTTGCGAAGGTGGTGCGTTATCAACCGCCTCTTGTTCTCGTAACGCGACTCTAATAACTTCCACGCAATTTGGAAATTGCTCTCTGTAATCGCGAGGTGATTTATCGCTTTGGCCGCTTCGCCCGTCACACACGAGGCTAAATGGGGCATGTAGTCTACTCGCTATAAGGTGAGATCGGTAAGAACCATTGATTTAAACTGTAGGCCAAAAAATGTACTTTTAATAATTCTTTTTAAAACTTCTACATCCGTCTTTATCAGTGGCCTAGAACAAACTGCGTAACCCAGATAACAGATAAACAACTAAACAAATTAACTTTAACAAAAACGTGTGACTAATCAATACACAAAAAGAACACATTAACTACTAAACCCACTCAACCACACACATGACCCATACATGCATACAAGACCTCTACAAAACTTATCTCGGAACGCCTCCCAGTGTTCGAAGCTGCCGTCGAATTGTGGTAGTCGTAGTGGTGGTAGACGATCGTTTCTCCTGGTGGAGGGCACGCACGTTGGTTTTGGTGCCGCAGCATGTTGAGCCAACAGTTCGGCGATGAAATCAGCAGCTTCGTTGTAATCTTCCTCGGAGGCGGCAAACTGGTCCTCCGTGAAGTACTGGTGATTAGCTCTTGTTTTCGCGTCGCATTGTGCTGCGATGGCTGCATGCCGGCGTCTGCATATCTTGAAGTTCTCCTCTAACGACGCTAAGCGCCTGTGGAGGACTGCTGCCGTCATTTTCTCCTTGCCCAGCTTCTTCAAATTGGGAATCGTTTGGCGTATGGAGTGCATTACTGCCTCCTGCTCGGCCATGACGATACGCACGCTTTCCATCGTTGCTTGTTTCCTCGGGCAATCCGGCTCGAAGGACCAATGTTTCGGTTGCTGGTTAAAGATGCAGATGATTGCTCGAAGGAAATTCGGAGCGTTGATGAATTCGGTGTATACTGATTCGGGTTAGCGTAAATGATCTGTGATCAGTGGTAACTCTTAGGTCGTATATTTTGCGGTGATACAAAATTACAAAGGTTTGCTGTTTGCGCTAGCGCGGTTAGACTTTGAATAATGCCAAAAACGGTTGAGTACCCGCCGATTACAGGTAATCGGTCTCTAATGGGAGGGGGACCACGTGACACGGTGCCGTCACGCGGCGATCGGTTGGCGGTTCGGATGCGCACGGGTTTGCGTCGGAACTATGGTTCCCGAACAATGATTATAGGAGGAAAGAAAAATGTCCAGTGTGGAAGGACGGCAACGAGAAGTGAGGAATGTACATTTATCCGGATAAATAATATCATAAGCAGAATTGGAAAAGTGAGTATGAAAGACTCGTCCACTAGCATTGGAGCGGTGGTTCTTCCATAATGGATGCTTGGCATTGAAGTCACCCCCGACAATGAATGGAGAACCCAAGCCGGTGATCATGTCGAGCATGCGCGGAGTCAGCTTGATTCTGGGCGGAGCGTAAACTACGCCTATATAAATCGCGGGGAATGGAGCCGGATGAAGCAGTGCTCGACCGGGATGGAAAATTTATGCGTGATAGCCCGGAAAGCCAAAACGCGGTGGACCAAGATGCCCACCCCACCCCCATTTGAATCACGGTCATGTCTAATGACCTCGAAGTCAGGAATTGAAATGACCTCGGACGTTGAGATCCACGTCTCGGTAAGCAGCAGAATCTCGGCCTGTTCTAGGGCGATGAGGAGCAGGAGCTCGTTTTTGTTCGCGCGGAACGATCGAATATTCCAAAGTAGGATCCTGGGTAGAGAAGCGATTTAATCAAGATTACCCAGGACCTCCACGAACACTTGAAATTTCTCGCTGTTGGAGTGACAGGCCGAGAGTCTGCTGTTTAGATCGCGCACAAGCGAAAGCATGAGCTTCACGTTGACAAGGGAGTTCAATTTTTTGAACTCCGCCATCAGGTCGTGAATGTTACCGACCTCCTGATGGGCAGAGTATTTAGGAGCTGGCCGTAGACCGGGCTCCACTCCGCGCATCCCGACGCCCCTCGTGACGTCAGCAAATGATAACCCACGGCCAAGGGTGGGCACAGAGCGAGAAGTTTTAACCGGGGGTACCGGTATGGGAATAGCGGAGGCGGGCGGAGCCTTGGGCGATTTGTCCTCGCGGACGCTGAGGTAATTCAGCAAAGTTGGGCATTTCGAATAGTTAGCCGTATGCTGACCAGAGCAGTTTGAGCAGGTAGGAGGTACGTCCGGAGTCTTAGCACACTGAGATGTGTGGTGGTCACCAGCACATTTTACGCATCGAGGAGTTACATTGCAATTTGTAGCGGAGTGGCCGAAACCTTGACAGCGAAAACATTGTGTATGGGATTTTTTCGAAAAAAAATTTTCCCAGTAAACCCGGATACTGAATAGCTCGTCTTGGCAACCGAGCTAAAGGAGGTGCCAGCAGGAAAGTTTATCCTGTAAACCGGCCTGTTAGCAGATTTACTGATACAGGCACAGTTTACCGGATTCAAATTTGCTCTACGAATCTCATCTAAAACCTCCTCAGTAGGAGTCGAGCGTGTGGGCCGATGACGAATATTTGGTAATATATATAGGAGGGGTTTTAACCGATTGCCGACCCGGTGTGGTGTTCGCATCGGAGGAACGGAGGGTGGGTGCAGGTGGTGCACTAGCACCAGCGCGGTTCGTAGCCGAAGCCCGGCGGGGGCTAGGAGGAGTGGGGGGGGCGGGTCTACCACCTCAGCAGCGAAGGCTCGCGTGAGGGGAGAAAACGATTAGAAGTGGGGACGTTGACTACGTCACGCATCTCGAAGCTTCGAGAATCCGAGTCGTGGTTGAGAAGGGGGGAGGCCGACCTGGAGAGGGGTGGCAACGCGGACGCGACGTTGGCGCAGGGAGACAAAGAACGACTAAAACTAGAGTTAAGAATATCCTTATGGCTACTATTAGATCTACTATGAAAACTACAATTAGAATTAAAATTAGAATTAACAACACAATCAGAGCTGCGGTCTTGCAGCTCAACGGGAATATTAAAGAGCTTCGCGATGCGGGCAGCTTTTTCTCGTGGAGGCTCGAAGGCCTCCTGCGAACCAAGCGAATCGGAGGATCGACGAGGGAAGATGGCGGCCGGACCAGGACTGTTGCCAGGCGCGCGGATTTTTGACGGAGAGAGAGCTTGGAAATCGCTTACCAAAGCAGCAGAAATTTTTTGGCTTGTACCTGCAGCAGGGGCACTCGGGATGTTGAGCGTCGATGATGACGCAGCTAATGAAGGCTTTGAGAGGGCAAGGCCTCGTATCCGTGGAATGGCCGATTTCCGTGCCGGGAGAGAGCCGGCAGAAGAAGAAGAGAGTCCAGGAGGTGCCCGGGCCTTGGTTGCCATGGGCCGTTTCCGGCAGCCTTTAAGTAAATCACAATTTTTGCCTAACGGCACTTTCACAGTTTGTGGCCAGTCCCCCCTAAAAGGAGAGGACGACCGCGAAGGTACTATGAACTAGAACACTTCACAAGCAGAGACGAAATCCAGAAAGTACGATGGAACAAGAAAGAAAAACAGTTGCTACGCGCGACGCGCGAAGCACGACACGAGGCACGGAACACACGACGCAGCGGCGGAGCGATCGAGACACGTCCGATCGCGACGGATGCTGGACGCAGAATGACGTAGAAAACTTGGGCTTTCCTGTTAGCGTCACCCACTTTTTTTTTTAATATTTGGCAGTGATTTGGGGGTGGAAGGGATAATGGGGAGCAACAAGTAGATGGTGGAGGCGCCCGAGAGAATATGCGCGTCTTGTGCGTGAGGACTCGCCCCATTTGCCACCTCCCTGCGTTTTAATCCGTACCTGCTAGCCTGAGCCAGCTTACGGACAAACATGAATGTAACGTGCTGTTAGCTGCATGAGGTGGGGGTGTTTTTCGTGAGAAAAATTAGAGGAGGTGGGATATGGCGGAAAATTTTCAAAAAACCGCCGAAGGTATGAGTTAGAACTAAAAGGAGAACAGAGTAACAAGAGGAAAATATCTCCAGGTGGGTGAAAGGGCTGGAGATGTGCTGGGCACGTGGACACGTGTAGGACGATTGAGTGCTGGGTAAAACAAAATTGGGAGGTAAGAGTGTAGGTAGAGAGGAACCTTACGGATCAGACTGGGCGTTGATCGAACCTGGAGTGAAGCTGAAAGTCGTATTTTATGCGGTAGGGTATAGTGTGGATGTTAAAATCTGCCAGGCGACGAACTAGCGGGTTGATATGCTTGTTACAATTAAAGTTAGCCATTAGTCTGCCGATGTACGCGTCGATCGTCGGTAACCTTGCGCGGAGGTGGAGTTTTTTGGTAGAAAAATGCGAGGGCAGGTTTAGGATCAGCTTTAGGACCCTTTGCGCTGTCTGGACCTTCCATTGGTTTTCCAACGTGAGGCAGTCCCAGTAAACCAGCAGACCGTACGTCAGCACCGGGCGGATGCACATGCCGTATATGGATAGGCAAACGTTCTCAAGTAAGCTGGAGTGAGAGGACAGGTGCGGTCTGAGAAAGGCTGCAACTTTGTGCATTTTGGCGATGCGGTCGTTGGCCGCCGCTGCCCAGGTCAGTCCGGAGTCCAAGACGACGCCAAGGTAAGTGACCTTGCGGGACCATTGGACCGAGTGCCCATTGACCAGGAGATTGTCGACAGTACCGCTACGTTGGCGCGAGAATAAAATGGCCTCCGTCTTACTGGCGTTTATGGCGAGCTTCCATTGCTTGAAGAAGTCGAGAACTGAATTTAAGTAACGCTGCAGGCGATCGCGTGCCACCCACGGCCGACGCGACTCGGTGAGAAGTGCGGTGTCGTCCGCGAACGGAGCCAGTGTGCATGTAGAGAGGGTGGGGATGACATTTATGTAAAGCTTAAATAATACCGGGCCGAGGATCGAGCCCTGCGGGACACCCGCCGGGACCGGACGAGCACTCGATGCGACGCCGTTGACTCGAGCATAGGAGGACCTGCCGGCCAGGTATGATTCTATCAGCTTCAGGAATTCGCCTTGAAAGCCGTGGATCTGGAGTTTGAAAATCAAGGCGTCGTGCCAGACCGAATCGAATGCCTTTTGGAGATCCAGAAGGACCATTGCGGTAACGTGCTTTATAATAAAACCGTGCGTCGCCCGCTGGGCGATGCGCACAATCTGGTGAATCGTGGAATGACTGCGCCGGAAGCCAAACTGCTGCGGTATGATGATATCATTCTCTGACGTGAATCTGCTGACGTAGTCGAATATCACGGACTCGAACACCTTGCCCAGAATGGAAAGGAGACTTATCGGGCGGTAACTGGAAGCTAGGTTTTTTGGCTTGCCAGGCTTGTGGATGGCGGAAACTCTGGCCAATTTCCACGGTTCGGGAAAATAAGAAACGCGAAGGCAGTGACGGAAGATATAGTATACTTGGCATATCAATTTTTTAGAGGAATTTTTGAGCATCAAGGAACTTATGCATTCATCTCCCGGCGATTTTTTGTCGCCGAGTCGCGAGATAACCGTGGATATGCTACGCGGAGATAAGCCGGAGCAAAGCCAGTCGGAGTGAGGAGAGGCAGTGCTATGAAAGGTTGCAGTAAAGTTATTCACCTCGGATTCGTGCGGCATGTTAAGAGAGCGAGCCTCCCTGAAGACGGATTCGAATTGTTGTGCCAATAGTTCAGATTTGCCTTCCGACGAGCAGATGTTAGTGCTACCGTCGTCAAGTATCGGCAGCTTATATTTATCAGTTTTATTGGACAGGGCTGCATAGGTCGCCCAAAAGGTGGGGTCGACCTTGCGGAAGGTGCCGAGTTTGTCGACCCAACCTTTATTCCTAAGATAGGAAATTTGCCTTTTAATGCCCGCAGACAGGTCTTTAAGGATGTCACCAAGGTGAGGCAGGCCCAGTCATTGGGACAACTTTCTTATCTTGCGCCTTCTACGTATGAGAGCGGACAGGTAATCGTCGTTCGTAAGGAACGCGTGACGAGTTGAAGCAGTGTTAACTTTTGTTGTGGCTAAGCGAACAGAGGAGAGCATACAGGCAGTGATGTCCACAATGCACCCGTCGATGTCCGAGCTGGTCGTGAAATCCGTCTTCAGGGGGGAATTATTTGTTTGGTGTCTGTACAACCCCCAGTCAATGACCCGATCGAGGCCGATGTTAGACTGAGGTAGGGCAGGTAGGAGGGTGACAGGGGCATGGTCAGAGGGGCCGAGATCGAGAGCATTGCAGCTTAGGGAGTGGTTTACCGAGAAGGAAGATGTCCTGGGTGGACGCGCGAGACCGTGAGTTGAAGCAAGTGAATTTGTCCGGGTGGATAATATCGTTGGAAGAGTTGGAGAAGTGTTTATGAAGAACCCTACCACTGTAGTTTGAGGCGTAGTTATTCCACAGTGGGTACTTAGTGTTGAAGTCGCCTCCGATAATGAATGGAGAACCCATGTTAGTGAGCATATCGACCATGAGCGGAGTCAGTTTAGTTCTGGGTCGAACATAGGCTACACCGATGTAGACGGAAGATGAGTCCAGTTTGACGAAGCAGTGATCGGCCGGCACCGGGAGTACATGGGTGATTGCTCGATAGGCGAGGGTGCGGTGGATCAGAATTGCCACCCCGCCCCCTCTGCAATCCCTGTCGTGTCTGATGACCTCGAAATCGGGAATGCTGACGCTGACCGCGGGTACCAATCGCGTCTCCGTGAGGAGCAGTATTTCGGTCTGTTCGCGCGCAATAATGAGCAGGAGCTCATTTCTGTGTAGGTTGAACGACCTGATGTTCCATAAAAGAATCTTCGGGAGGGAAGCCATTTTAGTCAAGATCACTCAGTACTTCAATGAAGGCCTGAAATTTTTCGCTGTTGGAGGAACAGCTTGCGAGTTTGTTATTTAGTTTCCGAATCGAGGAAAGCATGAGATTTAGATTTACTAAGGATTTGAGTTTGTTCAATTCGGACATGAAGTCCTGGAAGCTTCCGGAGTCGTCACCGGAGGACTGCATGGGGGCTGACCGCGTGCCGGGTCCCTCCCTGCGCGCGCCAACCCCGCTCGTTACGTCCGCGAAGGACAAACCGCGCCCGGGAACCGGCGCGGGTCGTGAAGTTATTTCCGGTTGTATTGGTACGGGAACGGGCTTTCGCTTGCTCGTGGGGTGGGCTTGCTATCCCTGATTTTTAAATAGCTCATCAGGGCAGGACACTTGGAGAAGTTCGCTGTGTGTGAGCCCTTGCAGTTGATGCAGAATGGGGCGACGTCCAGCGGCTTGGTGCACTGCGACGTGTGGTGGTCGCCGGCGCACTTCACGCAACGCGGGGCCACGTTGCAGTTCGAGGCGGAATGCCCGAACGCCTGGCAGCGAAAGCATTGGGTAAAGTTCTTTTTTGAGAAGTACTTATCCCAGTATGCACGCATGCTAAAGAGGTAGCTTGCTTTATTTACGTTGTTAAGGCTGGTGCCCGCGGGAAAATTAACTCGGTAAACAGGTCTGTTAGCGGACTTGCTTATGCATGAGCAGTTGATCGGCTGCAGGTTAGCCCTGCGTAGTTCGTTTAGCACTTCTTCGACCGGGGTCGGTGGAAGCCCCTTGAGTGCCAGGCTCAGGATTTTCTCGCTACTGGGGGTGAAGGAGAAAAAGGATAGGTTGTTATCGCATAGGAATCTTGGTTCTCAAACTGGACCCGGATGCCCTCTTTGAGAAGTTTGAGTTTAAAGGTATTACCACATAGGTCTGATAGTTGATTCTCGAGGACGTGCGCCGAGCAGGAATATTTTGTTATGTAGATGGGGGGGATCTTAGTGGAGACACGGCCCACCATCGGCCTGTCACTGGTAATCCGTGGATTGGAAGCGTTCGCAGCGGTGCGTCCATTGACCGAGGTGCGTCGAGAAGTAGAGGGGAGAGGGTCCTCCGTCTCCGCGGTGAAGGCGCGCGAGAGGGGGGAGAATCGGTTGGAAGTAGGGATATTTGAAACTTCCATTGTTTCAGCGGCGTCGTGGGAATTTCCGTCGCGGTTTGGGACGAGGCCCGAGATTACGCCGGCGGCCGCGCTGGCGCTTGCCGGGGATGACCGAAACAGTGTAGAACTGCGTCCAGAGATCATGTCGGGGGTGAGGGAGAATTTATTACTATTAATGCTGTCACTAACTTGGTAGCTAAATCTATCCGAGGAGAGGGAGCTATGCTCATGTACTTCGACGGGAACGTTGAATAACTTAACCACACGTGCGGCTTTTTTGCACGAGGGTTCGAGGGATTCCAAGGAATTTACCGATTCCGCAGAGCGACGGAGGGAAGAAGCGGCGGGCTGGGGAGCCCTGCTGGACACTTGGTCGCCCGGGGGCGAAAGAGAACTGTTATCACTTACCGGACTTGAGGCCGGAACGGAGGCACCTGGTTTGCTGTGCGGCGATGAGACCGCAGCCAAGGAAGATTTGGAGAGGGAGAGCCCCTGCTTCCTCACGAACGAAGTCTTCTTTGGGGCTCTGCGAGACCCCACAGGAACTGGGACGGAAGATAGTCCGGATGGTATACGAGCCTTGGCGGCCATGGGCGGCCGCTTTCGGCAACCTTTCAGTAGGTCACAGTTTTTGCCGAAAGGCACACTTGCTGTTGCGGCCAGTGCTTCCTCAAGGGGAGTGGACGACCACAGGGCAAGAATAATGGAGCAAACGAATCGAGTGCGAACAGAGCGACACAAAAGAATCGACTATTGCTACGCAAAGCACGCGGGACACAGGTAGGCGGAGTGAGCGAAGACACGTCCGATCACTGCGAGCGCTGGATGCCAACTGGCTTTTCTGTTAGCGTCACCCAATTTTTTTTTTTATAATTTGGCAAGGACTTGACTTTGGCAAGGACCCCCCCACCTTGGGAGGTGGGGGGAAGAGAATAACGAAGAGAAGGAAGCACCTGGAAAATTAGTAAGATGCGGAGAGCGCAAAGTTCCCCCCCGGTTACCCCCTCCTACGGTTTGTGCCGTGCGTGCCAGCTCGCGGCCAGCTCACCGGCAAACCTGAAGATAAGTGTGATGTTAACCACGTGATGTGGGTGAGTATGGGAATAATACAGCCATGAAAGATGAAAAATATGGAGGAAAATTTTCAAAAAACCACCAAATAGAATAGCATAGGAACATAGAAATAATACAAGAGAAATGAGAAAGACTCAGCTGGGTGAGGCTGAGGTGCGGCGCATGCGGACGCAACAGGCGCGAGTGCGTAGCGAGACAGTCGTGGGGGGGGGGGGAATAGCAAGGGGTATAAACGAACGAGGAAAAACAACGCGCCCGCACCAACCCAGGCGCAAATGAAAGAGCAAGGCCAGTGAAATCAAGGACTCGAGCCCACTTAGGCGCGATCAAATCTGGAGTTAAGTGGGAATTTGAATTTGATGCGGTATGGTATCGTGTGGATGTTGACCTCAGCCAATCCACGCCAGCGATGAGTTTGTTAACGAAGGTCTCGATCAGCGGAGTCCTAGCATAGAGATGGAGTTTTTTAGTGGAGAAATAGGGACTCACGTTGAGGATGGTTTTCAACACCTTATTTTGGGCAGTCTGGACTCTGCGCCGGGCCACGGAGTTTAAGCAGTCCCAGTAAACTAATAAGCCATACGTTAAGATAGGGCGGATGCACATGCGGTAGATGGCAAGCCGGATATTCAGGTGCAGATTCGACAGGCGCAACAAGTGGGGACGAAGGGCGATAGCGACCCTGTGCATTTTATTAATGCGGTCATTTGCTGCCGCCAGCCAGGTAAGTTTCGAATCCAAGACAACACCAAGATAGATGACCTCGTCTGACCATTGTATCTCATGGGTGTTTACCACCAGACACTCAACTGAGCGACGGCGAGGGCGCGCCAAGAGGAGGGCCTCGGTCTTGGAAGCATTAATGGCCAGCTTCCAATGCATACAAAATTCCAACACGATGTCTAAATAGCGCTGAAGGCGGTCGCGAGCCACGCGTGGCTTGCGGGAGGTGGTAAGGAGCGCCGTGTCATCCGCAAACAAGGCCAGCGCGCAGTTAGTGAGGGTGGGGATGTCATTCATAAATAAGTTAAAAAGCATGGGACCGAGAATCGAGCCCTGCGGAACCCCAGCCGAAACCGGTCGAGCACTCGACGCGGCCCCGTTCACCCGGACATAAAAAGTTCTACCCATCAGGTAGGAATCAATCAACTTCAGAAGCTCGCATTGGAAACCAACGGCTCGCAGTTTGAAAATGAGAGCATCGTGCCAGACGGAGTCAAAGGCTTCCTGGAGATCCAGGAGAACCATTGCCGTGACGTATTTGATATTAAAGCCGTGGGTAACCTGCTGTGCGATGCGAGTAATCTGGTGCAAGGTCGAGTGCTTCCGCCGAAAACCAAACTGCTGGGGAATGATAATGTCATTGTCAGAGGCAAATTTGCTATTGTACTCGTGGATAACGGATTCACACACCTTACCCATTATGGAGAGAAGGCTAATTGGACGATAAGTAGACGCTAATTTTTTGGGTTTACCCGGCTTGTGGATGGTCGAAACACGGGCCAGCTTCCACGAGCCGGGGAAATAAGCGGTGCGTAAGCAAAAACGAAAGATGTAGTACACTTGGCAAATGAGTTTTTTGGAAGCGTTTTTAACATTTGTGAACTCAAACGGTCATCACCCGGAGATTTTTTATCGCCAAGACGTGAAATAATTTTGAGAATGCTGAGGGGAGAGAGCCCAAAGCAAAGAAGATCGGAACAAGGAGTGGAAGCTTTCCGAAAGTGTGTGATAAAGTCCTTGATCTCAGCCTCGCGGGGTGTGCTGAGGGAGCAAGCCTCACTGAAAACGGACTCAAACTGTTGGGCCAGAATTTCGGCCTTCTCCTCCGCCGAACAGACATCAGTGCCATGGTTATTAAAAATGGGCAACTTAAGCCCCTCAAATTTGTTAGTAATGGCGGCATAAGTCGCCCAGAAAGTCGGGTCAGGCTTTCGGAAGGATCCGAGTTTGTTAATCCATGCCTTGTTTCTTAGGTAGGAGATTTGTCTCTTAATTCCCGCAGAAAGATCTTTAATAACGTCATTCAGGTGGGGCAAGCCCATACGCTGAATTAGTTTGCGGATTTTACGCCTCCTCCTAATGAGGGCGGAAAGGTAGTCGTCATTTAGCAAGAACCCGTGGCGTGTGGAGGCAGTGTTAATTTTGGTAGTCGCGAGTCGGACGGAGGAGTGCATGTGAGCCATTATGCTACTTATGCAGTCGTCAATGGAAGAATTGGATTCGAAGTCCGTTTTCAGGGGAAAACCGTTAGAAAGTTGGCGGTAAAGCTTCCAGTCGATGGTCCTATCAAGGCCAGTGCCATAATGAGACAGGGCAGGCAGAAGGGAACCCGGAACGTGGTCAGAAGGACCGAGCTCAAGTGCACTACATTTTAGAGAATGATTGTAGGAAGAAAGAAAAATGTCCAGTGTGGAAGGACGGCAACGAGAAGTGAGTATGTACATTTATCCGGATAAATAATATCATAAGCAGAATTTGAAAAGTGAGTGTGAAGGACTCTGCCACTAACATTGGAGCGGTGGTTGTTCCATACTGGGTGCTTGGCATTGAAGTCACCCCCGACAGTGAGTGGAGAGCCCAAACCAGTGATCATGTCAAGCATGCGCGGAGTCAGTTTGATTCTGGGCGGAGCGTAAACTACACCAACATAAATCGCGGGGGAATGGAGCCGGATGAAGCAGTGCTCGACCGGGATAGGAAATTTATGCGTGATAGCCCGAAAGGCCACAGCGCGGTGGATCAAGATGGCAACCCCACCCCCATTTGAGTCACGGTCGTGTCTAATGATCTCAAAATCAGGAATAGAAATGGCTTCGGACGGAGAGATCCACGTCTCGGTGAGCAGCAGAATCGCGGCCTGCTCTCGGGCGATGAGGAGCAGGAGCTCATTTTTGTTTGCGCGGAACGATCGAATATTCCAAAGCAGGATCCTGGGTAGAGAAGCCATCTAATCAAGATTACCCAAGACCTCCACGAACACTTGAAATTTCTCGCTGTTGGAGTGACTGGCCGAGAGTCTGCTGTTTAAATCGCGCACAAGCGAAAGCATGAGCTTCACGTTGACAAGGGAGTTCAATTTTTTGAACTCCGCCATCAGGTCGTGAATGTTACCGACCTCCTGATGGGCAGAGAATTAGGAGCTCACCGTAGACCGGGCTCCTCAACGCGCGCCCCGACGCCCCTCGTGACGTCGGCGAATGACAACCCACGACCAGGGGCTGGCATGAAACGAGAAGTTATCACGGGAGGTTCCGGTATGGGAAAAGCGGCAGCAGGCGGAGCCTTGGGCGATTTGGCCTCACGGACGCTGAGATAATTCAGCAAAGCCGGGCATTTCGAATAGTTAGCCGTGTGCTGACCAGAGCAGTTGGAGCAGGTGAGAGGCACGTCGAGAGACTTAGCGCACTGAGATGTGTGGCGGTCACCAGCACATTTAACGCAACGAGGAGCTACATTATAATTTGTAGCAGAGTGGCCAAAGGCCTGACATCTAAAACATTGAGTATGAGATTTTTTTGAAAAAAATTTATCCCAGTAAACCCGGATACTGAATAAGTAGCTTGTCTTGGCAACCGAGCTGAATGAGGTGCCGGCAGGAAAGTTTATCCTGTAAACCGGCCTGTTAGCAGATTTGCTGGTACAGGCGCAATTTACAGGATTCAAGTTAGCTCTGCGGATTTCTTCTAGAATCTCCTCGGAAGGAGTCGGGGGAAGCCCTTTCAATACGAGGTTGAGAATCTTCTCAGAGTTAGGCGTGAATGTGAAAAAAGATAAGTTGTTATCACGAAGGAATGAGCTGAGCCTCGCGTGGGAGGTTTTGTTATCGAATTGTACCCTCACTCCTTGCTTCAGGAGCTTCAGTTTGAAGGTTTTACCACCACACATCTCAGTAAGCTGCTGCTCGAGCGTGTGGGCCGATGACGAATATTTAGTTATATAAATGGGAGGGGTTTTGACCGATTGTCGAACCGTAGAAGAGTTCGCATCGGAAGAACGGAGGGTGGGTGCAGGAGATGCACTAGTACCGGCACGGTTAGCAGCGGAAGCCCGGCGGTGGCTGGGAGGAGTGGGGTGGCGCGGGTGTACCACCTCAGCGGCGAAGGCTCGCGTAAGGGGAGAAAAGCGACTTGAAGTGGGGACGTTGATCACGTCACGCATCTCGGAACTTCGAGAATCCGAGTCGTGGCTAAGAAGGGGGGAGGCCGACCTGGAGAGGGGCGGCAGCGCAGACGCGATGTTGACGCAGGGAGACAAAGAACGGCTAAAACTAGAATTAAGAATATCCTTATGACTACTATTAGATCTACTATGAACACTATGATTAAAATTAAGATTAGAATTTACAACACAATCAGAGCTGCGGTCTTGCAGCTCAACAGGAATATTGAAGAGCTTCACGATGCGTGCAGCTTTTTCACGTGGAGGCTCGAATGCCTCCTGCGATCCGAGCGAGTCGGAGGATCGGCGAGGGAAGATGGCGGCCGGACCAGGACTGTTGCCAGGCACGCGGTTTTTAGATGGAGATAAAGCTTGGAAATCGCTTACCAAAGCAGCAGAAGTTTTTTGGCTCGTACCTGCGATGAGGGCACTCGGGATGGCGAGCGTCGATGATGACGCAGCTAAAGAAGCCCTTGAGAGGGCAAGGCCTCGTATCCTTGGGATGGCCGATTTCCGTGCCGAGAGAGAGCCGGCAGAAGGAGAAGAAAGTCCAGGAGGTGCCCGGGCCTTGGTTGCCATGGGCCGTTTCTAGCAGCCTTTAAGTAAATCGTAGTTTTTGCCAAACGGCACTTTCACAAGTTTATGGCCAGTCCCCCCTAAAAGGAGAGGACGACCACGAGATACTGAAGAACTAGAGCACTATTACACGCAGAGGCGAAAACCAGAAAGTTCGATGGAACAAGGAAGGAAAAACAGTTGCTACGCGCGACGCGCGAAGCACGACGCGAGACACAGAACACACGACGCAGCGGCTGTACGATCGAACACGTCCGACCGCGACGGACGCTGGACGCTGGAATGTCCGCTACGAACTGTAATGTAGCTCCTCGCTGCGTTAAATGTGCTGGTGACCACCACACATCTCAGTGCGCGAAGTCTCTTGACGTACCCCCCACCTGTTCCAACTGCTCCGGTCAGCACACGGCTAACTACTCGAAATGCCCGGCTCTGCTGAATTATCTCAGCGCCCGCGAGGCCAAATCTCCCAAGGCTCCGCCCGCTGCCGCTTTTGCCATACCGGTACCTCCCGTCATAACTTCTCGTCCTATGCCAGCCCCTGGTCGTGGGTTGTCATTCGCCGACGTCACGAGGGGCGTCGGGGCGCGCGTTGGGGAGCCTGGTCTACGGTCAGCTCCAAATTTCTCTGTCCACGAGGAGGTGGGAAATATCCATGACTTGATGACCGAGTTCAAGAAATTGAACTCGCTCGTCAATGTTAAGCTCATGCTCTCGCTCGTGCGTGATTTAAACAGCAGACTCTCGGCCTGTCACTCCAACAGCGAGAAATTCCAGGTGTTTGTGGAGGTCTTGGGTAATCTTGATTACATGGCTTCTCTACCCAAGATCTTGCTATGGAATATTCGATCTTTCCGCGCAAACAAAAATGAGCTCCTGCTCCTCATCGCCCGAGAACAGGCCGAGATTCTGCTGCTCACCGAGACATGGTTTTCTCCGTCCGAGGTCATCTCGATCCCTGACTTTGAGATCGTTATACACGATCGCGACTCAGGTAGGGGTGGGGTTGCCATCCTGATTCACCGCGCTCTGGCTTTTCGGGCTATCACGCATAAATTTCCTATCTCGGTCGAGCACTGCTTCATCCGGCTTTTTTCCCCCGCGATTTATATCGGAGTAGTTTACGCCCCGCCCATCATCAAACTGTCTCCACGCAACTGTCGACTCGCGACTACAAAAATCAACACTGCCTCCACACGCCACGGATTCTTGCTAAATGATGACTACCTTTCCGCCCTCATTAGGAGAAGGCGTAAAATCCGTAAATTAATTCAGCGTATGGGCTTGCCCTACCTGAACGATGTCATTAAAGATCTTTCTGCGGGTATTAAGAGACAAATCTCCTACCTAAGAAATAAGGCGTGGATTAGCAAGCTCGGATCATTCCGAAAGCCCGACCCGACCTTCTGGGCGATTTATGCTGGCATCACTAATAAATTCGAGGGGCATAAATTACCCATTTTTGATAACCATGGCACTGACGTCTGCTCGGCGGAGGAGAAGGCCGAAATCCTGGCCCAGTTCGAGTCCGTTTTCAGTGAGGCTTGCTCCCTCAGCACACCCCGCGAGGCTGAGATCAAGGATTTTATTACTCATTTTCGGAAAGCTTCCACTCCCTGTTCCGATCTCCTTTGCTCTGGGCTCTCTCCCCTCAGCATTTTCAAAATTATTTCACGTCTTGGCGATAAAAAATCTCCGGGTGATGACCGTTTGAGTTCTCAAATGTTAAAAAACGCTTCCAAAAAACTCATCTGCCAAGTGTATTACATTTTTCGTTCTTGTTTACGCACCGCTTATTTCCCCGGCTCGTGGAAGCTGGCCCGTGTTTCGGCTATCCACAAGCCGGGTAAACCCACAAATTTAGCTTCTAGTTACCGGCCAATTAGCCTCCTCTCCATAATGGGTAAGGTGTTTGAATCCGTCATCCATGAGTACGTTAGTAAATTTGCCTCCGACAATGACATTATCATTCCCCAACAGTTTGGTTTTCGGCGGAAGCACTCGACCTTGCACCAGATTACTCGCATTGCGCAGCAGATTACCCACGGCTTTAATGTTAACCACGTCACGGCAATGGTTCTTCTTGACCTCCAGAAAGCCTTTGACTTCGTTTGGCACGATGTTCTTATTTTTAAACTGCAAGCCGTTGGTTTCCAATGCGAGCTTCTGAAGTTGATTGACTCCTACCTGATGGGTAGAACTTTTTATGTCCGGGTGAACGGGGCCGCGTCGAGTGCTCGACCGGTTTCGGCTGGGGTTCCGCAGGGTTCGATTCTCGGCCCCTTCCTTTTCAACTTATTTATGAATGGCATCCCCACCCTAACTAACTGCTCGCTGGCTCTATTTGCGGACGACACGGCGCTCCTTACCACCTCCCGCAGGTCGCACGTGGCTCGCGACCGCCTTCAGCGCTACCTGAACATCGTTTTAGAATTCTTTATGCATTGGAAGCTGGCCATTAATGCTTCTAAGACCGAGGCCATCCTCTTCACGCGCCGTTGCCGTCGCTCGGCTGATTGTCTGGTGATTTACACCCACGAGATTCAATGATCGGACAAGGTCACCTATCTCGGTGTTGTCTTGGATTCAAAACTCACCTGGCAGGCGGCAGCAAACGACCGCATTAACAAAACGCACAAGGTCGCTGCTGCCCGTATACCCCACCTGTCGCGCCTATCGTGCTTACATCTGAACATCCGGCTTGCCATTTACAGAATGTGTATCCGCCCTGTTTTAACGTACGGCTTATTAGTTTATTGGGACTGCTTGAGTTCCTTGGCCCGGCGCAGAGTCCAGACCGCCCAAAATAAGGCATTGAAGACCATTCTCAATGTGAGTTCCTGTTTCTCCACTAGAAAGCTCCATCTTTATGCTAGGACTCCGCTTATCGAGACCTTCGTTAACAAGCTCATCTCCGGCGTGCACCGCGAGAAGCACGTAAATCCCTTGGTGCGTGGTTTGGCCGAGGTCAACATACACACGATCCCATACCGCATCAAATACAATTTCCCGCTTAACTCTAGATTTGATCGCACCTGAGTGGGCTTGATTTTCTAGATTTCACTGGTTGCTCTTTTATTTGCGCCTGGGTTGGTGCGAGCGCGTTGTTTTTCCTTGCTTGTTTGTTTATACCCCTTGCTATCCCCCCCCCACTCGACTGTCTCGCTGCGCTCTCGCTGCGCTCTCGCTGCGCTCTCGCTGCGCTCTCGCTGCGCTCTCGCTGCGCTCTCGCTGCGCTCTCGCTGCGCTCTCGCTGCGCTCTCGCTGCGCTCTCGCTGCGCTCTCGCGTCCGTATGCGCCTCGCCTCAGCCTCACCCAGCTGAGTCTTCCTCATTTCTCTGTATTACTCCTGTTCCTATGCTATTCTTTTGGAGGTTTTTTGAAAATTTTCCTCTATATTTTTCTTTCCAAGCGGTACCACATATTCAAAACTGGCGCGTTACAGAAGGTCTAACCTCCAACGACCACAACATGATCACCCTCAGCTTCCGCTCCACCCAAGTTACCAACCACACCCCGCAACAGCCCTGCTTCAACACCAGAAAGGCGAACTGGGAGAAATTCCAGAGCACCCTCCTGAAAGAGAAGCGATCCCTTCGCGACCTCTTTCACATCAACTCCGCCGAGGAAGTCGAATTGGCCGCCACTTCTCTCCAATACTCGCGCCTGTGCCACTTCTATGAAAAGAAAAACCGTGCACCCCCAATCAGTACCATGGTGGACCGCAAAACTGACCACCATGAAGAAAACCACCTACAGAACCCGAAAAATATTTCAGTCAGAACAGGACCCGTCTCGCAAATCAGAATTCAGAAAAATCTACTCAAAAGCCAGACGACTATACACATTGGAAGTGTACGAAGCAAAAAAGACCAGCTGGCAAAAATTCGCGAGCGAAGTGGGAAACGGGAACCCCTGGGGAGCGATCTACAAGCTGCGCATGCAGAAGATCCTCACCCCACGGGGAAGGTGTAGCTTCATGGGACCGCTCTGCCCTTAATCTCCTCAACAGCCTCGTACCCGACGACACAAACGACACGTCCGACTCACAACGCGAAATCAGAGCAGCCCGCGACACCCCCTCCGGACACATCAAACACCGATGAATTCCTCGAACACGAAGTCCGCTCGGCAATTTTCGGACTCAGCAACGGAAAAGCCCCGGGGTCAGACGGAATCGAGGTCGAGGCCCTAAAAGCCTCGTACGGCATCCTGCATGAGGAACTACGCGCACTGTTCAACAGCTGTCTCCAGTTTGGAATTTTCCCCAAAGTCTGGAAATCCGGCTCCATTCGCCCCCTCCTGAAAAGTGCAGATAAAGACGACAGTCTCCCCACCTCGTACAGACCCATTTGCCTCCTCCCGGTGATCGGGAAATGCCTAGAAAAACTCATAGCTCAGAAACTCTCCCCCCTCTTCAACGATAACCAGTACGCCTCAGAACGCCAATTCGGCTTCAAAAGGGGCAAATCAACGGAATACGCAATCATCTTAGTAAGGAACCTCACCAGCCAATTCAACCTTCACTACTGCACAATAGCCCTCCTATTCGACATCTTCGGCGCGTTTGATAACGTTTCGTGGCCAAGTATGCTCCGCAGACTGCAAGAAAGACAGTGCCCCCAGAATATCTACCAATTTACTGCCGACTATCTGCGTAACAGAGAAGTCCCACTGTTCGGCAAGCACGATGCAGTCCGGAAATCAGTCTTCAGGGGCTGCCCGCAGGGTTCCATCCTTGGCCCCAGCCTATGGAATCTAGTTTTCGACGACCTTCTAAATACTCTGGCAAGCCAGGGGCACGAGGCAGTCGCTTACGCCGACGACCTCCTTATCCTCGTACCAGCGAGCTCCAGAATAGACCTGGGAACTCGCGGTCAAGCAGCAGCCTCCCTGGTTGAAAACTGGTGCAACCAAAAGAAATTGACTCTCTCAACTTCCAAGTCAGAATTAAACTTTTTAAAAGGAACTCTGGACCCCAAGAAACCTCCCAGTATACAAATCTACGGGGAACAGAATAAACTCGTGAATACAATTAGATATCTAGGCATTCATTTCGACAGCCGTCTCGGTATAAACTCCCACGCGACCAAAATAAAAGATAAATGCGCGCAAAAATTCAACTCCCTCTCCGCGGTAGCCCGTATAGAATGGGGTCTCCGATCCAGATGTTTAAAAACCCTATACACCGGCCTCTTCGTACCAACAGCAACATATGCCGCCTCCGCCTGGAGTGACCTGCTTACAGAAAAATCGCGCAAAGAACTCCTCCGAGCTCAAAGAGTCGCGTCCTCCGGGTGAGCAAAGCATATAGCACAACCTCCACAACAGCACTACCAGTCATCACAGGAACCCTCCCCATTGATCTCAAAATTTGTTTGATCCGACAAGCCGCGCTCAGATACAAAGTCCGTAAACGAATACCCTTCCAAATCGATGACTATCAGTTCCCGGAAAACGCCGAACAGCACCCACCGGCAAAAGCTATCCTTAACACCCTGATCGACGAATGGCAAGCCAGGTGGGACAGCTCCACCGACGGCAGACACACCTTCAGCATCTTCCCAAACGTAAGGGACAGACTGAACAGACATGACCTACCCCTGATTCACTACACGTGCCAATTCCTATCCGGGCATGGCGAATTCGCGGCAAAACTGTATACAATGGGCCTAGCCAGCAGGTGTGGAACATCGCCCGAGTCCCCGCAGCACGTCCTACTAGAATGCCGGTTTTTCGAGATTGAACGATCGGAACTTCGTAACTGCATCAGGCAAACGGGCTTGCCGTGGTCACCGACGCTCAGGCAAGTGTTCAACGACGACTGCATAAGCGAACTCAGTACAACCGCGAGATGCATCCTACGGAAAAAGGAAATCAACTGGAACCGCGACGTGACAACCAGAAACCAACCGCCACGCAACCCCCCCCCCCCCCCCCTCTGTAAGCACCCGGTCGCTCCGGAGCACGAACACACAATAGCGAACACACATACCTGTTTCTTTTTGTTTTTCTTCTCTTCTCTCTCTCTTCTTCTCCACCCCCGCCTCCCTCCCTCTTCTTCCCACGCGTGGCCCCTCTCTTTACATACATCTCTCTTCGTACCTCGACCCCCAGTGCAGACGGCGTACTGCGCTGTGGTGGGTGAGGTCTAACGGCGCAAGCCAAACTGCTGGGATGAAGCGCAAGCTGGCGGCTCTACCTCCTCGTGGTCCCCGCTGGACAGCTCTCCCCGTCGTCTGCGATGTGGAGGGCTGACTAAACGAGCCGCTTCCCTCACGGGTACATCCAACTTGCTCAATGACTCCTCACGGATGAGAGCAGGGTTTTTTCCAAGCCGCACGCATTCACACCATCGTGTGCCGCTACCCCGGCAGTGGCCGATAGAAAGTACAAACATGCTAACAACATCTTGCTGGCAAAGCTGCTATAGGGGAAACCCTGAGGCGCAGCGCGTCGATTACTCGACTAACAAACCGACACTATCTGTCCCTATCTACTCCCCTCAGGGGCTGTGTCTGTCCTTGGGTCGACCTTGGTCGATCGAAGGGCGGACACAGTATGGGTCTTAGCGAACCCAAGGTACCCGAGCTCTTAGCACACCGTAAACCAGTGGTCATGTTTCGCTGGAACGGGGGTCTTGCCTTAACCGGCCGGACCGCGAGGATTACAACCTCTATAAAAAATCCCTCACCCCAAGGTATGGGGGTAAAGCGGCTCTGCCCCGGTTGACCACCCCTTCCGACCTTCTCGTGGGACCCTGTATGATGACTTCCAAAAACAAAAAATTATAATCGATGGAGAGAGGTGAAGGAGAGGATAATGTAGAAGAGGTAGAAATGCCTTTGCCTGATAATCCTAGTAGAGGGCATAGCAGAAGAAGCTCTACCTCTTCCCTGGCAGCTGATGAATCAGCAGGTAGAGGAGGTACGCCATCAAGAGCTAAGAGACGCAAAACTGGCGAACTAGGAATTGAAAATATTAGCATTCAAGAAATTATAGATAATGATAAGCAAAAAAGAAACACATTAAAGGAAGTGTTCGATGAACGGCTAAAATGAAAGGAATTTTTGTTTAATGATAACAATAAGATGACGAAATTGAGTATCAAGTTCATTTTGGACAAATGGGCAATTTTGGAAAATAGATTACAAGAGGAAATAATACAAAAATAACACAAAAGGTTTTATACTCACAAGTTGCAGCAAAAGTTCCAGCACCCTATGGTCCGTCTAGCAAGCAACCCCCTGAAAAAACAAAATAAAAGATGATTATGAAGTTGTATTATTGAGGCCTGAAAGTGAAAACGATACAAGGAATAACGACGAATTAAAAAGTGAAGTTATAGATAAACTAAAGGATGTAAGTAAAACGTTAAAGGTTAGAAGTATAAGGCAAATGAAGAAAAAAGGTATTGTCATTCAAGTTAATGATAAAAGTGATGTGGACATCATAAAAAAGACCAATTTAGAAAAGATTGGTTTAAAAGTTGAGAAACCTAAAAAGATCAACCCATCTATAATCATTTATGATGTAGAGGAGGAATACAAAAAAGATGAACTTATAGAAAACTTTGCAACAAAAAGTTAAATCTGAGTACCGGAAAAAGCATGCAAGAACTTAAGAGTGAAATTGACTTTAGACATTGCTTTAAAGCTAAAGATGATAGAGTTAATTGGATTGTACAAATTCCTAAACCCAATCTCACTGGATATAACTGATTCTATACAAGCGTGACACGACGTAACACTACACGTGACTATGTTACTCTGAACCGATGAGGATAGAAACCAAAGGGTTTATATAGTCCCAAAAATGCATGGGGGTGTACTAAAACTTTCCATATAAGGATATTTAGGAGTCGTCGTCGGGCAACGCCTGTCGCACACATGGTGCAGCTGGTCATGCATTTTCCCAGTCTCCCTTAATTGTTTATGATAAGCGAAAGAATTTTAGGGCGTCTTCCCTTCACAAATGCGAGCTCGAAAACGCGAGGAGAGCGACGTATGTTTGAAAATTATGTTTGAAAATAATTTGGATCTCCTGTGCTTGCACGAGCCCCACAGTTTCAAAAAGTTAGTACGTGGCTATAACTCACCAAACTTAAGAGTAATACAATCTACAGGATCAACCCCATGGGTGGCTGCGGTGGCTTTGCATGAGAAATTAGATTTATTTGTTTTTCCGGGTTCTAATCAGCATGTTTTATTTTTCAAAGTTTACACTGAAGCATGTAGTTTTTATATAATTAATGTTTATTGTCAATATTCTTTGCCAATCCTTACATTTTTGCATGCAATAGATAAAGTTTTACTAAAAATAAAAGGAGAGAAATTTATAATCACATTGGACACAAATTCTAAATCTGAGGCGTGGTTTTCAGGTGAAACTGATGATAACGGTAGACTAATTGAGGACTTCATATTGGCAAATGACTTAATAATTTTAAACGAACAGAATAACCCGCCTACCTATATGACAGCCAGCGGTCAATCTAATATTGATGTCACGTTGGCTAGTTCAAATTTTAGTAAGAATATTAATGACTGGAACGTTAGTCTGGGCTGTTCGTCTAGTGATCACAACCTCATAACATGCAAGGTATCACAAGACAACCAAAATCAGAATGAAAATAAACAATTCAGAAAGGTAGCAATTATAGAAAAACCTTTTAATCTGAAAAAAGCGGACTGGATGGGATTCGAGAAAAGCGTTAATGAAAAATTTAGTGAAGAAATTAAGAATAAATTAAAGGAATATAATCCAGAAAAAGCAGTAAAGATTTTTACTACCCTTTTGACGCAATGCTGTTTGGAAAACATCCCTAGGAAAGGCACCAATGATAAGGGTGTCCCTTGGTGGGCTGATGAGTTGCAAACTCTAAGAATGGAAACAAATAATCTGAAAAAACAACTTTATAGAGCAAGGAAACTTAACTTTATCGATTTAATTCCGGAATACGAACAAAAATTTAGAAAGGCCAGAAACAAATACGTCGCGGTAATTAGGAAAACCAAAAGATCATCTTGGAAAAATGTCGTTACTAAGGAAGGGAACAGAGACCCTTGGGGGATGATATACAAAATCGTAAGGAACAAACTTAACAAGGAAGAGTATTTAAATTCCATTAAACTCCCATCGGGGGAGGTTACTATTAGCTCGCGAGAAACTATTAGAATATTATTAGAGAAGTGTGTTCCGAAAGACGACAAAACTAACGAATCAGGTGATCAAAAATTACAGAAAGCAAAAAATAGTGTATATATTAATAAAAATTTAGAACCGGAAATTACTTTTGACGAAATTTTAAATTCAATTAGAAAATGTAAAAAAAGGAAAGCTGCTGGTCCCGATTGCTTCCAATCGGAATTGATTTTAAAACTCTGGGAAATTGATAGAAACATATTGTACATATTGAAACATATTGATAAGGCTTTACTAAGTTCGTACAGACCGATTGCACTTTTGTCTGCGGCAGGTAAAATTTTTGAACGAATTATAATTGATAGGATTCAAATCTACTATAAAAGCAAAAATCTAGAAAATCAAAATCAATATGGTTTTAGATCACATAAATCAACAGACGATGCGCTGACTGCACTAAGGGTGGGAGTTAAAAGTTCAAGTAAAAAATACGTCCTAGCTATATTTTTTGATATAGAGGCTGCCTTCGATTGCCTTTGGTGGCCGGCTATAATTGCAAGGCTCATTAAAGCTGAGTGTAGTTGTGTTATAATAAAATTGATTAATAGTTATGTTAAGAATAGGAAAATATTGGTGAAGTCAAAATTTGATAAAATTATTGGTAAATTTTAAGGGGATGCCCACAAGGATCCATTATCGGCCCCATGGCGTGGGGCTGGTGTTTAGATGCTTTTCTGGACGACTTCCAAAACGAATTTGAAGATGAAAATGCCGAGGTAGCAGCCTATGCTGACGATGTTGTGATACTTGTTAAGGGTAACTCCCGTTTAGAACTTGAAAGAACTGCTGAAAGAGGGATACAAATTCTAATTGAATGGTGTGGCAATCACAAGCTAAAAATCTCGATAAACAAAACTACAGCTCTATTAATAAAAGGCAAATTAAATGAGGAAAGATTGCCCATAGTTAAAATTTATGACAAAAAATTGAAATATTTGGATAAAACAAAATACCTAGGTGTTATAGTCGATAAAAAATTCAATTTCATAGACCATGTAAAATATATCAGGAACAAAATTATTAGTTTGACAATGGCTTTTAAGAGAGTAGCTCGAGACAGTTGGGAAATAAAATCTAACATTATAGATATACTATATACAGCGGTTTACTTACCTATTGTAACATACGGTTCAGGCTTATGGTTCCAGGAAGCTCAAAAAATTTATGTTTTAAGGCAACTCTTAGCTGCTCAGAGAGTAATTTTACTTTTGAAAACAAAAGCGTGTAGGACTACTTCCAAGGCTGCAATGCAAGTGGTGGCTGGTGCCCTCCCACTGGATCTTGCTGTAACAAGGCAAGCGATAATTAATAAAATGAGAAGAAATAAAAGTATTAAGTGGAAAACGTATAGCTATAGAGAAACAGAAAATTTGCAGTTGGAAGATGAGTCTTCTAGCATTAAAAATGAAAAGAAAAAGATTGATGAACTAATGTATACAGAGTGGCAGGAGAGATGGATTGCGGAAACAAAAGGAAGAAGCACATATGATTGTATTCAGGACGTAAAATTTGCTAGGAACAATAAATGGTTTAATCCTAATCGCTATTGTGTACATATAATCACAGGCTACGGCCCGATTAATAGTTCGTTATTTAAAAGGAATTGTGTAGAAAGTAAATATTGCCAAGTCTGTGACTTGCAGGAAGAGGAAAATATAGATCACCTAATCTTTAAATGTCCGAAATACGAACAGTATAGATACTCTGAAACAAAAAACGCTGAAATTGATAAAAGAAATTTAATTAACACACGAGAGAAATTTGACAAATTTTCGAAATTCGCCTTCCAGGTGTTTGAAAAAAGAAAGGAATGCATAATTGATTCTGAAAGTAGTAGATCCGCCTCCACGCTGGCAGGGACGGGCAACGATGGTCTAACAACCAACGGCTAATAATTCTAAAGTAAATGTAAAATTAACTGTTTGTAAACTATTTAAATAATATGATAATACCCTGTAAATAATAGAGGATGAGAATACTTATCATTCATGAACAAAGCAGTAATGAGCTGACGCTCGCGCTGCAAACAGTTTAAAAAAATGAAATGAAATGAAATGAATGTCCCTATCTAGTTTCTAGCGAAACCACTGCCAAGGAAACGGGCTTGGAAAAATTAGCGGGGAAAGAAGACCCTGTTGAGCTTGACTCTAGTCTGGCATTTTAAGGAGACATGAGAGGTGTAGCAGAAGTGGGAGATGGCAACATCGCCGGTGAAATACCACTACTTTCATCGTTTCTTTACTTACTCGGTTGGGCGGAGCGCGTGCGCCGAGGTTCCGACCCGGTTCTCACGGTGTTCTAGAGCCAAGCGTTTAAGAGTGGCGTGAAGGCTTCGCGCCGATCGGCGACAATACTCCCGCGTGATCCGATTCGAGGACACTGCCAGGCGGGGAGTTTGACTGGGGCGGTACATCTGTCAAAGAATAACGCAGGTGCCCTACGCCCGATCCGGATGGGGTGCCGGGCAGAGTGATGGCCTGGGCCGCGTCCATCCTCGGAGACAGGCTGAGGCGGGCGTTCGACACCTGTCTGCGGACCGGGGAGTTCCCTTTCCTGTGGAAGAGGGGGAGGCTGGTCCTTCTTAGAAAGGGGGGCAGGCCTGCGGAGGAGTGGGTAGTGAGGGGGGTAACGTGAGGCATGTAGCAGGGGCACTAAATTGCCCGGCCTTTAGGAGGAATTCTATGAGGAAGATAAATGGCTAGCAAGAAAGTAACGCAGAAGCTACGAGTGCTTCAGATAAATCTGAACAGATGTAGGCTGGCCCATGAGCTGCTGGTGAAGTCCGCCGCCCAATACGGCGTAGACGTGATCTGCATATCGGAACCGCACCGAATACAAGAAGGATGGTACGCCGACGCTAGGGGAGACGCAGCTATATACACCCCCCCTGGTAGTGCCCTGCAGTTCCACGACGAGGTGGTCACAGGAGAGGGATTCGTCCTCCTACGAGCCGCGGACTGGCGGATAGGGAGCTGCTACTGCTCCCCAAACGTTCCCCAGGAGGCTTTTCTTGCTTTTGTAGATGGCCTGGCGGCCGGACTCGAGAGGATGAAAAAAACTAAGTATGCGGTCCTTGCAGGCGACTTCAACGCTAAATCGCCTGCATGGGGCAGCAAAGTTCTTGATAACCGCGGGGCAGCCCTGATGGATTTGGCGCTTGAAAAGGGATTGGTTCCTATTAACTCCGCGGGGGGGGCAACCTTCCAGCGCAATGGGAGCTGCTCGAAAATCGATTGCGTATTCGTTAATGCAGAGGCACACGGTCATATGAGTTTCAGCAGGGTTCTGGCTGATTATTCAGCCTCCGACCATTATTACTTACTTCACGAGTTTCTTCCTAGGGGCCCTGCAGGGAGCAACGTAGCCCGATGGGCTTATTCACTCTGCGGCGTGGACCAGGGTAGGGTTATGAATGCGTATAAGGAAGCTTGGGAACGGTTCGACAGTGACCACCCGAATGATTCCGCACTGCCTTCGGCATACACAGCGTTGGTTAAGTCGATCTGTGAGGGGGCCCTACGCAAAGTTACAGCAAACCCGCACGGAAAGGCATGCTACTGGTGGTCCGCCGAGATCGCCGAACTAAGGGCAGCTGCTAACAGGCGAAGGAGGAAGGCCCAACGGGCCGTCAGTAGGAGCAGCCCGAACAAGGTTGAGCTGCTGCAGGAGTTCAAATGCGCTAGGAGAGAGCTGAGAAGGGCGATTAAGAATAGTAAGGAGAGCAAGTGGCGAGAGTTTTGTGAGACTCTTGATAGGAACCCGTGGGGGCGACCCTATGTGGTCGTTACAAGGAGGCTCAAGGGGGCGTGCTTCACCCCGATTCCCGCGGAGCTGATGACCAAGATTGTGGAAACATTGTTCGTCGTGGCTCCGCCCACGGCAAGGGATGAAGAAGGGGAAGCAATGGACCCAGGCTCGGGAGAGTTGGAAGTTCCGTCGGTTTCACCCGGGGAGATACTGTCAGCGGCCAGGAGGATGAAGATAAATAAAGCGGCCGGAGTGGACAAGGTCCCGGCTGCTTTAATTAGGATCCTTGCCACAAGCGCTCCGGAGGACCTGGCTAAGGTGTTTTCAACGACCCTGAGGACGGGTATCCCTTCGGACTGGAAGAGGGCACGTCTAGTATGCTTCAAAAAGCCAGATAGGTCAGGTGCGCAGCCGGGGGATTACAGACCCATTAGCATCCTCCCAGCGCTCTCGAAGCTCTGGGAGTACGTTATTAAGGAGAGAATAGAAGAATTCCTGGGCCCTACGGGCCTCCACCCGCGGCAGTTTGGGTTCAGAAGGGGAAGATCGACTATAGACGCCCTACGAAAACTGAACGAGACTGTCGAGGACGCGAGAAGAAGGAACCTGGTGTGTGCGGCAGTTGCGTTCGATATCCAGAACGCATTTAACACACTGCCGTGGGAGGGGGTGCTTGAAGAGTGTAGGAGGAGGGATATGCCCCCCTACCTGATAAAAGTTCTCAAGAACTATCTTAGCGACAGAACGGTCGTAGTTGACAGGGGGAAGGGGGATGATGTAGTATCAGTCTATGCAGGAGTGCCGCAGGGGTCCGTCCTAGGGCCCCTGCTATGGAATATGGTCTACGACAACGTGTTATGCATAAATGGGCATAGCTCTACACTAATTGCATTTGCGGACGACCTCCTACTGGTTACGACAGGCCGCGATTTTGATAAGTTAAGTAGGAATATTAAGGCAATGCACTCGCTGATTGTAGGGTGGTTCGTGAGTAAAGGGTTACAGGTGTGCCCCGAAAAAACGAGCGCCATCGTACTTACCCGTAAGTGGATTCCGAAACCGGCGGAGTTTGTGACTGACGGGGGGAAAATTACGGCTGCCGCCGAAATGAAGTATCTAGGAGTGATACTGGATCCCAGGAGAACGTTTGCCCCCCATGTCCGTAGGGCAGTGGGTAAGGCAACTCGGCTAATGTCGGCCCTCATTCCTCTCCTGCCTAATCATGGGGGACCGGGGCACCTTTGTAGGAAATTATACGAAGCGGTGTGGAGCGCGGTGGCGCTGTACGGTGCCCCGGTATGGGGGACCCCAGTGCTCGGTATGGCCAGGCTCAGGACGGCTCTAAAGAGGGCCCACAAGATTCCTGTCCTGAGGGTCGCGTGTTGTTACCGCACAGCGGCCTACGAGGCGGCTTGCGTTCTCGCTGGAGTACTACCCGTACACCTGCGAGTAAGGGAAAGGGTACGGTGGTACCAGGAAAAGAGGAGGGCTAGAGAGGCGGGCTCGCACGACATCGGGACCAATGAGGGAAATGTAAGACGTAAAATGAGAGATGACATGGTTGCCCTATGGCAGGCAGAGTGGGAGGAGTTCAACGATCGGAATTGGACTAGGAGGCTCATCCCGGATGTTAAGGAGTGGCTTAGCGGACGGGGTTGCGGAAACATGGACTACCACCTCGCCCAGCTGTTAACCGGGCACGGGGTTTTTAACGAGTACAGGGTCCGTATTCGGAAAACTGAGGACCCAGCCTGCTGGGACTGTGGTTTCCCGGAAGATAATGCGGAACATGTCTTGGTGAGCTGTCCACGGTGGGAGAACGAGAGGGCGACTCTGGGGGAGGCCCTGGGGGCCCGAGTGTCGGTCAACGATTTAGCAAGAAGAGCGGCAAGGAGCGCCGAAGCATGGGCAGCGCTGAGGAGCTTTGCCCGGACCACTATGTGCGAAAGAATCCGGGTGGAAAATGAGATGCAAAGCCGGGAGCGATGGCGAGAGGGGGTCAACACCCCAGGAGGACGAAGGGAGTAGCCGGAGAACTCTCCTTTGGCTCCTTCTATACTATACACTTATATATATATTTCAATAGCTATTATTTATTTCTCTAGTCATTTGCCCATCTATTATTTATTTATTTATCTATTTATTCCTTATTTATTTTATCTATTTATCTATTTATGTTTGTTCTTGTTTCTTAATGTATGTATATACTTATGTATTTAGTTATTTATCTAGTTATTAATAGGCGCTTGTTGCTTAGGGTATTACTCATTGGCTGTGATCTAGCCTCTTGCGGTATCTATTATCTTGCCGTAGGTGCGCATTAGGTAGCTATTATGTACTACGATAGGCACCCACCGATGTATGGTCGGGGCCTAATGTATAGACGCTAGTGGCGAGGGGGTGGTATGTAGCAATTGGGGTACCTATCGTTTATACGTATCCGCGAAATGCCTATCCACGAGGGAGGCCGGCGTACTGCTGAAGTCGTGTATCGGCATTTGTATAAAGCTAGGTACTTAGGTATCTAGCAGGTATCCATGCGGTTCGATAGGGGCTAGTTAGCTGCTTATTGTAACGGGGATCGGCGGGAGGCTGTCTGTATATACCGGATACGTAAGCTTCGTTTATCGTTGGACGATCAGACGCAACCCCTGCGATGTGTGGAAGCGAGTGCTTAGGGCACGGGGACATGCCTGGCTAGGGCAGTGGTGACTACGCTCACCTAGGGGGTGAGGTATGAGGGAGGCTCCGGCAGGCTTTGTCGGGGGTAAAATAGCGGCGGAGCTATCCTATGCGAGTGGCGAGGACCCTTGTGAAGGGCGCGTTGTGTGTATAGAGACAAGTATAAGATCATGAATATTGTGCATCCGGTCTGTATGGTTAGGTTAGCTCGTCCCGGGGCCGGTGTACCGGGCATCCCCCCTGTATGCGAAAGCGGGGCGGGGGGGATGAGAGGGATGGATGGAGGGTTAAAAAAAAAAAAAAAAAAAAAAAAAAAGGCCTGCGGAGGAGCCGTCCGCCTACAGGCCGATATGCCTGCTGGACGAGATCGGGATCATCTCGAGAGGATGACATCTCGAGAGGTGACCGAGCATCTTTCCGGGGTGGGACCCGACTTGGACGAGAATCAGTTCGGCTTTCGCCGGGGACGCTCGACCTTGGATGCCGTTGCGCGCGTCCGGTCCCTGGTGGGGGAGGCCACTGAACGGGGCGGCTTGGAGCGCCTTGGCCTCCTTCTGCGAGGACGTTTTAGTCGGTATGAATCCGACACTACCTCGGTCACTCCCCAGTGGCCGGGGTGTGTCATGTAAGATTTCCCACACGATAAAAAAAAAAAAAAATTGAAACGGCACACACTGAACGATTGAGACGATATATATTTGGTATGACACACACTGGACCGTTGGAATTATATCTGGCGACGGATAAACGGTATGCTCACTGGGAGACTGTTTGCGGCGTTCTGAAACGGCGATATCGTACGCGAATTGGCGGGCCGTTGGGCCGGTTACAGGTGGGGCTGACAATTAGCCCCATAATTAGGCTCCTGCGCCGGTGGTATTCCGTGTCAACAACGTAAAGCGACTTTCAACCACCGGCGCGACAAAGAGAGGCAGTGCGCCAACATTGTGCTGACGCACTGCGAGGGGTTTCACCTTTGGATTCCTGAACAAGTCCATTTATGTTTTAATTTGAATTAGCTTAATTTGTTCTGTGGAATTATAATGTTATTATGTGTTATTATTATCTATTACATTATACTGCAGTTTACTTATTTATTTAATTATCAGGTAGCATTTTTCGGATCTCTTAGCCATCGGAGTTGAAACCCGACGTTGTCCGTCCCTGCCAAGAGGAGGCGGATCCACTACTATCAAGCTGTAATAAAGATTCTCTTCTGCTTTCAAAGACCGATGTGGCAAACTGTGAAAACCTTTTAAATCTTTCTGGGCAATCTATTAAGTACCTTTTTTCGACGTCTAAATTCCAAATTTTAGCATATCTAAATTCTTGGTACTTTGGGCATCTAAATATAATGTGGTTAATATCTTCTTCCTCTTCCAGGTTGCAAATTAAACAGGTTTTATTGTCAGCGCTTTTTCTTTTGAATAGCGTACTATTAATAGGCCCATATCCTGTAATAATATAAATGCTGAACCTATTAGTGATGAACCATTTATTATTTAACCTAAATTTAACGTCCTTAATAAAATCGAAAGTACATCTTCCCTTTGTGTCATTACACCATCTACTTTGCCATTCACTATATACCATATTTTCTATTTTTGCAGTTTCCTCTTTTATCCGCTCGGGCTCGTCAGCAATTCTTAAATTTTCTTTATGAATGTACGTATATAATTTCCAATTGACTGTTTTATTGTGTTTTATTTTGTTTATTAACGTCTGCCTTATTATAGAAAGATCCAGGGGGAGAACCCCAGCCAAGACCTGTAATGCTATTGTGGACGTGGTTTTGCACGCTTTAATGATTATTAGGAGTATGGATCTCTGAGCAGCCAAAATATGTCTCATGACGTGAGCTTTTGTACCTCCTGGAACCATGCACTAGACCCGTACGTAGTAATGGCGAGAAAAACTGCGCTATATAGGATTCTTATTATACTTGTTTTTATTCCCCACGTATCACGGGCAACTCTTTTTAAGGCCATTATTAGCCCAATTACCTTGTTTCTTATAAATTTTGAATGTTCTATCAAATTTAACTTCTCGTCCACAATTACGCCTAGATATTTAATTTTGTTGGAATATTTTATTTTTGTATCATTAATTTTTATTCTTGGCAGTCTATCTCGATTCAGTTTTCCTTTTGTTAGCATGCCCCGAGTTTTGTTCAATGATATATTTAATTTATGATTTGCGCACCACGCCTTTAATATTTTTAGTCCTCTTTCAGCAGTTAGTTCTATTTCAGTTCTAGTATTACCCTTTACAATCATAGCAAGGTCGTCTGCATAGGCTATTATTTCTGCATCTTGTTCATCTATATTATTTTGAAAATCATCTAAGAAGGTGTCCATACACCAGCCCCAGGCCATGGGGCCGATGATGGACCCCTGTGGGCAACCTCTCTGCATGAATTTATAAATTTTATCAAATTTAGATTGTATCGGCATTCTTCTATTTTTAAAATAACTTTTAACTATCTTGACTATTGTAGAACTACATTCAGCTTTTATAATTTTGTCTATTATGGCTGGCTACCATAGGCAGTCGAATGCCGCCTCTATATCTATAAAGATAATAATTGTGTATCTTTGTGAGAACTCTTTATTCCGGTTCTTAAGGCATTTAGTGCATCTTCGGTGGATCTTTGTGGCCTAAAGCCAAATTGGTTTTTGTTCTCTAGGTTGTGATTTTTGTAGCATCCTTGTATTCTATTAACTAATATCCGCTCGAATATTTTCCCAACTGCAGAGAGGAGAGCTATTGGTCTGTATGAGCTCAGAACAGATGGATCTCTTTTTGGGTCTTTTAAGATAATTTTCAATTTCTTGTGTTTCCATTCTTTTGGGAACTATTTCTCTTGCAATTATTGTATAAATTATAAATTATATGATTATCTATATTCCATAGTTCGATTATGATTTCAGATGGGAAGCGATCTATTCCAGGGGCTTTGTGTTTTTTGCATTTATTCAAAGATGCCGATATCTCATCGAGAGAGATTTCAGATTCTAGATTACTGTTGTAGTATAAATTAATTTTCTTTCTTATCTCTTTTTGCTCCTCTGTCTCGTCTTCCATCGAGTCCTCCGGAACGCATCTATATAGTAATTTCTCGGCCGTATCATGCCAGCTCATGGTTAATTCACCTGACGGGAGTTTTAAAGCACTTAGATATGTTTCTCTATTTAATTTATTTCTTATAATTTTATATTCTAAATTCCACGGGTCCCTATTCCCTTCCTTTGTTACAACATTTTTCCAAGTTTGTTTTTTATTTTTTCTAATCAACGCAGTATACTTGTTTCTCATTATTCTATATTTAAGACCATATTCCGGGATCAATACGTTAAAATTTAATTTTCTAGCTCTTTGTAATTGCTTCTTACTTTTATTTGTTTCAATTTTTAATCTTTTAAGTTCTTCCGTCCACCAGGGAACAGTGTTATCCTTAGCAACTTTAATTGGAATATTTTCTCTGCAACATTGGGTCAGAAGTTTATTAAACAATTGTACAGCTTTATCAGGTTTGAGATTTTTTAGCTTTTCTTTTATTTTATTATTAAATGTTGTCTTAACGCTTGTTTTAAATACATCCCAGTTTGCTCTTTTTATACTATAGGGTTTGCCTATATTTAAGGATTTCTGAAGGTTGAAGTTTTGCAGATCTGGGGCTATTTTAAAGGTTATTTAATTATGATCGCTTGTAGCGCAGCGGAGAGAAAACTTGAGGTCATGAACGTAGGAGGGTTATTAGGCTCATTTAAAATAATGAGATCATTAGTCAAAATAAAGTCCTCGAGTAATCTTCCTGTCTCATTAGAATACCATAATTCGGACTTAGCGTTAGCATCTACAGTTAAAATAAATCTTTGGCCCTTAATCTTAATTAAAATATCACTAATAAAATCTAAAAATGTGTTAATCGGTAAGGAATGTTGACAGTAAATATTTATTATATAAAAATTGCATGCTTTTGTATAAATTTTAAAATAAATTGCATGCTTGTGTTTACCCGGATGAACCAAAACTTCCATTTTATCATGCACAGCGACAGCTGCCACCCAAGGGGTTATTCCCATTGGCTGTATGACTCTAAACTTTGAGGAGTTGTAACCGCGAACTACATTTTTAAACTGATACGGCTCCTGAATACACAGGAGGTCTAATTTTAACTCGCTCATTAAGATCTCAAGCTCGGTGGCAGCAGAGCGTTGCGCGTTAATCTGCCCAATCCTTAAGTCCACTTTATCTTCGATTTATAAATTTCCAGATATCTCTAGTACTCCGGGCATGATTTATCCTTAACGCTATGTTTCGATTCTTTTCTTTTTGCCCCCACACAGTTAACACATGTAGGGCTCTCTATTTTAGGACAATCCTCCCTACTATGGTCCTTAGAACCACAGGTCTCACAAGCTGGTCTTGTGAGCTGCAGTACTTGGCAAAGTGCCCATGTCCATGGCACTTAAAACATCTAACTGTGTTTAGAAACTCTCTGATGCGATAGACTTTCCACATCATATATATTTTACCTTTGTTATCTATATCTGTATAAATCTCGCTTGGGATTTGGACGACCCAGTTAACTTTATCGTCTTTGGTTTGGAGCTATGTCTAAAATCTATTTCATTTTTAATGTCTTTCGCGTTCTTTTTTAAATTAAGGTCCAAGTTTTTATTAATAAAATTATCCAACAATTCTTCTCTTTTATAATCTTTTTCCACGTCATAAATTATTATTGACGGATTAATTTTCTTAGGTTTTTCTACTTTTAGTCCAATTTGACTCATGTTACTTTTATTTATAATTTCTACTGTCATTTTCATTTTCGGGTTTTAGAAGTATAACCTCGTATTCATATTTTCTTTTTATTGTTTCAGGTTCTAGTTTGCCGGCAATACTATGCGGACTTGGAGCTTTTGCAGCAACTTGCGTGTAAGAGATCTTATTAGTAACATGACAACTTTCTTTTGTTCTTAAAATTTCATTCTTAACTATTTCTTCTTGTAATCTGTTCTCCAAAACAGCCCATTTATCCAGTATAAACCTGATGCTAGACTTTGTTAATATATTGTTTTCGTTAAATAAGAATTCCTCGAGTTTTATTCTTTCATCAAAAACCTCTTTCAACGCATTTTTTCTTTGCTTATCGCTTTCTACTATGTCTTCAATATTAATATTGTCTAATCCTAATTCACCGGTTTTTCTTCTTTTAGCCCTGGTAGCCGTGCTTTTTCCAGAGATATCATCGGCTTGCAAGGAAGCAGCAGAGCCCCTCCTGCTTTGACTTCGACTAGAAGCACCAGGTAAAGCCATTTCAATTTCGTCTATATATTCCTCCTCTCTTTCTACTCCTCTCTCCATGATAGTTTGTTTTTTATTTTTAGAAGTCATAGAACATGGTCCCACGAGAAGGTCGGAAAGGGTGGTCCACCGGGGCAGAGACGCCTTACCCCGGTAAGGCTGGATACAACCGGGAGTCGCCATGTTCCCGGAGGTTGGCCGCTAACGGCTGGTGCACCCACCAACCACGCCCCAGTGCCATCGACTGGGACGCCCCTCTTCAGCGCGCGCCATACCTTGGGGTGAGGGATTCTTTATAGAGGTTGTCATCCTCGCGGTCCGGCCGGTTAAGGCAAGACTCCCGTTCCAGCGAGACATGACCACTGGTTTACAGTATGCAAAGAGCTCGGGTACCTTGGGTTCGCTAAGACCCATACTGTTTCTGGCCCTGGCTCGACCCGAGTCGAACCAGGAACAGACACAGCCCCTGAGGGGAGTAGATAGGGACAGATAGTGTCGGCAACAAGGGTCAAAATGATACGCTGCGCCTCAGGGTTTCCCCTATAGCAGCTTTGCAAGCAAGGTGTAATGAGCAAATGAAATGAAACTTTTTACCGGCCAATGACAGGGGAACGGCACGCTAAAGCGTATATGCGTGCGACATGGAAAAACCCTGCTCTCATCCGTGAGGAATCATGGAACAAGTTGGATGTACCCGTGACGGAAGCGGCTCGTTTAGTCAACCCTCCGCGTCGCAAGCGACGGGGAGAGTTGTCCAGCAGGGACCACGAGGAGGTAGAGCCGCCAGCTTCCGCTTCATCCCAGCAGATTGGCTTGCACCGTTAGACTTCACCCACCACGGCGCAGGTGCGCCGTCTGCACTGGGGGTCGAGGATTCACAAAAGAGAGAAAGTAGAGAGAGAAGAAGGAAAGAAAGAAAGAGAGAGAGAAAGAAAGAGAGAAAGGAAGAGGGTAAGATATGATAAAAAAAAGGTCACGCCGAATGACCCATTCTACGAGTGGAATGGTGGGCGGGGGGGTTAGGCGGGGGTGCGGGTGTCGTAGTCCGTGTCCTACGTCGCGTCCCGTTCTGCTCCTTCCTCCTCAGGATTGCCCTCGCGGTTGTACTAAATGTTACCGATATATCGTTTTCGCACAAGCGCCGTATGGGTGGCGGCCAGGAGGCCCCCACCTCGCCCGCGCGTCTCCTAAGAGGTATCCTCTCGCTCTCCCATAGGCGGCAATCCAGCAGTACATGCTTTGCCGTCTCCACGCCGTTTCCGCAAGCACATGCGGTCGACGGGGACAGCTTGAATTTGTGGAGTTTCTCCGCGAAGTCACCGTGACCCGTGAGGAACTGCGATACGTAGTGCGTCCGTCGAAGGTGCGCCTGTTTCAACCTGTCCGCTACGTTCGGGCCGCCGCGTATGTCGCGATCGGTACGAAGAGGCCCGTGTACAGCGTGCTCATGCACTTGTTACTCAGGCCCCACTCGCGACCGCGGCGAGGGAGTTGAATTTCTGAGCGCATTTAAGGCGGATTTCGCGCGCGTGACTATTAACGCCTAGGCCGGCTTCGATGTGGATGCCTAAATAACGGACAGTCTTCACGAGTTTTATCTGCTTCCCGTAGAGATTGATGCTGGGTGGCTTCTTATGATCCAGCCTGCCCTTCAGAAGAATCATCTCGGATTTCGCGGAGGAGAGTGTCAGCTTCTCGTGACGACAACATTTCTCTACGACGGACGTCGCGGCTTGGCCGCGGGCTCCAAGGTCGTTCCTGGAGCTGGCAGTTACCAGGATGAGGAGGTCGTCTGCGTACGCGACGGCCTCGTGTCCCAAGTCTGCCTTGGTCGTGAGGAGGCTGTCGAACACGAGGTTCCAAAGGCTGGGATCTAGGATGGAACCTTGCGGACACCCTCTCGATACTATTTTACTTACGGAGCCGTGGTTGCCGAGGTTTCGCAGGTAATCGGCGACCACGTTGTAAATGTTTCGCGGGCATGACCTGTTCTTCAAATTCTTGAGAATACTCGGCCAGCAGACGTTGTCAAACGCTCCTGAGATGTCGAAGAGCAGGGCTAGATTATAGAAGTGGCGTGAGCTATTATCGATTATGCTACGTGCTGTTAGGATCACTTCCTCCGTCGATTTGCCTTGTTTGAAGCCAAACTGACGGCTGGAGGCGAATTGCGGGTCATTGAAGAGGCGCGAGAGTCGTAGCGCGAGAAGTCTTTCAAGGCATTTCCCGAGGACTGGGAGCAGGCAGATCGGTCTGTAAGACGAGATAACGTTCTCATCTTTGTTTGGTCCTTTGAGGAGGGCGCGTATTGAACCGGATTTCCACACCTTGGGGAAGCCTCCCAGAGTGAGGCACCTGTTGAACAGTGTGAGGAGTTCCTCGTGCAGTATACCATACGAGACCTTCAGGATCTCGACTTCGATTCTTTCGGGTCCTGGTGCTTTACCATTCTTCAGGCTGAAGATGGCGTCGCGGATTTCTGAGTCGCGTAAAAGATTCGCGTCCGGTGTGTCAGGGGTTGGGGGGGTGTGTCTCGTGCGAGTCTGGCTGCTCGTTGTGCGTCGGTGGAATCGTCGGTGTCGTCCGGGACCATGCTATTTAGGAGTCTGAGGGCAGAATGTTCCCATTGGGCTTCGATTCCGTCGGGCGACGCGGCGATCGCTTTTTCGCACTGCATGCGCAGTTTATATATCTCTCCCCAGGGGTTCTCTGCAGCGTTCACGAACTCCCGCCAGCTGTTCTTTTTCGCGTTCTGTACTTCGGTGGTATAAAGTCTCCTGGCGCGCGCGTGTAGGAGCTTGAGATCGGTTTTGCGTGCCGGGTCTGGTCCTGATTGGAAGGCCCGCCTCGCCCTGTACGATTTTCGTTTCAGGGAAGTCAGCCTTTCAGTGAAGGCAACTTTCAGCTGCTTCCTTGATGCGGTTTTCTGGGGTCCAGTTAGATTCTGGTCGATGATCGCACTCAGAATGGCTTCGTCGCTTTCGGCCTGGGGTACCTCGTACACTATGATGCGCGGGCTCCGTTTTTGCCGGGCTCCGATGACGAGTCCGGCTGCTTGTAGCTTCTCGTTCGCCATCAGGGAAGTTATGTCCGCCCTCTTGGTCGTCTCTAGCAGAATCCCGTTACCCTGGATGCGGCGGACATTCTTTACTTGAATTTTGTCCGTTCTTGGCGAGACCAGCTTGAAGAGGGCTTCCTTCGTCTTCTCGCTGGAGTCGAAGGCGGTGGCGTCCTTTGGCACGATTGTGACTACACTGGGGGGGTCCTGCTTGAGGCTGGATCGGGCGGCTGCACTGATCTTAACTCCGACGCGTTGTGCCTAGGTGAGTGGCTTCGTTGCGTTCCTGGCGCTTGTGGCTTCCGCGGCTGCCTGGAACGAACGTCTTTGGCCCTGGTTTTCCTGCTGGAGGGCTAGTAGCTGTCCCTCAAGGTTGCTATTTCGCAGGAGTGACTCGTTGAGTAAGCCCTGAAGCTTGGCCGCCTTGGCCATGACGTAGGCCACAGCTTGAGCGGGGACGCTGTTGCTGGGGGAGGATAAAAAGGTTAGTAGGGCGGCGTTTATTTACTCGGACCCCTGCGGGACCCCGCGATCCACGACCCTCTCTTGCACCCCATCCCTGCCCGGGTACTCTATACACCTGCCGGACAGGTAGGACCCGATGACTCTTCTCAGATAAGGGGGCACCCGATTGTAGACTAGCGCCCCTCTTATCTCCTCCCAGGGCACGGAGTTGAAGGCGTTGACGATGTCCAACGACACCGCCATCACAACCCCGCCCCGTTCAGTAACCTCCCCCGCCAGGGACCGGACGCGCGCCACGGCATCCAAGGTCGAGCGTCCCCGGCGGAAGCCGAACTGATTCTCGTCCAAGTCGGGTCCCACCCCGGAAAGATGCTCGGTCACGCGGCCCGCGATGATCCTCTCGAGCATCTCCCCGATCTCGTCCAGCAGGCATATCGGCCTGTAGGCGGACGGCTCCTCCGCAGGCCTGCCCCCCTTTCTAAGAAGGACAAGTCTCCCCCTTTTCCACAGGGAAGCGAACTCGCCGGTCCGCAGACAGGAGTCGAACGCCCGCTTCAGCCTGTCCCCGAGGATGGACGCGGCCCAGGCCATCACTCTGCCCGGTACCCCATCCGGACCGGGCGCCGTGCGTCGGGACGTCATCTTCCGGACGGCCGCCCCGATCTCCCCGTCCGTCACCTCCAGTTCGGCGGACCAGTCCGGAGGGGTCGCCACTCCGGGTATCGGGCAGGACGCATCACCTCCATCACCGGCTACGGGGAACAGGGCGTCCAAAACGTCCCCCAGCAGACGGGGCTCCATCGACTGCGTCAGGGGGGGCGCCCATGGTCGCAGTTTGCCCATGACCAGCCGGTACGGGCGCCCCCACGGCTCCAGGTCCAGCGTCCCGAGGAGCTCCCGCCAGGCACCGACCTTCGCCACCGCGATGGCGCGCTGCAGGGCCACTCGCGCCTCCCTGTACTCCCCGTACAGCAGAGCAGCCGCTCGCACGACGCCACGTCTCCGGCGGCGCACCCTCGTGTACCGGCGCCGCGCGCGGATGCAGATCGCTCTCAAATCCGCGATCCCGCGCGACCACCAATACACGGACGGCCTTCGCGGCGGGGCGGCCCGGGGGACAGCGACCTACCTGGCAGCTCTCCAAGGTCCGCTCTTTTTTGCTCGTTCCCCCGCTACAATCAGGGGGCAAGAACCCCTAGAGATTTCAGTTGGCATCCAGCGCTCGCAGTGATCGGACGTGTCTTCGGTCACTCCGCCTACCTGTGTCCCGCGTGCTTTGCGTAGCAATAGTCGATTCTTGTGTGTCGCTCTGTTCGCACTCGATTCGTTTGCTCCATTATTCTTGCCCCGTGGTCGTCCTCTCCCCTTGAGGAAGGACTGGCCACAACAGCAAGTGTGCCTTTCGGCAAAAACTGTGACCTACTGAAAGGTTGCCGAAAGCGGCCTTGGCCGCCAAGGCTCGTATACCATCCGGACTATCTTCCGTCCCAGTTCCTGTGGGGTCTCGCAGAGCCCCAAAGAAGACTTCGTTCGTGAGGAAGCAGGGGCTCCCTCTCCAAATCTTCCTTGGCTGCGGTCTCATCGCCGCACAGCAAACCAGTTGCCTCCGTTCCGGTCTCCAGTCCGGTAAGTGATAACAGTTTCTTTCGCCCCTCTCTTTCGCCCCCGGGCGACCAAGTGTCCAGCAGGGACCCCGAGCTCGCCGCTTCTTCCCTCCGTCGCTCTGCGGAATCGGTAAATTCCTTGGAATCCCTCGAACCCTCGTGCAAAAAAGCCGCACGTGTCGTTAAGTTATTCAACGTTCCCGTCGAAGTACAGGAGCATAGCTCCCTCTCCTCGGATAGATTTGGCTACCAAGTTAGTGACAGCAATAATAGTAATAACTTCTCCCTCACCCCCGACATGATCTCTGGACGCAGTTCTACACTGTCTCGGTCATCCCCGGCAAGCGCCAGCGCGGCCGCCGGCGTAATCTCGGGCCTCGTCCCAAACCGCGACGAAAATTCCCACGACGCCGCTAAAACAATGGAAGTTTCAAATATCCCTACTTTCAACCGATGCTCCCCCCTCTCGCGCGCCTTCATCGCGGAGACGGAGGACCCTCTCCCCTCTACTTCTCGACGCGCCTCGGTCAACGGACGCACCGCTGCGAACGCTTCCAATCCACGGATTACCAGTGACAGGCCGATGGTGGGCCGTGTCTCCACTAAGATCCCCCCTGTTCAATTAGAACCAAAAACTATTTAGGGATTATAGAACCTTTTTTGAACGGACTACTCGTGCCTCGGTAACGACTCTCAGGCCTCTGCCCGTAAACATACCTCGAGTCCCGACCGAGGCAATTTGTCTTTGACAAATATAAACAGACGAAGGAACAATACATGAGGAATGCAAAGTAATACGCGCAATTCGACATCCTCCCACCATTGTGATGAACGACATTTTGCACATCACAATAAAAACGGATATTTCTTTTACAAAGTTAACCGTTCCGGTCTAACTATTTTTCTACCACTTCTAGTCACGTAGCTTTGTTCTTTATTCGCATTGTTAACATCTTGTACATCACTCATTTCACATACATCACTCAGCGGTTCATTCCTCGGCGCTCTCTTATACCTTTCAATCAAAGCATCGTTAACATTTGACATGCCTTCATTATATTTGATTTCGAGTGGATAAATTCGCTGGATTGGTCTCGTCATTTCACCTTCAGCTGTAACTAAACGAACAACGCGCACGTTACTGTCCTTTCCTACAAACACCTCCTTTACGCGTGCCAAAGGCCAATCCAAGCGTTTTACATTTTCCTTTTCCACGAACACTATATCACCGACGCTCACACTCAAATTATCACTAGCTTTACGTCTTTTATATACTAGAGCGCCTAAATATTCGATACGGAATCTCTGACGTAGAGCATCTTTTAACTTTTGACAGTAACGGAATTTTTTATCTAGCCGACAATTTTCAATATGATCGAGGTCTAGAACTCCTATTTCTTTCACTTCCAGCAAAAACATTGATGGGCTTTGCGGAACTATATCAGGGCTATCATTGGACATAAATATAATCGGCCTCGAATTAACGATCGCTTCGCAATCCAACAAAACCGTGAGCATTTCTTCATAATTCAGACACGATTTCCTTAGCGTTCTTCGCAGCAATCGTTTTAGAACTCCGATAAGCCGTTCCCAAAATCCGCCCCACCAAGCCGCGGTAGGAGGGTTAAATTTCCACTCGATCCTTTCTGTTGACATTATTTTAGATAATTTTGTAAAATCTACATTTCTCAACAAATTGGCCGTCCCTACAAAATTTGTCCTATTGTCGCTGTAAATGACACTTGGTCTACCTCTACGCGCAATGTGGCGCCTCACTGCCATCAAGAACGAGGCTGTAGATAATGACGTCACTAATTCTAGATGAATTGCTCGGTACACGGCGCATGTGAACAGACATATCCAGGCCTTTTGGTCACCTTTTAGGTAGATCGGCCCCGCAAAATCTACGCCCACTACTTCGAAAACGGACGCATCTTTTACTCTATTCAATGGAAGTGGTACCGGTACTGACTCTAATGGCTTCGCGTCATGTCTACGGCAGCTAACGCATTTATTTATGACCGATCTAATTGTTTTTCGGCCCCTTAAAATCCAATACTTTTCTCTTAGAACGTTCATCGTAATCTCGACTCCTGCATGCTTAAGCTGAATATGCTGTTCATTTATAATGAGATCAACTATATGATGACTATTCGGCAAAACAATGGGACACCGAAAGTTGTATGAATCGTCCCGCAATACGATTCTTGTGTTTATGCGCATCACACCATTTTTATCATTGAAAGGTCGTAAATGTTTGATGCGCGAATCATTTACTCCATCAGGGAAAACTTCCGATTGAATTAGTTTCACCAGCGTAGTTTCTGCATGTTCCATTTCCTTAACATTTAAATCACCATTTCTTCGCGTCTCTAAACTATTTTTTATATTGAAATAAAACCTTTTAATCCATGCGAGAACACGCACACTTTTCCTATATTCCGAGAATTTTTCTGTGTACCGCAACTTGTCATTTACCGTACTGTTTTCGTTCCTTGATAATAAAATTGTACGATTTGTAGCGGCACATTTTTTCAATTTTTTGTACACTTCTACCTCGTTAAATTCATGTACGTTATTAGGCCAGTTTTCAGATTTCTTGTGTAACCATTCCGTCCCCTCCCACCATCTGGAAATTAACAACTGATCCGTCGTACACCCCCTCGAGGGCAGATCGGCGGGATTTAAATTACCAGGCACATGTCTCCACTGTTCGGAATTTGAAAATTCGCGGATTTCCTTCACTCTATTGTAGACAAAAGTTGCCCAGATACTATTTTTATGAATCCACGTTAGTACTGTCGATGAATCGCCCCAATAAAAAACATCGCGACAATCTAATTTTAACGCATCTCAAATTGTAGTAGTTAAACGAACTGCTATTGTTGCTGCCAATAATTCTAAGCGCGGAATGCTCTGCCGCGCATCAGTCGAGTCTTTATTTATGGGTGCAACTCTGTTTTTTGCTTGAACGAAATTTACCCTCACATTAGAATTTCTTTCTATGCGCAAAAAAACGACAGCCGCGTACGCGTTTTTGCTAGCATCGCAGAACGTGTGCAAGCTTATGCGATCCTCGCTTGAAATGTCTCCTATCATACATCGCGGTATTTCAATTTTATTTAGATTTTTCAAGCTTATTAGCCACTTTAAAAATTCATCTTTTAATTTTTCATCGACTTCTTCATCCCACAATAAGTTTCGCGTCCAAGTTTCCTGTAATAGGAGTCGCGGGCAAAGTACTACTGGACTCGTGAAACCGATTGGATCATAAATACGGTGCGCGATTGAAAGCATGCTTCTTTTGGTAATTATATCGTCCCGAAATGCTTTGAAATCCGCGATATTTAAAAACAGTGTGTCTAGCTTTTTATCCCATGACATACCCAATACTGCAGTTCGGTTCTCGCGAGCGCCATCATCTCTATGCTCCCACCCTCGAAGGTCAAACCCTCCTGCCGATTGCATCACATTTTTCGCATCACCGATGAAACTATTTAATTGGTCTAAAGTGTTTACACTCGTCACGCAATTATCTACGTAGAAACTCTCGGACAGGTTCTTTACATTTTCGACTAGATTTGTTGCTTTTGGATCACAACTCAACGAATTTATTACATTATCCAAATGCATGGTAATAACACCGCCTAAAATAGAAGGGCTGGACGATACTCCGAATATAACGCCGCAATGACGCAATATTACTACATCAGCCCTTTCATTTATCCACAAAAATTTTAAAAAATTCCTATCACTACAATCAAGTGATATTTGTAGAAACGCTTTTCGAATATCGGAAATGACCCCTATATTACCTCTTCTGAAACGTAGCAAAATTGAACGAACCTGTTCGATCAAATTCTCACCCTTCTCCAAGCATTCATTCAAAGATGGAAAGGGGTGATTCTTCGCTGATGCATCGAAAACAGGTCTCACTCTTGTCGTGCTGTTTTCCTTGACGACGTGCCGATGCGGTAGGTAATGGCCCCAGCTGTCCTTGTCTCCTTCAGGAACACCTTCCACGATGCGATCATTGAGCCACTCGTTGAATGTAGCAGCATATTCCTTGAACAATCCGTCCGATTTCAGCGTCTTAATAGTAGATTGCAGCCGTCGTATAGCCATGGTTTTATTATCATTCAAAACCGGGTGGCTCTTCAACCATGGTAACTTCACTTCAAACCGACCCTCCGCATTCCTGTACACGGTTTTCAGAAAATCTGCTTTCACTTCTCTCTGATGCTCTCTTTGCGATTTGTTTTCTACCGGATCCTTTATACCGAGAACGTCCAGAGTCCATAAATCGGCTACTTTCTGGCTAGTCACAAACATCGTGTGGGCAGTGATGGCTGGGTCATCTCGTTTATCTGACTGTTCAATTGCACCCATCACAGTCCAGCCCAGGTAGGTCTCGACGGCCACTAACCCGCACTTCAAAACATGCCGTTTTCCTGTCATTAATTTCCCCGCGATATCTGCTCCAACAAGCACTGAGATTGCTTCGTCACTTCTGTCTATATCGGAGATTTTTAGGTTCAACGCCTCAAGTTCTTTTTTCCATGGCCCACCTTTAATAGTGGGTATCGCTTCACAAATCACGTTCTGATCGAAGGCGTTGAAATTGCATTTAAAATCTTCTTCTAAGTTGCTTGCACGAATCAGATACCTATTGTGTTTCACTGTCCCGGACTTTTCACCGCCGAAAAGTGAATGGTTCATTAATTGTTCGGCAATCGGCTGATAACCCAACCGAGCCGCGACTGCCCTCGTAACGTACGATCTTTGTGACCCGTCGTCAATAAGCATCCTCACTGTTTTCTTCCGATCCCCGTTATACAATATCACTCGCAATGTCTTTAGGTAAACTTCGGGATCACTAGCCACATTCGCGAGATTTGTTTCTTCAGCCACTCTGGTAACATTGTCATTGACAGACTGTGTTTTTTGCACAAACGGGCACACTAGAAGTACGTGCCGTCGGGAACACCACGCGCACTTCAAATTTAACCGGCACTTTTTATAGCCATGCCCTACGTTAAGACAGTTGAAACAGGCATTCTTCTGTTTAGCGGAATTTTTCCTTTAGCGGGCAAGGCTCATTCTTTTGGCTTGTTCACAAACAGCACTGTCATGATCACTTGCCGCACAAAACAGACACTTTTTATTCTCTCTCTTCGTGGCTAATAAGCCGGTCGCTGTTGGAACGTCCTTAGCTGCATAAGATTTTTCCTTCTTCTGTTTGACACACTCCGTCTTACCCTTCGTCGCAAAGTCGAAGCCTTCAACTGCCATAGTAATCCTCATTTCACTCCGCACTTCTCCTTCAAAGAATTTGATCAGTTGAACCAGCTCCGCCTTCGAATCATCTGACTCTGGTGTGTCTGGCTGCGACAAGTTATTCAATGGACTGCGTTGCCAAACACGTAATAAATCTTCCGGAAGCGACGATTCCACAAGAGGAACTAGCATAGCTGCACACTTATCCGTCGTCACGCCGAGAGATTCTAGCGCTCTTAAATGAGACTCTATTTTGTCATACAGACTAGATATCTCCACATTCTTCCCGCGAGACAGAGCGTTGTTTAGCATCAATTGTAAAAATTCGCGCACGTAGACTTTGATTTGTAAATTTTCTCCACCGAAACGATTTTTTAGTCCAGCTATTGCTTTGTCATAATTGCTGGCTGTCGGTGGAAAACTTCTCACGAGTTCGTCGGCGCGCGAATTCGGAACCATGGCTTGCAGCAAATATTGAAATTTGTCTTCTTTCACAATTTCTATGTCGTCGTGAATTTGCTTGAAGACACTCCAGAACGGCAACCATTCTCGTACACTGCCGTCAAATTTACGCAATTCGATCCACGGAAATTTGAAAGATTTCTTCTTTTCGTTAGGTTCACTTGGCGGTGCATCGTATGACGCCGACGAAAATTCTTCCATATCTATTCTAGCACCGACGAATTTATACATATAGTCGTCCACTTCTTTACACTCTTGCTCTATCATTTCATTAGTTACTTCCGGCGACTCAAACATCAGATCCCTCATTTGAACGTCGGTTATTTCCAAATCCTTCATTTTCAATTCTAGCATTTGAAAAGCGACTCTGGCTGCCTTGTTGTCGGAAGTTTCGCCGAGTGTATCTTTGAACGCATTCAGAGCCTTCGTAAAACCGGTGCGCTGTGTAGCCCTCTTCCTTTTCACTTTATCCATTTTACTGAACTATAGTCCTGTCGCGGTCGCTAATTTGTTCAATTAGAACCAAAAACTATTTAGGGATTATAGAACTTTTATTTTGAACGGACTACTCGTGCCTTGGTAACGACTCTCAGGCCTCTGCCCGTAAACATACCTCGAGTCTCGACCGAGGCAATTTGTCTTTGACAAATATAAACAGACGAAGGAACAATACATGAGGAATACAAAGTAATACGCGCAATTCGACACCCCCATCTACATCACAAAATACTCATGCTCGGCGCACGTGCTCGAGCAACAGTTAACGGAACTATGCGGAAAAACGTTCAAACTTAAACTCTTAAAGGAGGGCATCCGTGTCCAATTTTATAATAAAGAGTCCCATACCAAACTAATCAAATTCCTACGCGACAACAACTCCCCGTTCTTTACCTTCACGTCCAGTAGCGAAAAGATTTTAAGCCGGGCCCTGAAGGGACTCCCGCCGACTCCCGCGGAGGAGGTACTCATGGAACTGCGCAGGGCAAATTGGCATCCGGTAAACTGCTCGTGCATCGGCAAATCCGTAAACAGGCCAGTTTATAGGGTAAACTTTCCGGCGGGAACCAGCCTGAGCACGGTTAATAAAATCAGCTATCTCTTCAGCATCCGTGTGTATTGGGACAAGTTCTTTTCCAAAAAGAACTTTACTCAGTGCTATCGCTGCCAGGAGTTCGGCCACTCGGCCACGAATTGTAACGTAGCCCCCCGTTGCGTGAAATGCGCCGGCGACCATCACACGTCGCAATGCATCAGCCAATGGACGTCGCCCCCTCCTGTGCAAATTGCAAGGGCCCGCACACGGCAAACTTCTCCAAGTGCCCGACCCTCTCAAATTACCTAAATGTTCGGGAGAACAAGCCCACTGCTCGTGCCAACACAAAACCAGTCAACATACCGGTACAACCGGAAAAGACTTCGCGACCAGCGTCGATCCCCGGACGGGGACTATCCTTCGCGGACGCGACTAGAGGAGCCGGCGCTCGCGGCGTGGGGCTCGGTGAGCGGCCGGCCCCCTCACACTTCACCGGTGAGGAATCCGGATGTTTCCGAGACTTCGTGGCCGAAGTCAACAAACTAAAATCACTTGTAGATATTAATCTCATGCTTTCTTCCATTAGGCAGTTAAATAACAAATTAGCGAGCTGCAATACCAACAGCGAAAAATTCCAAGCGTTTATTGAAGTATTGAGTAACCTGGATTAGATAGCCTCTCTCCCTAAAATCCTACTCTGGAATATCCGCTCGTTCAACTTAAACAGAAACGAGCTCTTGCTCACCATTGCGCGAGAACAAGCCGAGATACTCCTCCTCACGGAGACGCGACTGGCGCCCGCGGACAGTATCACCGTTCCTGACTTCGAGGTCATTAGACACGATAGGAACCATAGGGGGGGGCGGGGTGGCTATCCTGATCCACCGCACCCTCGCTTTTAGAGCTATTACTCACCCACTCCCCGTGCCGGTCGAGCACTGCCTCATCAAACTGGATTCGCCCTCGGTTAACATCGGTGTGGTTTACGTTTCGCCCAAAATCAAACTGACTCCACTCATGCTTGACATAATCACTAACACCGGCTCGCCACTCAAATAACTTCCCCCTAAGGACGGACTTTACGACCAACTCGGACATCGACGGGTGCATCGCGGGTATCACCACCTGCATGCACTCCTCGGTCCGACTAGCTTCGGCAAAAATTAACACTGCCACAACACGTCACGGGATTCTTATGAACGACGACTACCTAACTGCCCTCATTCGTCGAAGGCGAAAGATAAGAAAAATGGCTCAACGACTGGGCTCTCACCACTTCGGCGACGTCCTCAAGGACCTCTCCGCCGGTATAAAAAGACAAATTTCCTACCTCAGGAATAAAGGATGGGTCGACAAATTCGGCGCCTTCCGCAGGGTCGACCCCACCTTCTGGGCGACCTATGCCTTGCTATCCAAAAAATTCGACAGGCACAAATTTCCGATTCTCAACGATGGCGGTACCGGTATCTGCTCGGCAGAAGACAAATCTGAGCTCCTGGCACAACAGTTCGAATCCGCCTTTAGGGAGGCTTGCTCCTTAAACACGCCGCGAGAACCCGAAATAACTAGCTTCACTGAATCCTTTCGTAATTCTTCATTTCCTCATTCCGACTCTCTCTGCTCTGGCTTATCTCCACGCAGCATTCACAAAATTATCTCGCGACTTGGCGACAAGAAATCACCCGGAGACGACCGTATTAGCTCTTTAATGCTTAAAAACTCATCACAAAAAATGATCTGCCAGATGTACTATCTCTTCCGTCATTGCCTACGCGTTTCGTATTTTCCTGAACCGTGGAAAGTAGCCCGAGTCTCCGCCATCCATAAACACGGCAAACCAAAAAACCAAGCATCCAGCTATCGTCCAATAAGTCTCCTCTCCATCCTGGGTAAGGTGTTCGAGTCTGTTATCCACGACTATGTCAGCAAATTCAGAGCCGAAAATGACACAATTATCCCGCAGCAGTTCGGTTTTCGGCGAAACCACATCGCCCAGCAGGTGACGCACGGCTTCAACATCAAACACGTAACGGCAATGGTCCTCCTGGACCTCCAGAACGCCTTTGACTCGGTTTGGCACGACGCCTTGATTTTCAAACTCCAAGTCCTCGGATTTCGAGGCGAGTTCCTAAAGTTGATTGGGTCATACCTGGCCGGCAGGTCTTTTTATGTTCGAGTTAACGGGGCTGCGTCAGGTGCCCGGCCGGTCCCGGCGGGTGTACCGCAGGGCTCGATCCTTGGCCCGGCGCTATTTAACCTGTATATAAACGACATCCCCACCTTCCCCGCTTGCACGCTGACACTGTTTGCGGACGACACCGCGCTCCTCACTGAGTCGCGTCGGCCGTGGTTGGCGCGTGATCGCCTTCAGAGATACCTGGATTCGGTTCTTGATTTATTCGGGCAATGGAAGCTCGCGATAAATGCCAGCAAGACGGAGGTCATTCTTCTCTCGCGCCAACGTGGTCACCTCATTGATAACCTAATGGTTAATGGACATTCGGTTCAATGGTCCCGCAAGGTCACGTACCTCGGGGTCGTCCTGGATTCCAAACTTACATGGAGTGCGGCTGTGAGCGACAGCATCACCAAAATGCACAAGGATGCGGCCGCCCTCAGGCCCCACTTATCTTCCCAGTCAAATTTATTCGAGAATATCCGCTTGTCTATCTATAGTATGTCCATCGGCAGAAGGTGCAGATAGCTCAAAATAAAGTCTTGAAACTAATTCTAAATTTGCCTTCTGACTATTCTACGAAAAAGCTCCACCTCCGCGCGAGGACGCCGACGATCGACGCGTACGTTGGTAGACTTACGGCGAACTTCAATTGCGATAGACATATCAATCCGCTGGTCCGACGCCTGGCGGACTTTAACATCCACACGATACCCTATCGCATTAAGTATGATTTCCCGCTACACTCCAGGTTTGACACGTAGCATATTCCTCCTCGTCGGTCTTTCTCTCTCCACTATCCCACTTCTCACACATCTAATCTGTGCCCTCATGTGCCAACGTGCACATCCCATCTCCAGCCTCTCACCCAGCTGGAGAAATCTCTCCTCGCCATTTTTACCCCCTTTTTAGTCTTATTCCTAATCATGCTGCTGACGGTTTTTTGAAAATTTTCCGTCATATCCCACTTCCATCACTTTTCTTACTTGGAAATACCCCCGCACTTTATGCAGCTAACTGCACTCCTACTCTCATGCTTGCCGGTAAGCTGGCCACGACTGGCAGGTACGACACAAAATGCGGGGGGGGGGGGGACTAAATGGGGAGACTTCCTACGCATTAACTGCGCATAGTCTTCGGGTGCTTCCACCTGTAATATCGCTCGTCATTATCCCCCCCCCCCAACCATTGCCATTAATTATAAAAAAAAACCTTGCGAGCCGCTGTTGAGTGTTTTCGCTTCGTACAGTGTCTCGTGCGGTACGATAGACTAGCTTCCCACAGGATTTGCGTTATAGAAAATTCTTCTCATTGATTTGTCTCAGGTGGGAAACCCCTGGGGAGTTCACGTGAGTTTTTCCCACCTGGACTCTGTCCTAGGAGGACGAATTTGATTTATTACAAGAAAACTTAGCATTAGAATACTTTTTCATTTCCCATCTTTTCAAGCTTCCATCTAGATTAAGTTGTATTATACTCCTCTATATACTCTATATTCTAACCATAGATTAGTTCCCACTTATATTTAGTGTAAATCTCTCCTAAAGTTATCGTAATATTTGATGAAACTTCGTCGAATATTGTAGAATTAAGTGAACGTTACGCGGCTTCGGACTGTTTCCCTCCTTCGCCGCTGACCAAGGGTAACGATATAAACACACATCACCTAGTACAATACTCCCCTACCTTCCTGCCTCGCCCCACTACGCGGCACCCGTCTGTTCACGCTACTCGTAGTGCTACGCACTGCGGGTGCTCTAAAATACCCTGGCTCCTCCAGGGAAAGGCTTTCCACCAAGAAAAGGCCGACAATCATACATAAAAGAAAGATAGTCCTTAGGGCGGGGCATGTCGAGGAAGTTATCCCCGGCATGCTTCCCTCCCGTCCTAACACTCCAGTCAGGGAAATGGAAATTTCCACTGACAACAGTACAGACAATCAAGTTCATTCACTTCCTTCCTCCTCTCAGGTAGGCATAACTCACCTGGGACCCATGGCATCCAACTCAAATGCTCCCACTGCTGATTTCACCCCGGCTACCTCACCTAAAGCCAAAAAACCAAAAAATAGAAATTCAGTATCTCCTCCGAATAACCCTTCCTCCACACCTCCCACACTGGAGACCATTTCCACCAGCAATAGATTTCATATGTTCACTTCATTCCTCAATGATCCTAACTCAATGGATCAAATACCAATCACTCCAACTTCCCGTCCCTCTCCACCCAATCTCCCCGATCACCAAACTCCTTCCAACAGGAAACCTCGTCCTCCTCCCATTTATATTTCAAATTTTTCCAAACATTCCAGCTTTTCACAAAAAAATGAATTTAGACTTTGGGCAAGACTCCTATACAGTGAAATTTCTGGGTCCCAGAATTCGCTTACAATTCAGCGAGTTTCAAAAACACGACGTGTTTAAAGACTCTTTAAAACAAACCAAAATTCCTTTTTTCACATTTAGCTCAAATACGGAAAGAAACCTAGTCATGGTCCTGAAAGGCCTTCCAACCATCCCAACAGCCGAATTAACCTCCGAGATTAACTCTAACTCTCTATCAGTGCATGATCAAATTCAATTTTGTAGTAATTGCTCCAGACTCTCCCACTTTCACCAGGCCTCAAATCTCACCATCAATTATCGACTTATTTATCACAGACTTGTCTCACTCCTTTTCATGCGTGGTCCTGGACTTCTTTGGAACGGAACATAGACCTGTTTCATTACGGAAAACCACTTCTCTGGATCCTTCGTCTGGATCCTCATTTTACCTATCCATTGACTAGGACAAATACAGAGAGAGAACGCATGGCTGGGACATTGTACCCAGGTTTGACTCACCATCTGACATAGACCATGTTATCGAGATGTTAAATAACTTTCTGCTTTGATCCCTTCGAGAGGCCTCCATACGTGACCTCAAGCTGGCAAACTCCCCGACTTCCAATCGGAGGAGGGCACTGTCAAGTGACAAAACCTTGACTTCCCTTATAAAGGGCAGGAGAAAAATCCGCAAGCTTTATCAAATGTCCAGCGATAAATACTTTGCACTGCTAATAAAACAATTCACCAAACAAATTCGCTATAGAATCTCCATAGTTAGGTAGTGTTACGTAGGAAGGATTGTTTCCTTCGTTTTTCGTCTATTATGCCTTTATTTGGGAATCGGGAGCGCGTGCAGTCGGGTCTGCCCCTTCCGCGGTGACGCGATGACGTAACCCTTCGGGGGAACGTTCTCGATCCTTCCGGACTCCCTTGGAAAATTCGGTGCCCCACCATATTTCTGGTCCGTATTTCAAGTATAAAAAGGGCATGAAATCTACGCTCGGGGCTCAGTATGGACCTACTAGCTACGTGCCATGTTGGTGCCAGCTAGCCATACTGATGCCCAGCGAGATCGGGTTTCAGTCCCTTTTAAGCAACTCTTATCTATTAGGGCTTAGTTTGAATAATCAGGCAACCGAGTTACTTCGCGATTGTTCAGTATACGAAGCTCAGCGAGAACGGGTTCAAGTCCCCTTCGAGCAATCTTTATTATATTTGTACGACTTTACGTAAAAGTCTGAAACCGTGGCTTAGCTCCGCGGTATTACGTTTGTAAACACCTTGTTTATTAGAGAATATAGACTTTCTTATTTGACCATAGACGCATTTACTTCATTTCGATCACCTATACCAGTCATACGCAGTATCAATCCATCGAAGGGTGTTACGAATTGTAAGAGTGCCTGCGATGGGATTGGGAGATGGTCACGTGGCCCGCTTCCTCGCGAATTATAGCGCCGCGAGTCGCGCTCGCATTACCTGTTCGATTGTCTATTATTGTCTATAATGAGGATCGCGAGAGACGAGTGCGAGTAAGGCAATCACACTACAATAAATCGACAAAATAACATTTGATATCCGGACTGCGCTAGCCAAAGTAAATATCTACCTTGAGCTTTTCAAACATTAATTTTTGGTCCTTCGAGCCGGATAGCGCGCTGACGGATAAATACCTACGTGGATTTAGTGATTGGGAAATCGGTGACTTGTGTGAGCTGAAACGCAAGTGATCTCGTCCCTGCGCATCATAGTGTAAAGTCGCTTGTGTCGATCCTCAAGCAGTTTAACAGAGCAAATTTGTCTGATTGCCTTTAAACTGTACAGACTAACGCGTCTCAATTGAGCGTTAGCCAGCTATTTCTCAAACATTTCTCTTTCGTTCACCACGTGGCGAAACAAGAGACCAGTGGAAAAGTCGGCCATATTGGGCTAATTCAAAGTGTATTCCGATCACCGGTTGAACTTGAACCTTGTCAACAAACATAATCGGCAGAGAGGGAGAGACAACATTACCGACAGCAGTTGGGACAGCGTGGACATCGTAGTATCGCAACACTAGGACGTTCACCCGCCGCGGGAATAACAGCATCAAGCTCCTGTAGCTGCGTAATATCATATTTGTATTTGGCTCCTTTTCTCTTCGATTGTATTACATAGTTACTTAATTTGGTGGCCTGTTTGTTCTGGAATTGATTCGCGTGTTCTGATTGACGCTTGCATTGCTCAAGCATGGATGCATTAATAGCTTTACAGACAGAATTGTTTGGGAAGGTTGATAATTCCTTCCTCAATTTTAAAAAAAAGGGTCGAGCGAAAATGACCCGAGGAGCAACTACGGCTCAGTTAGAGAGACTTGAAGAACACTGGCATCAATACAGAGCAAATCATGCTGCGTTGCTGAAACTTCCAGGTGTAAATATGGAACATGTGTATTTTGAATCTAAATGTATGGATGGAATGGAAGACATTTATTATGAGAGACGTGGAGAATTTCAAGAGCACTTGAATGTCCTAGCTGGTGAACACTATCGGGTCAAAGAGGACGAAACTTTGAAGGTCTCTATGGCTCATAATCAGGTTGAGGTCCGACTACCAAAAATTGAGTTGCCTAAATTCGCAGGCAATTATGCGGAATGGCCCTCATTCAAAAATCTCTTTTGTTCTATTGTAAGAGATCGAGTAAACCTATCTGATATCTCTAAGCTGCATTATTTACAGACATGTGTGGAAGGCGATGCACTTGACCAGATTAAAAACCTACCGATAGTTGAAGGAAATTTCGAAATCGCTTGGCAAAGGTTGGTGACCACATTAGCGGCACTTTTTTCAGTGAAGGCTGTTTCTTCGGAAACTGCAGCCGAACTTAAAAGAGTCTTTCTTGGAGTTACGGGTCCTCTGTCCGCCTTGAAGGCGCTTAATCGTTCTGTTGACACGTGGGATGATGTAATCGTTTTTCTGATCTCTAGTAAATTAGATACGCAAACTAGGAAGGAGTGGGAGACATCACTAGGTGATTCCCTGGCACCTCCTCCATTGCTGAATTTGAGAGTTTTCTTACCACCAAAATCTTATCGCTAGAGTCTATCGAAAGTGCGGAAAAAACTAAGGTCGCGTCCTTCTATTGTGACTCAAAGAATAGCGGACCACGTAATCAGTTTAAACAGCAAACTAATAAGCAAGCTTCAGCCAAGATTTTTCATGTTGCCAAGAAGTCACCCGAAACTTTAAATAGCGGTCGATTCACCCATAAATGTTCTTTGTGTTCAAAGTCTCATTTTATATTACAGTGTGATATTTTTCGAGCACAAACAGTTGATCAACAACACTCCTTCGTGAAAACTAAAGGACTTTGTTATAATTGTCTGGGTAATCATTTGCTAGAATCTTGTCCCTCGAAAAATCGTTGCAAACAATGCAATAGTAAGCATCATACTATGTTGCATCTCAATCGAAACATATCGCACTCAAGTCACGACTCTGCCGTAGATCAGAATTTCTCGGCGAGCAGCTATGAAAGGTATAAAGAGTCTACCGACCCCAAAGTCACTGGAGCCCCGGCTCCTGGATTGGGTACAGTCGCGCATATGGCCAAACTTCATCGTAGTAATACCGATGTTATTCTTATTACTACGGCCTACGTATGTGTTGTCAATAATCAAGGAGAAGAATGCCTCGCGCGAGCAATAGTAGATCAATGTTCTCAATCCTCATTCATCACAACATCCCTGTGTCAAAGGTTGCGGTTAGATAGGACAGCTTGTAGACTGCCTATAACGGGACTGTGCAATAGCTCTTTAACTACTTGTAAAAGCAAAACTTCTTTTACCCTCAAACCTCACTTTACATCTACTTTCAGCTGCCGAGTCAACGCATATGTAGTAGCAAAGGTTAGTGGTTATAAACCTGTTGTCTCTGGAAGTGAAGATTGGAAGCACATAGCAAAATTGGAATTAGCGGACCCGTGCTTCGATAAAGCGGGGTACATAGACTTGTTACTGGGTGCGGATGTACACGCGGAAGATGTGGAGGGTCAGGTTATCAAAGGTAAAAGACATGAACCTATTGCCACACTGTCCAGTCTTGGTTGGCTGATATCGGGGGAAACAGGTAGCAGCGCAGGAAACCAACTTGCCAGGCCATCGGTCTTACACTGCACAGTGGAAGAAGACATTAATGAGCTTCTGCAAAAGTTCTGGTTGCAAGAGGAGATTCCTGCGGTGCGGCTTGAGACTCCCGATCAGCAGACGTGTGAGCAACATTTCATTGGGACTCACTCAAGGACAGCTGATGGTCGATATATTGTTAAATTGCCCTTTCGCAGTACTGACATTCCCTCCTTTCGGGACACGTATAAATCTGCCCAGAAATTGCTTGCAAGCATGGAAAGGCGCTTTGAGAGAGATTTAGTCTGTAAACAGGCTTATTTCGAGTTCATGTATGATTATATTAAGAAGGAGCACATGTCATTAATTTCAACCAAAGATTCAGTTTCTCATTTGGACTTACATAATTACTGTTTCTTGCCTCATCATGGGGTTTTGAAGGAAAGCAGTTCTACTACTAAGTTGCGTACAGTTTTTAACGGTTCAATGAGAACGAGTACTGGTGTTAGTTTAAACGATTGTCTTCATGTTGGAGCAAATCTGCTGCCTGATTTATCTCACCTAGTTATTAGATGGCGCAAATATAAATATGCATTCGTCGCAGATGTTAAGCAAATGTTTAGGCAAATACTTGTAGCAGAAGAAGACAGATCATATCAGCTGATATTATGGAGATTTGACTCAACCGATCCCATTCAAATTTATAAATTGAATACGGTTACTTATGGTTTAGCCCCTAGCCCATTTCTAGCTAATAGAGTTCTCAAGCAATTGGCAAACGATGAAAGAGAACACTTTCCTTTAGGCGCTAGTGTCTTAGATAAGGAAATCTACGTGGACGACGTCTTGTCGGGTGGTCATAGTTTAGAAGTGGCGGGACTTAAACAAAAGCAAGTGACAGAATTGTGCAAGGTGGGCGGTTTCTCCTTGCGAAAATGGCTTTCTAATGAACAATCGTTATTAGAGTGGTTGCCCAGGGATTCTATAGCGGTCGAAACTGAGACTTCGCTGCAGGATAATCTTTCCTATGCGGTTCTCGGTCTTCAATGGCTGCCTCAAAGAGATCTTTTTCGATACAAAACGGACATGGAGGCTCATCCCACCGTTTGGACAAAAAGGCTTGTTTTGTCGAAGGTGGCGAAGTTGTTTGACCCTCTTGGCTTGTTAGCCCCAGTAACCATAACTGCCAAAATATTCTTGCAAAAGTTATGGCTCTTGAAATTACAATGGGACGAACCACTGCCCGCTGGTGAAGCAACTGACTGGATGGATTGGTATGACGAGTTACCCTTATTGTCTCAAATTGAAATTCCACGTTGGCTAGGTTACGTACGAAACTTTGTTTCTTTACAATTGCATGGGTTTGCGGACGCGTCTAAAGGTGCATATGGTGCAGTCTTGTATTTGAGAACAGAAACGCGATCATCAATAACCACCCAATTAATACAAGCCAAATCTAAAGTTGCTCCGATCAGGACGTTAAGCATACCTAGATTGGAGCTATCAGCAGTTCACTTACTTGCAAAATTAGTACATAATGTTCTACCCCTATTTGAGGATAGGGAGCTTGAAATTTACTTATGGACTGACTCCTTAGACACACTACATTGGTTGAGAGAACACCCATCAAGATGGCCAACATTTGTCGCAAATCGTTGCGCCGACATCCATAATTTAGTACCTAGAGCAATATGGAAGCATGTCAGATCGGGAGATAACCCTGCGGATCCTGTATCGAGAGGTATAAAGCCATCAGAATTGCGCTCTCTTCAGATATGGTGGGGGGGACCTAGTTGGCTCTTAGAAAATCAAAACTCTTGGCCTCAAACACTATTAGAGGTTAAACTAGCTGCCGGCATCTCTTGCCATACGGCTACGGCGGCTAAAACCTTAGCACCTGCACAAAGCAGTCCGCAAGAAGCGAGAATAAATATAGAGAACGTGGCGTTTTGGTATCTATTAAATGAAAGATGCTCAAACTTTCAAAAACTTTTGCGAATCACAGCCTATATGCTACGCTTTATTACTCGATTAAAGGAGGTAATGATCCATAAAAACTGGTGTGCAAAGTCTTCGCTCTTCCAGCAAAATTGGTTCAATATTGATAGAGATATGAACAGTAAAGAGTTGTCGGTTCTAGAGATTGATAGAGCTTGTTTCGCCTGGATTTATATTGTCCAACACGCATATTTTGCCAAAGAATTGCGGCTTTTGAACAAAAATCAGAATGTACCGAGAGGTAACTGTTTGGCGCCCCTTAACCCAGTTATCGTTGAGGGATTGATCAAAGTAGGTGGACGTTTGAGGCACTCCTTACTGAACTTGGAACAAAAACATCCACTTATACTTCCTGCAGAGGGAAAATTTATAGACCTGTTGATTCAGGATAGTCATATTCGAACATTACATGGCGGCACACAATTAACATTGTCTACGTTGCGTAACAAATACTGGGTGATTAAGGGCCGCCAAAGGGTGAAAGCTATTATCCATAGATGCCTCACTTGTATTCGTTATAGGGCAGCGCAAAATTACCAACAAATGGGTAGTTTGCCTTCAATTAGAGTTCGTCCAGCTAGGCCATTCAGTGCAGCGGGTGTGGACTACGCAGGTCCATTCTTTATGCGAGCTGCCGCCGGTCGAGGTCGTATAGCCTACAAGGGCTACATTTGTTTATTTATATGTCTAACCACAAGAGCTGTTCATTTGGAAGCCGTTTCCGATTATACAACAGAGGGATTCTTGGCTGCCTTCAGAAGATTCTGTGCCCGTCGTGGTCACTGCAGCATACTTATTAGCGACCAAGGAACGAACTTTGTTGGAGCTGCCGCCGAACTTAAACGACTCTTTTAAAAATCCAGCCAACGCGCTGTACAATTGTCGAAAAGTCTAGCGGAGCAAGGAACTACGTGGCAATTCAACCCTCCGGCCGCACCACACTTTGGAGGGATCTGGGAGGCGGCTGTTAAGTCAACCAAACATCATCTACGTCGGGTTATCGGCGAGACGAAATTAACCTTTGAGGAATTCTACACCTTGTTGACCCAGATTGAAGCCTGCCTCAACTCGCGACCACTCATGGCTCTGTCCGACGATCCTTCCGACTTAGCTCCACTCACTCCTGCTCATTTTCTAATTATGTCGTCCTCTTATATCGTTCCTGAGCCTAATTGCCTTAACGACAAAATTCCATTGTTTAAACGTTGGCGAATTATACAACAGATGCTGCAAAGCTATTGGCAACGCTGGTCGCAGGAATATCTGCAATCCTTACAGCAAAGGAACAAATTGAAGTTGCCTAACCGACCGATTAGCTGCGGGGATCTAGTTGTCATCCGGAATGAAATCTCACCACCATCGCGATGGCCGTTAGCGAGAGTCACCGAAGTTTACCAGGGAGACGATGGATTCGTCAGGGATTCGACAGGGAGTCTGATACCAGAGTAGTCTCGTTACGAACGGCTTCGACAACATTAAAAAGGCCGATCACTAAACTGATTGTTTTGAGATGCAGTGAAGAGCTATAGACTTTAATTAATTAATTGTGCGAAAGGTGTGGGAGTTCAAGTTAGAGTTAAACAATCCGTTAGAGTTTAGGTATTGTATTATATGTCGCCTACATTTAAGTTGTATATATTTGTATATTTAGAAGTTTATACCTGTAGAGATAAGACCCCTTTGCGTCATTTGCTTTGAGCCCTTCTCTTCTGGGAAGAGAGGTGGGCGGAATGTTACGAATTGTAAGAGTGCCTGCGATGGGATTGGGAGGTGGTCACGTGGCCCGCTTCCTCGCGAATTATAGCGCCGCGAGTCGCGCTCGCATTACCTGTTCGATTGTCTATTGCTGAGGATCGCGAGAGACGAGTGCGAGTAAGGCAATCACACTACAATAAATCGACAAAATAACATTTGATATCCGGACTGCGCTAGCCAAAGTAAATATCTACCTTGAGCTTTTCAAACAAAGGGATATACCTTAACCGCTCAAGGTGTATCAAAGTTACGAGACCAAAATTACTAACAATCCTGTGGCTCCCGGTGATGCAATGGGTACTGGTTCGCCAACGCAAACCTTCCTGTGGCTCCCGGTGGTGAAATAGACAGTGGTTCGTCCACGAATTCTTACCTTCCTGTGGCTCCCGGTGATGCAATAGGCACTGGTTCGTCCACGAAAACCTTACCTTCCTGTGGCTCCCGGTGGTGAAATAGACACCGGTTCGTCCACACCCTTCCCATCGAACGGCTTGACCGTTTAACTAACATAAAACTCTTTAAAAACCGATCCTCGGCTTCGCAGCCGCGCCCCATAGCCCTCGGCTCGTGACAGTAGCAAGCCTGGGCCAAAATGCTACAAAGCTTCCAAAAACCAGATCCTACCTTCTGGCAAACATATAAATCTATATCCAAAAAACAGTAACATTCACTCCTGTCCTGGATGTCAACGGAAACAAGATTTATAATTCGCATGATAAATCTGACGCAATAGCTGAATCATTTGCAGAGGTGCACAACAAGGCCTGCAGAATTGTATCCAAGCACGAATCTGATGTTAACTCATTTTATACCAACTTTGAATGGTCTAACCTTGAGGGTGGAGTCTCGGCTAGGCTGTTCTCTCCTAAAAGAATCTTTGACATAGTACACAAAATGAAACTCACTAAAGCTCCCGGATCAGACAAAATATCCTTTCCAATGTTGGCCAATGCCTCTCGCAAAATTTTCTGCCAGCTTTATTACATTTTTAAATTCTTTTTTAAGCTCTCCTACTTTCCTGTCGCATGGGAGGTTGCCAAGGTCATACCTATTCTTAAACCTGGTAATCCATCAGCTAATCCGGCCAGTTATCGACCGATAAGTCTATTACCGATATCTGGAAAATTGCTGGAAAGCGTGATATATCATAATATTGACGAATTCGTAAAAACAAACAATATTCTCATAAACCAGCAATTTGGCTTTCGACCAGGACACTCCACCATCCACCAGGTTGGCAGAATTTCACAACGTATTACCCACGGACTAAACGTCCACCGCGATGTTGGAGAAATAATCATTCTCTACCTGACCGATAGAGTAATGGAGGGTAGAAAGAAAGGGGGCATTAAAAAAATATGGAAGTGAGAGCGTATAGAGTTTGTCCTGAGTTGTTGTGTTTATCCACTGTAGTTGTTTATTCGATATAAGTTAATTAATAAATCTGTAGTATAAAGTACTAAGTAGTGTCTGGTATTATTGCTGTCCTTGTAAGTTGATTACATGTGCTGTTATACCTAAAAACTCCTGATTGAAGAAATAACACGTGACACAATAATGGTTCTTTTGGATTTGTCAAAAGCTTTTGATACTGTCTGGCATAGGTCCATCTTGTATAAACTATACAAGATGGGCCTACCTTATTCAATTTTACGACTTTTAAATTCCTATTTACTGGAATGCACATGTTACGTGTGGTTCAACTGCCATAAATCCGTCATATATAACTGCCAAACTGGTGTTCCTCAAGGATCTGTCCTTGGACCACTTTTATTCATTCTATATATCAACGACATTCCTTCCATGCTATCTTGCGAGGTGGCCCCGTATGCCGATGATACAGCCATATATTCTACCTCCACTCGACATTCTCGTCTGGTACTGTTCAAGAGAATTCAAAAATACTTAGAACTTATTATTGAATATTTTAAAAGCTGGAAATTGATGCCTAACCCGACCAAAACTGAGGCAATTATCTTCTCCAATGCAAAATCTCGTACCCTAAATTACTTCATGAATAAAAACAAATTTTTAATTGATGGTGGGACTGTTGCTTGGTCAACTCGAGTGAAATACCTTGGTGTCATCTTGGACTCCAAACTAAAATGGGATCATGCTCTCACTGACCGAATTAACAAAACGCTTCGTGCTTTTCGGGTCTTGTCTCCTTTTATTTCAACACGTTCCAACCTATCACTCAAGCTTCGCATATTAACATACATCATGTGTCTCAGGCCTGTTCTCACTTATGGCTCGGTCAACTGGTGGAAAATACTCCCCAAAGCATCTAAAATAAAAGCACAAATCATTCAGTCAAAAATTCTGAAATTCATTCTGAACAAAGAAATCAGGTTTCCTACCAAGGAGTTACACATTCTTGCTAATATACCACTTTTACACGAATACATTAATAGCTTGATTGTCAACTTTGATGTAAAACATCACACAAATCCTCTGATTCGTATGACCGGACAATATACAATTGACAAACTTCCATACCGGGCCAGAATACCGTTCCCGCTTTCCTTCTAATTATAAAATCTCTGTCATAATAGCCACATCTTTCATTTCTATCACATATCCTCACTTTCCATCGACATTCCATACTGTAGATTTTGCATTCAACTACTCCATTATCACCTTTCTGCGATTCACCCCTCCCCCCCTGGGCCCGGTGGCCTTCTCCCCGCCGGTTCCGGTGGGGTCTAGGGGAGCCCCGATTTCTTTTCCCCAAAGTCACATCATCAACATTTCAATATCTTTTCTTTATTGCTAAGAGGGGTTTTTGAAAATTTCCCCCGACAACACTCACTTGCAAACACCTATTACCTCTTTAGGTAATCCCAAATTAACTCTATCAGCTGATAAGTGGGCTTAGGCTCACAGGCGCAGCTCCTGTAGGGTGAGGGTCTGGGTAGGCGGGTTATATTCCTCGCCTGGTCAGACCTCCTCCCACCCTATACTTACTAAATATATATAAAAGAAAAAGGTCCGCACTTCCTCGCTCGTTCATTCTCATCACTCCGTCACATTCATACTTGTCATCACTTCTGTGGAAATCCTGTGAGCTGTCCACAGTCCTTGACAGTCTCTGGTGTATAGCGCCTCGCGTCTTGCGCCGCGCACTGCCTTGTTCCATCGAACTTTCTCGATTTCATCGTTCCTCGCGAAGTGTTCTTATTTCCTGTTTTCGTGGTTGTCCTCTCCTTTTAGGGAGGACTGGCCACATCTGTGAATGTGCCGTTAGGCAAGAACACGGACATACTCAAAGGTTGCCGAAAACAGCCCATGGTCGTCAAGGCCCGCGCACCCGGATCAACATCCACATCAGTTCCAGCCGGATCTCGCCCAGCCCCGAGATCCGCCATCCCCAGGAAGCGAGGCCTCACCCTCGCCAATACACCATCGGCTGCATCTACGGCAACGCAGGAAACTTCAGACACCTCCGCCTCGGGCATCCGTGCGGAAAATTCCACCATCCCGGTGAGTAATTCCCGCTCTATCTCCCCCCGTTGCTCCTGCGAGTCTATAAACTCGCAGGAAGCCTTCGAGCCCCCGCGGGAAAAAACCGCGCGGATAGTTAAACTATTTAACATTCCTGTCGAGCTGCAGGAGAACAGCTCCCACAGTGTAAACAGCTCTAGTAACAGTCTCGCATACAATTCTAATTACAGTCCTATAAACTGTCTCAGCTACAGCTCCTCCGCCACGAACGTCCAAATGCTCGAGGTCGCGAACGTCCCCACCCCCAACCGTTTCTCCCCCCTCACGCGAGCCTTCGCTGCTGAGGCGGAAGATCCGCGCCCCTCCCCTCCATCTAGTCCCCGGCGGGCTTCGGTTAGCAACCGCACCGGTGCCAATGCACGTAAACAACGTCCTTCCGACGCAACCCCCATCTCGGGCCGGTTGTCTGCCACCCCCCCCCCCCCCCCATATACATCACTAAATATTCCTCATCAGCCCACGTTCTTGAGCAACAGCTCACAGAAATGTGTGGCAAAACATTCAAACGAAAACTGTTAAAACAAGGGATTCGTGTCCAATTCGACAACAAAGAATCACATGATAAATTAATTCATTTTCTCCGAGAGAACAACCTCTCCTTCTTCTCATTCACCCCCAGATCTGAGAAAATTGTCAGCCTTGTTTTAAAGGGACTTCCACCGACTCCCGCTGAGGAAGTCCTACACGAAATCCGTCGATCCAATCTAAATCCGATAAACTGTGCCTGCATTAGCAAATCAGCAAGCAGGCCGGTATATGGAGTCAACTTCTCCGCAGGCACCAGTTTTAACTCGGTCTCAAAACTGAATTACCTCTCCAGTATTAGAATATACTGGGATAAGTTTTTCTCCAAGAAAAACCATACACAGTGCTTCCGGTGTCAGTCCTTCGGGCACTCCGCTACAAATTGTAATGTGGCGCCCCGCTGCGTCAAGTGCGCAGGCGACCATCACACGTCGCAGTGTGTCAAGGCAGCAGAGACCACCCCCACGTGCGTTAACTGTAAAGGCCCTCACACGGCCAACTACTCTAAATGTCCGGCCCTGCTTAGCTATCTCAGCATCCGGGAAAACAAATCGCCTAAAACCATGCCCGATAAATCTGTTCCCTTGCCTGAACCGCCGGTTAAAATTCCGATCAAAATCCCGCGAGTGGCACCAACCCACAGCCGCGGATTATCGTTCGCTGATGTTACGAGGGGCGTCGGGACACGCGGCGGGGAGCTCGGCGCACGGTCGGCTCCCGCCCGTTCCGCCCACGAGGAGGTCGTTATTATTCACGACCTCATGGCGGAATTCAAAAAATTAAATTCCCTAGTCGACGTAAACTTCATGCTATCGCTTGTGCGCGATTTGAATATCAGACTCTCGGCCTGTAACTCGAACAGCGAGAAGTTCCAAGTTTTTGTGGAGGTCTTGGGAAATCTTGATTAAAATGGCTTCTCTACCCAAGATCCTGCTTTGGAACATGCGATCATTCAACTTGAATAAAAACGAGCTCCTGCTCCTTATCGCCCGAGAGCAGGCCGAGATTCTGCTACTCACTGAGACGAGGCTTTCACCGGCTGAAAACATCTCGATCCCGGATTTCGAGGTCATTAGACACGACCGGAATTCCATTAGGGGCGGAGTAGCTATCCTGATCCACCGTGCATTGAACTTCCGAACAATCACCCATAAACTCGCCATTCCGGTCGAGCACTGCTTCATCCGGCTTCAATCACCTGCGGTTTATATTAGAGTAGTTTACGTTCCGCCCAGAGTAAAGCTGACACCGATCATGCTCGACATGATCTCAGGTTTGGGCTCTCCCTTCATTGTCGGGGGCGACCTGAACGCAAAGCACCCATTGTGGAACAACCACAGCTCAAATCTCAGCGGCAAAACTTTACACAAACACTTTTCCAATTCTGCTTATGACATCATTTACCCCGATAAATTCACTCGCTTTTCTCCTCGGTGCCGGGCTTCAACGCTTGATATTTTCCTTTCATCCTTCAACCATTCTCTGAAATGTAGTGCACTTGAGCTCAGTCCCTCTGACCACGCTCCGGTTTCTCTCCTGCCTGCCCTGTCTCACTCTGACATTGGCCTTGATCGGACCATCGACTGGAAGCTTTACCGCCAACTTTCAAACGGTTTCCCCCTGAAAACGGACTTCGAGTCTAGCTCTAGCATTGATGATTGCATAAATAGCGTAACGGCTCATATGCACTCCTCCGCCCGATTGGCCACCACTAAAAACAGCACAGTTACATCTCGCCATGGGTTCCTTCTGAACGATGACTATCTTTCTGCCCTCATTCGAAGAAGGCGCAAAATGAGGAAGTTGGCCCAACGCATGGGACTGCCCCTCTTAAACGATATCATCAAAGACCTCTCCGCAGGCATAAAAAGGCAGATATCCTACTGTTCCGCGGCAAACCCTCGGAACCAACACCTGAAATAAATTGCCTACCTAATAAAAAGACGGGTAGCAATCTGCACGAAAAGGAACCTTCAATCGTGCGGATGGCTAGGGCGTTTATGACGCGCAAGTAATAGAACTGTTTTTGAGGAAGTCGTTTTATTTTTGTAATCCGTCAAGGTAGACCAAATTAAGCATACACGGCCTCAACAGTTAATTGCATGTGTCATAAACGTGAATTTCCAAAAGGGTCTCGCAGCTGTGCCCCAGCAGGCACGACCAGGTCAAGCTCTAAGACCCTGGCGGAAATTTCCGTGCGTTGGCAATTTATTTGAAACGGTCAGTGTCGCACCGCCTCTTTTGGAAAAACCCGCGCTTCGGGCGCAAGGGAGAGGTGTGGCTACGTCTTGGACACGCTGATTGGCAATTAGGCATTTTTCTAAAATCCAATCAGCATGCCCAAAATTTCCTTCCGAGTCGACGTGATAGGGTACACTCGACGAGGAAGTCAGTCTAAGACAGGATCGTATCCATAGTACTACGAAAAGAAGAGACGTCAATCTTCTTCTTCGCTCAGTCGTCTTAACTCAGAAGCAGAAGAAAACCGTTTTTCTCTCTGACTTCAAAAAACATCTGTTCACTAGATAGTACATTATACACATCATTCTGATCCTTATACTTATACTTGTTCATCACTACATACTAATCGCTATTAAAGAGTTTATTTGTTACCGAAACGAATATTCATTCAATATACCACCCCTATCTCCCTAAACGGTCGTAGGGTCATACGCGAGTAACGGTGTCGATACGAAATCGGAACGGAGATTTACGACCTCCGTATACTAGTTAATCAGTAGCATCGGAACCGCGTATTACGTCAAAACACCTACCTTAGAAATAAGGGATGGATAAATAAACTCGGCTCCTTCCGGAAGCCCGATCCGACCTTCTGGGCGACCTACGCCGTTATCACAAACAAATTCAAAGGGCACAAGTTGCCGGTGTTAACAAATTATGGCATTGACATCTGCTCAGCGGAGGAAAAAGCCGAACTACTGGCTCAGCAGTTCGAATCCGTTTTCTGGGAGGCTCGCTCCCTCAGCACACCCCGCGAGGCTGAGATCAAGGATTTTATTTCTAACTTTTGGAAAGCTTCCACTCCTCGTTCCGACCTTCTTTGCTCTGGGCTCTCCCCCGCAGCATTCACAAAATTATTTCACGCCTTGGTGACAAAAAATCCCCGGGCGATGACCGCGTGAGTTCCCTAATGCTCAAACACGCTTCTAAAAAACTCATTTGCCAAGTGTACTACATCTTCCGCTTCTGCTTACGCACCGCATATTTCCCTGACTCGTGGAAACTGGCCCGTGTTTCGGCCATCCACAAGTCCCTCAGCAGTTTGGCTTTGGGCGGAAGCACTCGACCTTGCATCCGATCACTCGCTTCGCGCAGCAGGTGACTCACGGCTTCAACATCAAAAATGTCACGGCAATGGTTCTCCTGGATCTCCAGAAAGCCTTTGACTCTGTTTGGCACGATGCCCTCATTTTCAAACTACGAGCCCTTGGTTTCCGACGCGAGCTTCTGAAGTTGATTGAATCTTACCTATCGGGTAGATCTTTTTATGTCCGCGTGAACGGAGTCGCGTCGGGTGCTCGACCAGTCTCGGCAGGGGTCCCCCAGGGCTCAATCCTTGGCCCTATACTTTTGAACTTGTTCGTAAATGATATCCCCACCCTCACCACGTGCGCGCCGGCCTTGTTCGCGGACGATACTGCGCTCCTCACCACATCGCGTCAGCCGCGGGTGGCTCGTGATCGCCTCCAGCGATACCTGAACACTGTCCTTGACTTCTTCATGGAGTGGAAATTGGCTATTAATGCCTCCAAGACCGAAGCCATCCTCTTTTGGCGCCCGCGCCAATGCACCGCTGAAAAACTCGTGGTGAACACTCATCTAGTCCAATGGTCCAAGGAAGTCACCTACCTCGGCGTCGTTCTGGATTCCAAGCTCTCCTGGGCAGCGGCGGTTAACGACCGCATTACTAAAATGCACAAGGTTGCGGCTGCCCTTAGACCACGTCATTCACACTTGCACTTAAACATTCGTCTCGCCATTTATCGCACGTGCATCCGTCCAGTGCTAACATATGGCTTGTTGGTTTACTGGGACTGCCTCAATTCATTGCTCCGGCAAAAGACCCAGACCGCCCAGAACAAGGCCCCCTTTCTTTTCCACGAAAAGGCTTCACCTCCGTGCGAGGACTCCGATGGTCGAGACCTTCGTAAATAAACTCATTGCGGGCGTAAATTGCGAGAAGCATGCAAACCCGCTGGTACGCAGGTTGGCCGACGTCAACATTCACACGATTCTCTATCGTATCAAGTTCAAGTTCCCGCTGCACTCCAGGTTCGATCGCGCCCGGGTTGGCGCGAACCCGTAGATCTTTCTCGTTCGTCCACACCTCTCACTCCCCCCCCCCCCCACTCGATCGCCTAGTAGCGCGCCAGCGCGCAGCACACCTCAGTTCTCACCCAACTGAGGCATGTCATCATCGTTCTGTTATTTTCCGCTACGTATTAATCTATTCCACTGGCGGTTTTTTGAAAATTTTCCGCCACATTTTATCTCCCTTGACCGTATTTACTACCCCTCACCTCATGCAGTTAACAGCATGCCATCTTCAGGTTTGCCGGTAAGCTGGCTACATGCTGGCAGGTACGGCATAGAGTGCAGCCGGGGGAAACTGGGGGGGGGGGGGGGATTTGCGCTCTTGCGCATCTTACTCTATCTTGGGTGCTTCCATCTCTTCTTCTTTATCCCACCCCCCCACCCCCCCTCTCCCAAATCATCGTCAAATCATAAAAAAAAAAATTTTGCGATCAATGATCGAGCTAGCACTGGTGTATTTACCTTGGCGATGGTATGGTGTGGTTGTGCGCACTCCTTTGTGGCAGGGTAGGTTTCCAGCGCGTTATGTTCACCCTGTGGCGGTTTTAATGCAAGGAGAAGCCACGCGAAGCCTCCGATCAAGATGGCGGTCCCGCGTCGGTGACGCGCGTGGGTACGCCGATTGGCAATCTCCTTATATCCTCCGTAGTATCGCCTTCAGCACTCTAATTCTTTTAACACACTGTTCCCTAGTGGTTGCTTAACACTTCCAACACGTTTCCGGAATTTTCGCTGTAATTTTTCCCCAGAAAATTTACAAAATTTGCGGAGCGATGTGGAGCACGTCCGTACTCTACTCTAATATTTCCTGTTATTCCTCATTTAACAAAAAACCTTAACAAAAACACAAACAAAACATTTTATGTATTTCACCTATTTCTCTTCTTATTCTCTAAACACTTTCTTGTCTTATCTTATTTGCAATAACCTTTGTTCTCTCTCGTTCTTGGCAATTAATTAACTTTTCTTTACCTTTCCAATAATCATCTTTTCTTTCTTTTTTTTTTTTTTAGGACCACTCAGCCGCCAGAGATTCACCCTGACGTTACCGTCCCTGCCCCGAGGAGGCGGGTCCTCTACATTCAGCTATAGCCAATCGAGTCTTTCTTCTTTCGAATATTTGAACCGTAAGTTCCTGAAGTTTTTTATGATTGTCCTGTACATTGATCAACTCCTCTTTATTCTGTTCTTCATTTCGTAGCAATAGGTATCTAATGTTCTGATATTCATAACATTCATAAAGCATGTGATCAACTGTTTCCTCTTGATTTCCACACATAGGGCAGATATTGTCCTCTACGCACCCTCTACTATACAATGAACTCTTAATAGGTCCATAACCCGTTAGCATGTACACACATAGACGACCCGGCTGGAACCAATAGTTATCCCATGCAAACATTACATTTTTAATAAATTTATATGTAGTTCTTCCCCTTGTTTCTCCATTCCACTTGTTTTGCGATTCCAAAACCATTTTTTCTTTTAAATTTTTAATCTCTTTTATAAAACAAAATAAAATTTTATAAAACAGAGATTTATAAAAATCTCTTTTATAAAACAACTATTTAATAATTTATATATTACAGCCGGTCTACACATACATAACGCCTTTATAACTTCTATACTAAAACCATCATTTCCAGGAGCCTTATTCTTTTTAAATTTTTTGATCGCATTATCAATTTCTTCCCATCTTATTTTACTTTCCATATTCGCATTTTTATAATTCATTATTGTGGGATTTATGGTACGGGCGGGATATGGCGGATTCACGGCACAAACAAAAGTCAACCACGACACAACACTAATTAGATTACGCACTTATATATTTGAAACACTTAATTCTAGGGGCCTGCACACAGTATATATATATATGTAAAGAAAGTATACTTTCTTTAGCGTGGAGTTTGCCGCGCTTCTTATGCTCCACGCGCCTCATATTGCAATCGCCGATAGATGGGGCGGCGATTGGAAAAGGAATTAAGGAGAGCGAGATACAGAGAGCACGCAATAGAGCACGTGTAGTTTCAAAAGAGTTAAAGGTTAAAAGTCGTAAAGAAAATTAGAGGTATAGATAGAGAAGTAATAGTGAACTTTAATTGTCGTTTCTTTGTTTTACAGGTATGGTTGTGAATAGTAGAAATAACTAGCGTTAATGAATGAATAAACACAAAATTTACTTTGTTTTACAGAGAAACATATTTTGGTTTACTTTACCCTTCAAACAATAACACTTGTCTTATAAAACGCCAATTCTAGTTTATAATGGCGAGGAGACTGCAATTCGCATTTAAATATGTGGCATCACCAAGCGACAAAAAGACAAGTGTAGTTGCTATAACCTCTATTACAACAGAGAACAATGGGAAGTATATGTTGCCAGAAGCCGAAAAGTTTGCAAGCAACCATGATGAGATAACAAAAACAGAGAATTATAAAAGAGTGAGAAAAAGCTTCACGCAAAGAGGCCAAGAAAGGATAATATGGATTACATGCACAAAGGAAATGGACAATACTTATTTCGATCAAGATGGTAATATAATGTTTAATGATTTGTACCTAGAACAGATAAAAGAAACAAGTATAACAGAACCCACACAGAAAAAGGGAGACCAACTAAATTTGAAAAACATAGCGGAAAAATTTATGGTTGAAAAATTTTTTTGTAAACACCCGAATGCACAACAATGGTTGGAGACATTTGAGAAGGAATGTAGAAGATTTGATATCAGTGAAGATAATACAAAAATTGAAATATTGAGATTATTCCTGGACAAAGCATGCTTAGACTGGCACTCAGCAACTTTAATAACGTTGAAAATGGAGGCTGGTTGGTCTGAATGGAAAGATAAATTCTTGGAGTCATTTGCAGGCAAAGGATGGGATACGGGAATATATGCTGTATTCTATAGGTATAAGGAAGGTTCATTAATGGAATATGCCATGAGGAAAGAGAAGCTACTGCTAGATATGGATAAGGATATGGGTACAAAAACTCTAGTGACACTTATAGCAGCAGGATTACCTGAATTCATTAGAGGAAAAATAGACAGAGAAAAATGTGAAAATTCAATTGGACTACTACATGAAATTAGAAAATGTGAAAATCTAGTGAGTAAGAACAGTTTTATAAAAAAGAAAGAGGAAAGACAAGATAGTAAGAAGAAATTTGAAGAAAAAAAGCCATGTAAAAACTGTGAAAAACTGAGTAAAGGTATTAGATATCACCCAGAGGATTCATGCTGGTTTAAAAAGAAAAATGGAAATGAAACCAGGGTAATTGGAAGCAATTCGATGTTAGAATTGGATTTAAATACAGAACAAAAAAACGAATGATCACACCATTGATTAAAATAAAAATATTATTAGAAGAGAAGTTAGAGGTAAACGGAACATACGATCCAGGCTCCCAAGTCTCTCTAATAAATTCAAAATTAGTAAAAATAAAAAAAAAGACAGAAGATATAAATAGAATATTTTCAAAAACAGTCAATGGTGTGACAGAAACAAAAGGTTTAGTAACCATTAAAGTAAAAATTTTTGAGACAGAGGAATACATCGACGTATTCATTGTAGAAAGGAACGATTTTGAAGATTTTCTCATTGGCTTAGACATGATAAAGAAATTCAAGCTAATTCAGGATGAAAATTTACAAATATCACAAAAGAAAGTAACACAGATAGAGAAAAAAATAGATACATCGGACAAAAATGAAGGAATAAAAGAAGTTAAAGTAAATTTTAACGAACACGTGAACGAAAACGAATTTAGAATGGACCTGGATCACTTGGACAATGTGAAGAAAATAAAGATAAAAGAACTTATAGAAAAGTATAACATAGTATTCGCAAAAAATAAATATGATGTAGGCACTGTCTCAGACTACGAAGCTCGAATAGACTTACTGGTGGATAAATATTGTAGTAAGAGGCCATATAGATGCACCATAGAGGATAAAAAAGAAATAGAAAATCAAGTGGCAAAATTACTAGAAAATAAGTTAATTGAAGAATCTTACAGCCCGTTTGCAGCACCAGTAACTCTAGCATTCAAAAGAGATGAAAACAAACGATCAAGATTGTGTATAGATTTTCGCGAATTGAACAAAATAGTCATACCACAAGCTCAACCATTCCCACTAATAGAAGATTTAATAATGAAAACAAGAAACTGTAAATATTTCACCTCACTAGATATAAATTCAGCTTTTTGGTCAATTCCACTACGCATTGAAGATAGACGGAAAACGGGATTTGTTACACAAGGGGGGCACTTTCAATGGACGTGTCTACCGTTCGGACTAAAAACATCACCAGCTATCTTCCAAAGAATTTTATCCAATATCTTAAGAAAGCACAATTTAAAGGACTTTTCGGAGAATTACATAGACGACATCTTAATTTTTTCAGAATCATTCAAAGAACATATAGAACATATAGAAAAAGTAATAAAAGCAATAGTAAATGAAGGATTCAGACTAAAATTTAAAAAATGTACATTTGCAACGGAATCAGTAAAATATCTCGGACACATAATAGAACACAATACAGTAAGACCAATGAAAGATACTTTAATCTCGATACAGGATTTTCCCACTCCGAAAACCCAAAAGAATGTTAGACAGTTTCTCGGAAAAATAAACTTCTATCATGAGTATATACCAAAAAGCTCAATACTGCTAGACCCATTACACAAACTATTACGGAAAAATGAAAAATTTATATGGTCTGAAGAGTGCGAAAAATCTTTTACAGATATAAAAAAGTTACTGTGTTCTCAGCCAGTGTTAGAAATATTTGATAACAATTTACCAATAAGGATTTACACAGATGCGTCACTGGAAGGTATTGGCGCAATATTTAAACAAATACAAAGTAATGGTAAAGAAAAGCCGATAGCATATTTTTCAAAAAAATATATATATATATATATACTGTGTATATATACTGTGTATATATATATAGATATCAACGCCGAACGCTAGTCACTCTCGCCTGCTGTTTCTTTCTCCTTCACCACTCCGCTCATTAGCTCGACTACGACTGACCTCTCGGTCCTTATCACTTTTGGCCGTTACGCCTCGACCCTTCCCGCCTATTATTTATTATGGTATTTTCGCAATACTCGACTTGACGAAAACATACAGACACACACACACACACACACACATTCGTCGCATTCGCACACGTCGGCTTTAGCATCCTACATTATTATCTCTTTTATTTTTAGATGCTCACCACTATTACACCTTTGATCTTCCGTAGGTACACACTTTTTAATCAGTTGACCAACCGTGCTTTCAACATCTTTAGTCTTCGTTCCATCAATTAATATCAGGGAGTTCAGGTATGTCGATCTATTAAACTTTTCTCTAATAATCTTATATACTATTCCCCAAGGGTCATTATTACCTTCAACTGTAACAAAGTTTTCCCAAGTAGTTCTTTTGCATTTCCTTATTTCGGCCACATATCTATTTCTTTCTCTCCTGTACTTCAATCCATATTCCTCCACTAAATCATTAAAACCTAAGTTTCTAACCCTCAATAATTGTTTTTTGCTCCATTAACTTTCATTCTCAATTCTTCTAACTCCTTGTTCCACCATGGTACTATATTCTGTCCTGTCTTTTTCCTTGGTATAGATCTCGAACAGCATAAATTCTGTAACTTATTAAATTTTCTAACCGTCTTATCCAGGGGCAATGATTCCACCTAAACTATTACATCTTCGTTAAACTATTATCTACATTATCATAAAATTCCTCCTCAGTAGCTTTCTTCAAATTATTGTTACGAGCCGGGCTGTGTAGCAGCACGAGAGGCCGGCGAGGGGTGTATTACCCAGGAATACGGTTATCAATTTGTTAGTTAAGGTGCGCGGACGAACCTGATGCGAAATCAGGGAGCCGCTAGGATTATAGAGTGCGAGGACGAACCCGGTGCGAAACCGGGGAGCCACTAGGAAGAAGTTCACAGACGAACCCGATGCGAAATCGGGGAGCTGCTAGGAGGTTGGTTTATTCACAGACGAACCCGGCGCTTAACCAGGGAGCTGTTCGGATGTTGGTAGACTTACGGACGAACCCGGTGCGAAACCGGGGAGCCGTAGGATGGGTTAGGTTTCGTGGACGAACCCGATGCGAAATCGGGGAGCCACTAGGTTGGAATATAGAATGTTTGTTTGGGTAAAGGTATGCGAACGGATCTGATACTAGATCAGATAGTCGCAGGAAATGTTAGTTGCCTCGTAACTCTTAATTATTATTTGATACAACTCGAGCGGTAAAGTTGTATCGGTGGATACGTTGTTACCAATATGCAAGGATTGCGGGGTAAAGATAGGTTTAACGAATCTACTCGATTTATAAGTGAACGTATAAAATGTATTCTGAATATCAGTATAAATACAAATGTTTCTGTCGCGATGAAATAATATAAAAGTGTGTAAATTACCTAAGTATTTGCGCGGTGTTGACGCACTGGCGATGCGGGGTCTGAGAGCCGCTATTAGAATGTACCGAAAGAACTTCAACCGGACAAGCGGATTCTAACGGGTTAATCTGTGATTCGAGAGGTGCGCTAAGCCCAATCTCACTGGATAAACTGATTCTATACAAGCGTGACACGACGTAACACTACACGTGACTATGTTACTCTGAACCGATGAGGATAAAAACCAAAGGGTTTATATACTCCCAAAAATGCATGGGGATGTACTAGAACTTTCCATATAAGGAAATTTAGGAGTCGTCGTCGGGCAACGCCTGTCTCACACATGGTGCAGCTGGTCATGCATTTTCTCAGGCCCCCTTAATTGTTTATGATAAGCGAAAGAATTTTAGGGCGTTTTCCCTTCACAAATGCGAGCTCGAACACGCGTTGTGAGCCACGTATGGAAAAAAATTCTTCATACGTAACATATCTTTTCCTAAACTAGATTGATGACTTAATATTGCTACTTTAAATATTATTAAATTGTGGTCACTAGTAGAGCATTCTAAACTTACTCTCCAGTCCTTGATATACCTACTAAAATTAGGACTAACCAGAGTCAAATCAATGTTCGATTGGCCATTAACAGTTAAGAATGTTGGAGGGTTTCCTATCTTATTTAAAATAACTAAATCATTGGCTAATATGTAATCCTCCAATATTCTTCCTCTATCGTCAGTCTCATTAGAAAACCAAGTTTTTGACTTTGCATTCGAGTCCATGGTAAGTATAAATCTTTCTCCTTTTATCTTAGTTAAAATATCACTAATCAAATCCAAAAAAGTAAAGATCTGTATGGAATATTGAAAATAAATATTTACTATATAAAAACTGCATGCACTAGTGTAAACCTTAAAATACATAACATGCTCGCTAATATCCGGAAAAGCCAAGACATTTATATCATTATATTTTACCACTGCCGCCACCCAAGGAATTCTTCCCGATGGTTGTAAAATTCTGAGGCTGGGTGAATTGTGTCTTACTAAATTTTTAAAACTATAAGGCTCCTGGATACACAAGATATCCAGATTCTGTTCTTCGAGTAGGGTTTGGAGTTCAGCGGCAGTGGCTGACGAGCGTTGAGCGTTTATTTGGCCTATAATTAGCTCCACTTTATTTTAGATTTGTAAATTTCTAAATATCTTAAGAATTCCGGATATGTCTTGCTCTTTACATGATGACCAAGATCCTTACGTTTTGCACGCATGCAATTTAAACAACTTGGACTGTCCTTCTTGTTACAGTCATCTCTGTTATGGTCTGTCGAACCACAAACCTCACAAAACTGATCAGGAGATCTACAGAATTTTGCAACGTGTCCATGACCATGGCATTTAAAACATCTGGTCGTGTTTAAGAACTCTCTAATCCTGTAGACCCTCCATAACATAAAAACCCTACCCTTATTTATTAAACTACTATAAATGTCACTTGGAACTTGAACTATTCAATTGACCCTATCCTCTTTAGTTCTGAAACAGTATCTGAAATCGATTTCATCCTTGACAGATTTACTTATATTTGAATCTAAATTTGTATTGATAAAATTTGCTAATAAATCCTCTTTTTTATGCTCTTTTTCGACATCGTAAATAATAATTGATGGGTTGATCTTTCTTGGTTTTTCGATTTTGAATCCGATAGATTCTAGGTTACTCTTTTTGATAATCTCTACGTCACATCTGTCATTCACTTGCATTACCACACCTTTCTGCTTCATTTGCCTAATACTTCTGATTTTTAGATTTTTATTCGAATCTTTTAACTTTTCAATAATATCTTTTTTTAACTCTTCATTGTTACGCTTACCATTGTCATTTTCAGGTTTTAACAGAATAACCTCATATTCATCTTTTGTTTTTTTCCTTTCAGGTACGAGACCACCAGGACCAGAACCTACCGGAGTACGCGTTGCAGCCTGTGCATAGGATAACACGCGAGAGGTGCTCAATTTTTCTTTGGCTTTTAAAATCTCATTTTCAACAACTTCCTTCTGCAGTCTATTTTCAAGAATAGACCATTTGTCGAGTATAAATTTAATACATAATTTAGAAATTTTATTACCATCGTTAAATAAAAACTCTTCCAATTTTGCTCTTTCTTCATATATTTCTTGTAGTGTTTTGCTTATTTCTTTATCCTCACTTTTCTTATATCCACTTTTTTTATTTTCAAAATTTAAATTTAAAGTTTCTAGCTCAAGATCACCGGTCCTCCTTCTCTTGGACTTCGGCGTCGATTTTGATGTTACATCATCCGAAACATGAGACGAGAATTTGAGCTTCCGGTAACATTTCAATGTTAACCGAGCATTCACCTACTTCCATTCCTTCCTCCTTCATAGGTTTTTTTTTTAGTTGATTCCATACGAGGTCCCACGAGTACGGTGGAAAGGAGGTCGACTGGGGTAGAGCCAGCATTACCCCAGCAAGGCTAGCTAAAATGAGGTTTCGCCAGGTACCTGAAGTTTGGCCGCTAGCAGCCGATGCACCCACCGACCCCGCTCTGGCGCCAAGTCCGGAACGCACCCCTTCGGTGCGCGCCATACCTTAGGGTAAGGGATTTTTTATAGAGGTTGTCATCCTCGCGGTCCGGCCGGTTAAGGCAAGACCCCCGTTCCAGCGAAACATGACCACTGGTTTACGGTATGCAAAGAGCTCGGGCACCTTGGGTTCGCTACGACCCATACTGTGTCCGGCCCTGGCTCGACCGGAGTCGAACCAGGAACGGACACAGCCCCTGAGGGGAGTAGATAGGGACAGAGGGAATCTCGTGACTCCATTCATGCGCGTCACTAATTAGATGACGAGGCATTTGGCTAGATCTTATACTGAAACCCCTTTGCAGGGGCAGTACACTTCCTAGGATATACCCCCTCGTAGGGTGTTTAAAACTAGTCAACGGTAACAATCAGTTCGCCCGAACGAAACTACCCGGGACTCGTCATCTTGCACTTTCGATTTACGCGATCCGCTTTCTAGCGTCCTCTGCCATGGGATCTGCCTACAGGTGTTGGAAAAATTAGGAACGGGGACCCTTTCGGGAGGCGAACTTACCCACACCGAGGTGTGTTGCCAGGGAAAACCACGCGAAGGTGTCGCCCCGGGTTCTTCATGCATAGAACCCGCCCCGCGCCTCGCTACACAATAGTGCAGCGAGACTCGCTCTGCTTGGTGTATAAGGCTAAGACAGGCTTTTCTTGTCCGCCGGCAGCTGCTTCGTCGTCCTTATGCTCCGCCTTTCGGCTTTGTCACGCAACATACTCATTGGACGCACGCTTATTTAAAATGCCCTTTGGGCCAGCTGTTGCCTGGTCAATTTGTAAAATGGCTTGCGTCTTGGTATAAAATATCGTACCAAAGGTACTCGTCTTCGTGCGTCCTTGTTTAAATCTTTCATGCACCGGCCGTTTGGCTTAGTCTTGGTAGGTAAAAGAATTCTCATGCAAGTCAAGGGCTTAAAAGAATAATTAGAGAATAAAATGAGACGTCACAATATGAATAAATAAATATCCGTAGCGTGATAAGGTTTACTAGAGGCCTTATCACACGTCATCCAGAAATTGGTTGGCCATTTCTATCGATGATCGGAGGGCTATTAAGGATGCCGTCAGCTGGTGCTTCCTACTGAGCCCTAGCCGCTTCATGTTTCTTATGGTGCTCTTTGGCATTGCTCTTCTGCATCCGACGACCACAGGTATCACCTCCGCCTCTGTTCCGCCCATTCTTACCAGTATATGTTCTGCGGTTTCTTTGTATTTCCGCTCCTTCTCTCTGTAAGCGTCCCGGAGGTTCTCCTTGTCCTCGTACCTTACGGTTACGTCGAGGACGAACACCCTATCATGGTCTTCGATAACCATATCGGGCTTCTTAAGTTCCCCCCGGACGCTCACTCGCGGCTCCTCAAACACTACACAGTGCCTGGGCAGATTATCTATAACGAATTTACATTTCTCGTTATATATCCTGATTCTTGCCGGTTTGGTGTGGATACAGTTACCTAGTATGTGCCCTAGGGTCTCGGCCTGGACGCCACATCTTCGGCACTTGTACTCTCTATCTTTATTAGCCCTCCTCAGGGCCACTCTCGTACCGAACGTATTTGTTCTCAGTCTGATGGCGTCCAGGTATCTGGACGGCTTCAGGAGTTCGGGGTTATATAGCCATTGGTTGCCAATTTGGTCCCCAAAGAACTCCCTTAACCCTTGCCCCTGGGAGATGAGCATTCTCCACTTCTCAGTGTCTTTTCGTTTTAAGGCTTTCCTTGCCTCCTCGATTTGCTGTACATCGGCCGGCCACTGTACAGCAATAGAGGCCGCGTACTTCCTAACTAATGCCTCCTGCCCCTTATACGCTTCCTGCACCGCTGGGTCTGTAGACCCCATCATTTTGATTGCGTTGCGTAGCTTCGCTAACTTTACTATGTTAGCCACCCTCTGAATCCCTAGACCTCCATGGCTCTTATTCGTGTATAACACTCCATCCGCGGTGGACGGATGGAGATGGAGGATTTCCTTTAGGCATTGCCTTACCTCTTTGTCAATTTGCTCTAAGGTACCCAGAGGGGGCGGACTATCCACCATCCTATGTACGTATCTGGGCAGGAGGTACGTTCGTATTAAGTTAATTTTCTGATGGGGCTTCAGCCCCATCCTTAGTACGCATTTAACGGCGTCTGTTACTTCCTTTGCCGTGATATGTAGGAAGCCCTTCCACGGATTGATCGTCGCCCCAAGATACTTGCTAGAGCTCTGGGGCTCCGCGTACGGTACTGTCTGCTCCCCCATGCTCAGCCCCGGATCACTTATTGTCCATGTCTTGTGTTTGCTTGTAATTTGGAAGGCTGAGCATTTCCTGGCCGACACTTCCATGTTTAGTTTCTGAAGGCACTTATAAGCCTGCCTGACCTGATCCTGCGCTTCCCTCTTGCTTTTGGCTAGGAACACTAGGTCGTCGGCGAAGGCTAGTACCGCAACCTTCTCATCTCCCATGGCAATACCCTCCGACATCTCGTTCACCTTCTCAATTATCGGGTCTATGACCATGTTAAACAGGAGCGGAGACAACGGGTCCCCCTGTTTAACTCCTCTTGTTATTTCTATCCCCAGGGTCTCCTGGTTCTTGCACATTATCGTGGTGCTGCAGCCCCTGTACATTTCTTGAATGTATTTCCCTATTTCTTTGGGCACGCCCCTTGAGGTTAGACTGTCGCTCAGTACCCCGTGGGGGACCGTGTCGAAGGCTTTAGATATGTCGATTATACTAATTACACCGCCTCCTTTCTCTTTCATTTCTGCCAGGGCGCCCTCCAGAATCGCCACGTTGTACTTGCAACCGTCCTCCGAGGTGAACCCCTTTTGTCTCATGTGTGGGCTCACCTTTCTCCTTAGTCTCGCGTCAATCATTGCCGAAAACAATCTACCCAACAGAGACCCGATGGTAATTGGCCTCCAGTTATCGGCTTCCGCCACGCTCTTCCCCGGTTTGAGTATAAGCGTGGTACGGTTGGCCTTCCACTGTGCTGGGTAGTGCCGGCTCATTAAGAGGAGGTTGCACAACTTGACGAAGACTGGCAGCGCCCCGTCTCTGCGGAGGTGGACTTTTCTAATGCCATCTAAACCCGCGGATGTGTTTGCCTTCACCCTTTTATACTTATTCACCATTCCTCCCACGGAGACCGGCTTCCAAATCTCCTCCATCTTAATGGGGTTGCCACTATTCTGGCGACTTAGTGTTGTTACTGGGGGCCCAGCTATCCCCCAGAGATCCTGGTAGATAGGTTCGACTTCCTCTCGAGGAGGAGGCTCTATTGGCTCCCTGCATTCCAGGGTCTTACCAGCTATTGCCATGTCCAGGAGCTTCCTGGGGCATTTCTTGTATAGCTCCTGGTACATGGCCTAGCCGTACTTCCTCCTCCTGTTCGTACATGCGCCTCCCTTGCGCTTGCTCCCGGGACGGCTCCTGCGTCTGCCATCACCTCTGCCTCTGCTCACCGTCTCTTGGTCTCCCTCCTTGAGGGCTGCCACCAATAGATGCCACCTCTATCCGCCTTAAATCCATTTCTCGCGTGTCGCCCCCGACCACGCTCTCTATTGCACTTCCCACCATCCTGAGCTTGTGCTCATCGCTCAGTTGGTGGCTGAGAATGGACTGCACGAATGGCTCTTCCCATTCCTGCAGAACACTCTGACCCTCATTATCTTCCTCCGCTGATTCGTACACTGACTCCCCAGAGTGCTCGGCGGCTGAGGAGTCCCTCGAGTCAGCCGCCGTTTCTATTTGTTCCCTTGGTACGGGCAGGATCCTCCTTGTATCACTAATTTGTTTGAGCGTTTTGCTCGGTAAGAACTCTCTAATAGCAACGTTAGGCTGCCTTAGGTGCTTATATCGCTCATTTAACGTTATTAGGAGGTCCACCTCCTCCTTAGTCCAGGCCGAGGATCTAATGCTTGGCTCATTTCCACCTTGCCGTGTGCCAGCTGCTATCCTTCCAAGATTTCTCACTTGGGGGTGCCTACGCCGCTCGTGCATAGACAGGCCCCGTGCTAGCTGCCCAGGCCTGCTGCTAAGTGCTTTGCCGCAGGAGTCACACCTGAATTCTGTGGCCGCCTCCGTTGGCTGTGCCGCCCCCTTGCACTTCGGTATGTGGCAGCAGCAGCCGTGCAGCTTTTCGAAATACCTGCTGCTCATTGCGCACCTCCATCGCACTTCAAGCCCTGGGTGTTGTAGCTTCGCATGTTCCGCAAACTGCGACTCTTTGATAAATCTCCTGTCTAGATTTCCGCTGGCACAGGCCTCACACTTGATCTGCCCTCCCAAGGGCAGGTCCACGCATTGTACCGTCTCGTTATCCAAATTCCTGCCAGTTTCGTGTTGCCAACTATCAATGACCCTCCTGTCCATCGCGGACAAGTCCGCCACGGCGGCCCCAGGGTCGGGAGCCGCCGCGTCCGAGGATTCGTCATCATTATCCATTTTTCATATATGTTATGTTCATTCTACGCATCGGTTCCTTGCCATAATCCTCTCGTTTCCTATGGTATGCCTAGTTGTGGGACATAGCCGTCGGGGTGGCAGGTCCGCCCGGCTGCTTACGGCACTGTAGAGTCCGCCGGGGGATGTGGTCGCCAGTTGTTCGGTGCTTTCTCTAAGTGTTGGCGGCGTATTGCTTCCCGCCGCTGAACCCAGCGGCGTATTGCTTTACGTTGCCGGAGCTAGGCTAGAGTTGGTCCCTAGATCGTACCACATCCCCCAACGCATTTTGGGGCACTTCGTGCCCCATAAGTCACACCATCTTTCGCATCTCATGCTATAACAGCACGCTAGCAGTAATAGTAATTACCATTACTGTACATTTTCGCCGTTCTACGGCACGACCGACCTGCCATCCAGCTCGGGTAGGTGGGGTCGCTAGTCCCCAACGGTGCTGCCCCTCACCGCCCTGCCTTAAGAGAGTCATAGATACTCCCGCGGTTTACCCGCGCTTTCTTGAATTTCTTCACGTTAACATTCAGAGCACTGGGCAGAAATCACATTGCGTCAACACCCGCGGGGGCCATCGCAATGCTTTGTTTTAATTAGACAGTCGGATTCCCGTAGTCCGTGCCAGTTCTGAGCTGAGCGTTGAATGGCGGCCGAAGAGAACGACCACGACGGAAAATCCGTCACGGAAGCCTCGCAGCAAGGAAGATCCGCGGGAGGCCAAGGCACGGGATTGTGCTCGGATCCCGGTTTCGCAATAATGCGTCCGTTCACCTCGCACAGGCCCGGTACGTCGGCCAAAACCACTTCCCCACCAAGCCCGACACGCCCCGCTCCTCAGAGCCAATCCTTATTCCGAAGTTAAGGATCCAATTTGCCGACTTCCCTTACCTACATTAATCTATCGACTAGAGGCTCTTTACCTTGGAGCCCTGCTGCGGATATGGGTACGAACCGGCGCGACACCTCCACGTGGCCCTCTCCTGGATTTTCAAGGTCCGAGGGGAAGATCCGGACATCGCCGCCACTGCGGTGCTCTTCGCGTCCCAAACCCTATCTCCCTGCTAGAGGTTTCCAGGGAACTCCAACGCTTATACAAAAAAGAAAACTCTTCCCGGATCTCCCGACGGCGTCTCCAGGTCATTTTGGGTTACCCCGACGAACTCTCTCACGAGGGCCCGATTGGTATGCGGTTCCGCTGCCGGGTTCCGCAGTCATGGGCCAGTGTTTTTCGTTAATAACTCAAAAACGAAACGTCCAAAGATATTTTCGTCAAGGAAAAAGTTGTTCAGAATCACCTCGGCTATCCAAATATTTAAAATTTGGCGCGAGTCCTGGGCCACCCTGTATATTTATCTGATATGTTCGAGAGGGCCTCGCCAACGAGTACCCGATGTTCTCTGGTTTGGTTCACGCGTCGTCCCGTCTGTAAGAATGATTTTGTTTTCCTCCTCCCTTCAACTCCACCTCGGCACAACACGAACGCTCCACCCTAGAACGACACACTTTCGTTCGAGACTCCGATCGGTCGAAGACGCCCACAATCGGGGTACAGAAACGTCGGAAGCAGAGCGCCAACTCGAAAACACGGGTAGGGAAGCTCCAAAGCACGGTTGGCGAAACGCGAACGAACGTGGCTGGGTGGTCAACGGCGCGGCGGGCAGAGAGGCTGGGAGAGAGAAATAGTGAGTGACAGGCGTGACGACGGGGCATCATTCATCCCGTTGCAGTACCCGTGTGGAACTGTTTTTTCTCTCGCTCTCTCTCCCACTTTCCTCTCTCAATAACCGCACGGCGCGCATCGACCGACATCCCAATCATCAGCGTTCGAGGATACCGCTGCGTAAAACACCACCCGTACAGGGAGTCCTGGCACTAGGTGTGACCGAGGCACGTCAAACTTCCAACGACGACCTGCTCGATATGTGTGCATATCGACGCAAGAGTATATTATATGGTGTGTGCGTCTGTATAGGTATTGCGAACGGTGCCAAGGAGAACAGAAAAGATTCTCAACCATTCAATAACGACGGGGAAGGTGAAACACCACCTCCCAAAAGATACCTGGGGCCCTCTTGTGTATAACGAACATCAGGGACGATCCGGTCGCGCTCCTTCGAGCCCTTCCGTTCTGCCGTGCTCTTTTTCCAAATTTCCTTCTCCTCAATTTCCTCTCTTCTCTCTCTTTATTATTTTCCTTTACTTCTCTCTCACGGACAGAGTTTCACTTCCGGCATGGAAATCTGTTCTCTCGGTTGCGCGAAAGGATTCGTTTCGGGCGACGTCGGGAGCGCGGTCTTTAAATACGTTTGCATCCAGGATAAAGCGACCTCTTAATGAAGTCGCAGTGCACCGGGACCAAACGCCCACGACAAGCGCCGACGAACGTCCATCAATCGCTCGTACGTCGCGAAAGTCTCAACATCCCCCACTTTATTATCATCATCTCCTTTCCTTCCAAACGCCCGAAACCTGTAACGTTGTACGCGAACGACGGCGGGGATCCATCGGAATGGGAAAAGAAACAGGGGTTCACGTGAGCAAACGCAACGCAAGCAGTATTTAGCTACGTAGACGACCCTCAGCCAGGCGTGGTCGAGGATTTGGAATCCGTTTCATCCACGTTCCTCGAACGAATTCTCCTCGTTTAAACGGCACGGGTGTCCGACGCACGAGCTGCGAGTGTTACCAAAGCTGGTTCCATCTATACTCCCGAAGTACCACTTCCTCTCCTACAATTTTTCATTCTCTTCCGCCTTCGGATAAACCTTAATGTATGGTAACCTTCATATAACGGGCGCACATCAAGGCCGATGCGTGTAATTCGATTTTCGTTCCAGGTTTCCCGATCCGTGCACGATAAAAAACTGGCACGGTTTCGTCTTCAATTGGACGCAAAATTTCCTTCATCGAGAGACAACGGCGAGGAGCACGCAACCCACGGGGCAATATTTCCCTCGGTAAAAAGAAACAAAAAGGAAAAGAAGAGAAGGGAAAGCGTTCGACAAATGTATTACCTTTCTCCCCTATCTATCCTTCTGTCCTTCGCCAAGGTACTTTCCGGCGCTCGCGCTGGAAGAGATACTCGATGCGTGTCCACTGTGAAAGGAACTCGGGAAACGTATACACGATCGGGACAAGAGGCAGGCACAGAACGGTCTCTCTGAAACGGTCTCGTTTCTGGTCTCGTCTCACTCTCGGCTCGTCCCCAATCTGACACGGGGCATTGCGTACTCTCTAAACGTATGGGAAGTATTATAGAACGGCGGGTCGGTGTCGACCTCACGCAAGCGTCCTTTTAAAACTTCTCACGAAAACGTCGCAATATACACGTTCATCCCGTTGCCGTGGGGAGCGAGAAGAGACGTCACAGAATTCGAACTGGATCAGTCGGCCGCTTCGTCTGAACTTGAAATCCGAAAGGTTTCCCGGTTTCGACGCTTGTTATGACCTCGGCGGGCCAACGTCGATCGGACAACGGACGGGAGGACAAAGTCTCCGCGCGTAAGCCGTGTGTCGTCGACGACGGTGACGAGGCTCGTTCGATTTCGTTTTTCATTTGTTCGTTCGATAAAGTTATGCTATCGGACGGTTTCTTTTCATTCTTTCTAATCTTGTAAGCTATGATGATTATATATTATTTTTCGTGGGTGTCTTTCAGTGTTATTTCATTCGTTAATGATCCTTCCGCAGGTTAACCTACGGAAACCTTGTTACGACTTTTACTTCCTCTAAATGATCAAGTTTGGTCATCTTCCCGGTAACATCGGCAATGCCGAAGCATTGGCCGCGCACCAGTCCGAAGACCTCACTAAATCGTTCAATCGGTAGTAGCGACGGGCGGTGTATACAAAGGGCAGGGACGTAATCAACGAGAGCTTATGACTCGCGCTTACTGGGAATTCCTCGTTCATGGGGAATAATTGCAAGCCCCAATCCCTAGCACGAAGGAGGTTCAGCGGGTTACCCGGGCCTTTCGGCCAGGAAAACACGCTGATTCCTTCAGTGTAGCGCGCGTGCGGCCCAGAACATGTAAGGGCATCACAGACCTGTTATTGCTCAATCTCGTGCGGCTAGAAGCCGCCTGTCCCTCTAATCGTTATTTTTCGTCACTACCTCCCCGTGCCGAGAGTGGGTAATTTGCGCGCCTGCTGCCTTCCTTGGATGTGGTAGCCGTTTCTCAGGCTCCCTCTCCGGAATCGAACCCTGATTCCCCGTTACCCGTTACAACCATGGCAGGCGCAGAACCTACCATCGACAGTTAATAAGGCAGACATTTGAAAGATGCGTCGCCGGTGCTATTAGACCATGCGATCAGCACAAAGTTATTCAGAGTCACCAAAGCAAACGATGGACGAACGGAAGACCGCGCGCCACCAGATTGGTTTTGATCTAATAAAAGCGTTCCTTCCATCTCTGCTCGGAACTCCGGTTTGCATGTATTAGGTCTAAAATTACCACAGTTACCCAAGTAAATGTGGGTGCGATCTAAGGTACCATAACTAATTTAGTGAGCCATTCGCGGTTTCACCTCAATGCGGCATGTACTGAGACATGCATGGTTTTATCTTTGAGACAAGCATATGACTACTGGCCGGATCAACCAGGGAGCTGCTTCGTGCTAGATACATCATACGCGTACGTACAATGCTCTTTACGCAACTATACAATTTCGTTATCGACGTCGTCGGCTCTCGTGGAGGACCGATCGACGAGGCATGATTGTGTTCTTAAATAATTCTGCGTTGTTCTCATAATTAACATTTCGCCGTTCATGATACATATATTATAAAATATGTATCTCGTACCACAACCTTTGAAAACCTTCCTCTCATGCAAAAGTGCCTCGGCAACATTAGCACGCCCAAAACTTTCATAAATTTCATTACATCGCCAATAGACGAGTGAATTTCATTTTAACTTCCTATCGCTCTAAGCGGAAGAGTTGATGCTCAGTTAGTACGAGTATAACGCCGCAGCGAAGATACAAGTCACCTACGCCTTCCTTTGGACGCTCGCCACAACAGGGCCATTCGGTCTATGACACCGACCCGTGGCAATGCTGTACAGAGAGTAATTCGTCAACGTACGTGCAGACGACGAAAATTGCCTTTAGGCACGATGGAATAACATATTCCGAACACCGGTGAACTGTATCTCAGCCGAGGCCGTAGTACAGACACGCGATGCAACGCCCCAGCCGTTCGTACTTTTCGGTACGTTCGCCGGCTACCTCTCTCTTAAGGTGGGTCCAGACTTGTTACTTCCCCCCATACCGTTACCAAGATAAGGACCTAGTCAAGTGGTCTAAAAGAGGTTTGGTAGCAAATGTGGAGTGTTTTCTGTTTCCTCGTTGCATTAGTCGTTACTTGGTTCGGCGGGTCGAGAAATTGTCGGTATTTTGACGCTCCAAAGGAAGTACTTGAGTCGCTCGTGGATAGTTATAGCTTTCTTTGCATTTGTATCTTTTCTGGCTGCCTTTGGCCGGATTAGGTTGACTAAAGTTGATAATTCTAGTATAATAATGATTTCTAAGTCATATATAATAAATCTTCATTATTTATAAAAATATTTTTCAAAGAAATTTTTTATTCATATATTGCGGTATTGATTTTTATACCTGCGTCCCTTCTCTCGTCCAGAGGGTTGGTGTGAGAATCGTTAGTTAAGCAGTCGCAGCTCTCGCGGTTTATGACAGAGTCATAATTATTGTACGAAAAAATTAAAAGTGATGTACCGATTGAAATTGTATGGCTCTTTACCATGTGTTCTTTTATTTTATGCACCCAGATGGTCGAAGGTCGAAACCACCCTTAATAAATAGCGTTAGTTTCGACCATGCCATAAACCTGACCTGACGGAACCCCTTGTAACTCTCAACACACAGCTATGTGCAATGCAGCATGTGCAGCTATGTTTTAAATTTGCAATGGTCAAGGAGGCATCTCTTCCTTCAAGGAAACGTGATTGGGGTGCTACGGAGGGGATGTGGACACATTCAAAACACGCTGATTGGAAATTTGTCATTTTTCCCAATGTCCAATCAGCGTGCCTAAAAACGCTTCCGAGTCGACGTGATGGCGTACATTCGACGAGGAAGTCAGTTTGAATTGACAGTAGGAGAAGCACTATCCTCTTTGAAAACTTGTTGTATTGTGTGTGTTTGCATTTATGGAGTGGTGTAACGAACTGACATTAGCGTTAATAGATACATATAAAAATAAAACATTACTCTGGAACCCGAAACATAATTTACATTATAATAAATTTAAAAAGTTCGATGCTTGGGAAGAGATTTCTCGTGAAATAGAAATATCTGTTGAAGAGTGCAAAAGGAAAGTGGAGCGACTGTTATCAGCGTTTAGGAGGGAAAACATGAAAATAAAACGAAGTGTTGGAACAGGCAAAGGTAAGCAGTTAAACACATTTACAAATATTACTTAGATTGTATTATTCTTTATTTAAAAACTGAACTATTATTGTTCATAATTATTACTATGAGCCTTTCTTATATGCAGGAACAGATGAGATATACAAAAGTACGTGGTTTACCTACGAGTGTTTGAAATTCATCCTTGATAAGAATAAACCAAGAGAAACACTGGAAACTGTAAGTAAAGTAAAAATTAGAAAAGGAACATAAATACAAAAAGTTGAAGTGGAAAACAAATATTTATAAATTTATATCTATTGTACCTGTTTCATGCATATTCATATTGCCACTCAATTTTTCCTTCGTTTATAAAGTGCTCTGCCAATTCATCTCTGACATGCACTGCCTTTTTTTTTTATCGTGTGGGAAATTTTACATGAGACACCCCGGCCTCTGGGGAGTGACCGAGGTAGTGTCGGATTCATACCGACTAAAACCCACACGGTGGCCGTCCTAGGCGACTAGGGAGGACGCATGGAACCCTGATGGACACGACCCCGCGTCCTCCCTCGCCGTGCCTAAAAACTATATAGGAGGCTCCTCCCGAGGAGAGTCAGAAGGACTCTCCTCCAATACCTACAAACTAATACCCGCCGCCGCATTGCGCGGCCACCACGCAATACGGCCCATCCCCTGTCACGTGCAATGGCTACCAGATCCCCCGTCCGACAGCCCGTGGTCCTCTAGTCGGGACCGAAGGTCCCGACGCTACCTCCCCCCGGGGACCCAATCAGTCAGGCGGAGGCACCAGACGCCTGCGCCTGTGCCTCTCCCTTTCGACATTTCCTCTACCACGAGCGGGGTCCGTTCGTTCCCTGGCCCTCTCCGCCGCCTCCTTCTGCGTCATAACGTCCTCGCAGAAGGAGGCCAGGGCGCTCCAAGCCCGGTCGTCCAAGATGTTGGGGACGACCGCGGCCAGCGAAAGGTCGGGACCCACCGCTCGCCTCAGAGCTCGGCGCTCCGCAGCCCACGCCGGACACTCCTCCAGAGTGTGCTGCGCCGAGTCCACCTCCTCGCCGCAGTGCCAGCACTGCGCCGTCTCCTCCCTCCGGATGCGCTGTAGGTACTACCCGAAGTACCAGTGCCCAAAGAGCACCTGAGTCATCCGGCAGGTCAGCCTGACCCACGTCCTGCCGAGCCACTTCTCCAGATTTGGCAGGACCGCCCCGACGACGCGTCACCCCGCTACTGTCGATCCAGCGAGGCGTGCCCTCCACTCGGAGACGGCGCGCCGCCGAGACCGAAGCCTCGAAGCCCTCAGTCGATCCTCTCGCTCCAGGGGGTCGTCGCTGTCCGGCGCCCTCGACGATGCATAGTCGGACGCCGCCACTCCTGCCTGGATGTCGAGCGGCAGGAGCCCCGCCAGAGTCATCGCCGCCTCGTAGGACACCGTGCGGTACGCCCGCGCGACTCTCATGGCCACCCTTCTCTCCACGCGACGCAGCATGTCCAGGCTGCGTCGACTGACCACCAGGTCGCCGCACCACACCGGTGCCCCGTACAGCGCGAACGAGCGCACCTCCCCCGCCGGGCCTCCGAGATTCGGGAGTATACGGCCCAACGCGGCCGCAGCCCCCTCCAGTCTGGGAGCCAGACGCTCGAAGTGGGCTCCGAAACTCCAGTGGGCGTCGAGGGTGAGTCCCATGTATCGTAGTCGCTGAACCACCCCCACGCAGGACTGACCAATGCAAAGCGCGGTCGCAGGCGGTTCACCCCACCGTCGCAGCCCGTCCGCCATCCACATCGCCTCGGTTTTATGTGGCGCCACACGCAGGCCGAGCCTTTCCACCCCCGAGACGACGCAGGCCACTCCCAACTCCGCCAGGCGCGCGGTCCTCCCGTAGTCCGTCCCCGACGCCAACACCAGCGGGTCGTCCGCGTAGCAGGTGACGCTGACACGAGCTTGGTCCCTCTGACCACGTTCCGATGTCTCTCCTGCCTGCCCTGCCTCATACCGGCACTGACCTTGACCGGAGCATCGACTGGAAGCCTTACCGACATCTTTCAAACGGTTTCCCCCTGCAGACGGATTTCGAAACTAGCTCAAATATCAACGACTGCATAAAAAACATCACGGCTCTTATGCACTCCTCCGTCCGACTGGCCACCACCAAAATTGATACAGCTACAACACGTCATGGGTTCCTTCTGAACGATGACTATCTTTCTGCCCTCATTCGGAGAAGGCGTAAATTCAGGGAATTGGCCCAGCGTATGGGACTGTCCGGCTTAAATGACATCATCAAGGACCTCTCTGCAAGCATAAAAAGGCTGATCTCCTACCTTAGAAATAAGGGATGGATTAATAAACTTGGCTCCTTCCAGAGGCCCGACCCGACTTTCTGGGCGACATATGTACGCCGCCCTCACCAACAAATTTGAAGGGCACAAGTTGCCAGTATTAAATGATTGTGGCGTTGATATTTGCTCGGCGGAGAAAAAAGTCGATCTATTGGCCCAGCAGTTCCAGTCCGTTTTCAGGGAGGCTTGATTCCTCAGCACACCCCGCGAGGCTGAGATCAAGGATTTTATTTCTGACTTCCGGGAAGCTCCCACTCCTTGCTCCGACTTACTTTGCCCGGGGCTCTCCCCCCTCAGCATTCACAAAATTATCTCACGTCTCGGTGTTAAAAAATCCCCGGGCGATGACCGCGTGAGCTCTCTAATGCTCAAACACGCATCTAAAAAACTCATTTGTCAAGTATACTACATTTTCCGCTACTGCTTACGCACCGCTTATTTTCCTGACCCATGGAAGCTGGCTCGTGTTTCCGCCATCCACAAGTCAGGAAAACCCAAAAATCTAGTCTCCAGCTACCGTCCAATTAGCCTCCTTTCCATAATGGGCAAGGTGTTTGAGTCAGTTATTCATGAGTATATTAGCAAATTTGCCTCCGACAATGACATAATTATTCCCCAGCAGTTTGGCTTTCGGCGGAAGCACTCGACCTTGCACCAGATCACTCGCATCGCGCAAAAGGTGACTCACGGTTTCAACATCACAAATGTGACGGCAATGGTTCTCCTGGATCTCCAGAAAGCCTTTGACTCCGTTTGGCACGATGCCCTTATTTTCAAGCTACAAGCCCTTGGTTTCCGATGCGAGCTTCTGAAATTGATTGAATCTTATCTATCGGGCAGATTTTGCAATGTCCGCGTGAATGGGGTCGCCTCGAGTGCTCGACCGGTTTCAGCAGGAGTCCCACAGGGCTCAATTCTTGGTCCTATACTTTTTAACCTGTTCATGAATGACATCCCCACCCTCACTACATGCGCACTGGCCTTATTCGCGGACGATACAGCGCTCCTCACCACCTTGCGACAGCCGCGGGTGGCTCGTGATCGCCTTCAGCGATACCTGAACACTGTTCTTGACTTCTTCATGCAGTGGAAACTGGCCATAAACGCTTCAAAAACCGAGGCCATCCTCTTTGCGCGCCCGTACCAGCGCGCCCCACTTGGTTCAATGGTCCAAGGAGGTCACCTACCTCGGCGTTGTTCTGGACTCAAAGCTAAACTGGACTGCGGCGGTCAACGACCGCATAAATAGAATGCATAAGGTTGCGGCTGCCCCTAGACCGCACCTGTCACGTCAATCGAACTTGCACCTCAACATTCGTCTTGCCATCTATCGCACATGCATCCGTCCGGTGCTATCATACGGTTTACTAGTATTCTGGGACTGCTTAAATTTGTTACTCCAGCAAAGGATCCAGACCGCCCAAAACAAGCTATTATCTAGCAGCGCGCCTGCGCTCATCGCGCCTCAGTCTCACCCAACTGAGGCATACTCTTTCTAGCCTTCTCATTACTCCTATGTATTAATCTATTCCATCTGGCGATTTTTTGCAAATTTTCCGCCATACATTATCTTCCCTGACTGTATTTTTTCTACCCTCTCACATCATGTTGTTAACAGCATGCCACCCTTAGCTTTGCCGGTAAGCTGACCACGCGCTAGCAGGAACGGCACTAAATGTAGGAGGGGGAAACTGGGGGAAAAATTTGCGCTCTCTCTCTGCGCATCTTATAAATTTCTAAGGTGCTTCCATCTCTTCGCCTTATTCTCCCCCACCTTCCCCTCCCAAATCATCGTCAAATTAAAAAAAAAAGGGTCACGCTACGGGAAAAGCCGCGCTTTCACGCACTTTTCTACGATCTTTCACACTTCACTGTAGTATGTTTAAGATCCTGTGGTGTCTGTTCACTGTTAGGCACGCCGGGTACCGTTTCCGATCGATAAATCGACACTGGAGCCGATGTGAAGCGGAGTGACGCCACGAAACAAAATGGCGGATGCGTAAAAAACGACGGCCACTTCGGACAGTAAACTACCAGCGGCGTATTGTTTCGTCCCTGCTGCCAGCAAACTGCCAGCGGCGTATTGCTTCGCTCGATCATACGACCAAGTGCCAGCGGCGTATTGCTTCGCAACATGTTATATGAAATAAAAATTTATTTCTCGCGTCTATGCGACAACGCCTCTCGAACCCGCTTCTCGCGTGCTGATGGACGTGTATCGCAACGCTTCTATCTCGTTACACACGATCGACGATCACGTCGCCCGATCTTCGTCTAACGCACGGTCGTTTTGTTCGGGGTTTCGTCTAACCGACAAGACGAATCCCCAAGCATAGGGCTGAGTCTCAACAGATCGCAGCGTGGTAACTGCTCTACCGAGTACAACACCCCGCCAGGTACCTAAGTTGTCTACAGATGATTCCGAGTCTCGACGTCGAACTTGGAGTACCCATGATCGACCGTTAGAGCGTCATGGCCGTCGTTCGGCGAGATCCCGACGACGGATCCAAAGACAACCCGTACGGCAAACTGGGGCCCGTGCGATGACCGGTCACGAGGGCTGGCCACCTAGGACTGTCACATTGTTTTGAGCCTTTCGACCCACACGAGACTCCTAGATATGTCGTTGCCTCCTTTGACTAGAAAGGATACGGCCTTAGAGGCGCTCAGGCATAATCCCACGGATGGTAGCTTCGCACCACCGGTCGCTCGACCGAGTGCGTGAAGCAAATGTCCGAACCTGCGGTTCTTCTCGTACTGAGCAGGATTACTATCGCAACGACTAGTCATCAGTAGGGTAAAACTAACCTGTCTCACGACGGTCTAAACCCAGCTCACGTTCCCTGTTGGTGGGTGAACAATCCGACGCTTGGCGAATTCTGCTTCGCAATAATAGGAAGAGCCGACATCGAAGGATCAAAAAGCGACGTCGCTATGAACGCTTGGCCGCCACAAGCCAGTTATCCTTGTGGTAACTTTTCTGACACCTCTTGCTGAAAACTCTTCAAGCCAAAAGGATCGATAGGCCGTGCTTTCGCAGTCTCTATGCGTACTGAACATCGAGATCAAGCCAGCTTTTGCCCTTTTGCTCTACGCGAGGTTTCTGTCCTCGCTGAGCTGGTCTTAGGACACCTGCGTTATTCTTTGACAGATATGCCGCCCCAGTCAAACTCCCCGCCTGGCAGTGTCCTCGAATCGTATCACGCGGGAGTATTGTCGACGATCGGCGTGAACCCTTCACGCCACTCTTAGGCTGTGGTCAGCGTGGCACCGATATCGGTCGATTCGACAGACGACCGGCGTCGGGCTCACATGGATGATGCTTTGGGATGCATGTGTGTGTGTCTTTTCATCCGATTTCATTGATTTACATGGTCAGAGTGGCTCCGATATCGTTAGATTCGCTCGACAACTGACGTCAGCTCACATGTATGAGCGTTTCGATGTATTGAGAGGCATGTGTGTGGTCAATTGGTGAGCCGTTCTCGGCGATCAAACCGAAAGTCGGACGAATTCAAATCATATTGATATTTGTCGTACGGTCGGTCGAGTTTGTTAAAACAAAAGATATCAAATTGGCATGGTAAATCCGTGTGCGTTATCTCTCTCTGTATGTGTGTTTCTATCAAACACACTCACAAACCAAACAAAACACTCTGTATAGTTGATTGTTGCCGCCGTTCGGTAGGAACGTGTGCGTCCTGCCGATGTTGGGTTCAAAGCAACAAGATGAGAAGACTACAAGTTAAATAAAGTAGCATGATTCAACTTATATCATGTTTGGTCTAATTTTGATCTGAAACATCTGAACAACATGTTCAAACAAATTTAATGCAAAAGAAGTTAGAAATAAAAATGTTTAGTGGGGTGGGAAACACGTGTTTATCCCACACCACTTTTTTCATTTAATTGTGGGTTTATTATAACAGTTCTGTGACAATGGCCGCATGTATTCGACATTAGAGGTCGAACGAACTTCAGAGATAATGTAACCACGCTTTGGCGATGTCATGTCGTACAGTGCGGCCAAATGTTTACATGTTGGAATACAAAATTTACATACCTGCTTCAACACTTTAAAAACTCATACAAAAATGAGATGTTTCGAAAAACATTTACCTGTGAGACATCTAGTATAAAAGCCCTTAAAATTTAGACAAAGCATATATTTAGCCCAGCATATTATAAGTGCAAAAATATCAAATGGGCAAAAGATATAGCTTAAATAAATTAATAATTGTAAAGATCAATAAAAATGTATTTGTTAACTGGTTTAGGAACATTTATATTAAATAATTGCATTAAATTCTGTACTTAAAAATGAGCATCTCTTATTTTGCCCAATATTATCCATAACTTATTCATAAATGCAATTAAACAATAAATTTGATGGATTATGTTGTAATGACAAGGCAACAAAGATATTGCCTAATTGTATAAAGAGAAAAAATAAGGGTTGAACATATGATTTGTGTCAGAAAATAGTTTTTTGCGCCTTTCACAGGCAAATTGTACCCCACCGAATGTCGGACGGAAATCTATGGCTCACACACATGTCTACTAACACGAATGCACGCGTCGGCCGAGTTTAGCCGGCTTGCCGGTCGTCTGTCGAATCGACCGATATCGGTGCCACGCTGACCACAGCCTTATACGCTTGGCTCTAGAACACCGTGACAACCGGGTCGAAACCTCGGCGCACGCGCTCCGCCCAACCGAGTAAGTAAAGAAACGATGAAAGTAGTGGTATTTCACCGGCGATGTTGCCATCTCCCACTTATGCTACACCTCTCATGTCTCCTTACAATGCCAGACTAGAGTCAAGCTCAACAGGGTCTTCTTTCCCCGCTAATTTTTCCAAGCCCGTTCCCTTGGCAGTGGTTTCGCTAGAAAGTAGATAGGGACATTACATTTACATTTTACATTTTATATCACTTTATTTTGCGGCTCGAGCTCCTGGTCATTACTGCCTGATAACTTTTCTGCAATTTATTCTCTTATTATCATTATTTTTCTAAATCTTTTATAAACCCTTATTCGTCATATTGATAATATATTTACTTTTATCTTATTTAAATTTTATTCTTATCTTTTTTAGGAATCAATACTTCATTGGGCCCCTCAGGCGTCAGGATTTCCCCGACGTTACCGTCCCTGCCCCGAGGAGGCGGACCCTGTACCTTCTATTCTGCGTAAGTTTAAATTTAAATTTTGTTTCCTCCGTCCAAAGACTTCTATTACAAAATTTTCAAATTTCTTAAATCTATCCTCTGTATTTATTAGCTCCTCTTTACTCCTTTCAGCATTCCCTAACTCTGTATATCTAAATATCTGATATTCTAAACATTCATATATCAAATGATTAACTGTTTCTTCTTCCGAGCCACACATCGGACATGAACTTTCTTCAACACTACCCCTTCTATATAATGAGGCATTTATGGGGCCATATCCCGTTATCATATATACACATAAGCGCCCAGGGCGAAACCACAAATTATTCTGTGTAAACATTACTTGTCTTATAAACTCATATGTCACGCGACCTCTCGTCTCTTTATTCCACCTCTTTTGCCACTCTTGCTCTGTTGCCTTCCTTATATTCTTTATTTCCCCTGACACTATCCTCTTAAATTCTTCAACCTCTCTTTCTCTATACACATAACTTATACTTGCAACCTTGGTGGAAATATTTCTTCGGACCCTAATGGATATTGCTTGTTCAATTATCTCTAAATCTAACGGCTTCGCCCCAGCGATTACTTGTAAGGCAACCGTTGAATTAGTCCTACATGCCCGGGTTATTAACAACAACAATGCCCTCTGCGTGGCCATGAGATGCCTCCTTACTAAAGAATTTTGTGTTTGGTCGTACCACATTGTTGATCCGTACTTTATAATTGGTAACGCCACTGCCTTGTACATTATTTTTAATATATGAGGGATCGATTTATTCGGTTGTTTCCGCCTAATGTCGGAGAGGTGGTGGGCCTCGCTTGTTTTGTTTTGCGCGTATTGCGTCGGAAAGAGACCAGTCTTTGTCTAGTGGTCGACGGGGAGAGTGCGACATTCGTCTTTCGTCTTATTATATTCTTTTAATATCGTATTTAACTATTAATAAATCGTATACACTTAATTGCTGAGATTATTCGGATACGATTCATCACCCACGATATCCCAATCCTACAATTGGGGGCTCGTTCGGGATCGAGAGGATTAGACGGATCGTGAAATTTGAAAAGCGGTTTTGAAAAGCGGCAAACGTAGTGTAACGTTGTACGAAAGTCGTTCTGTGCGCGATCGAACCAGTCGGGTTTTACAGTTGTCCGGTGCGGTGGAAAGTTGACCACGTGCCAATAAGTTGTGCCTAAGTTGCGGCACCCGTGAGGAAACGATCGAGCCAGTTTCGAGGAAAAACGATGGATAAACGAAGAAGAAGCACTGCAGAGGTGGAGACAAACGTGGGAGATGACTCCAGCTCGGAGGGGAACAAGACAATAGTTTGTCTAACTGAGCTTGATACAGCAGAAGAACTGGATGCAGAACAGATACATAAGATGAAAGTAGCACGATTGAAGGACGAGTTGGAAAAACTCGGTTTGTCAACAACGGGGAAGAAACGGGAATTGTGCGAGCGATTGTTATCAGCCGTACAAGACGATGAACAAGCACAAGCCGAGGACGAAGAGAATGTCACGGATGGTGGCGAGGAGAGTTCTGAAGAAGAGGAAGAAGATGAAGGACGGGGATACCGGAAGCGTGACCAGAAACAAAAAGACGGTCGAACAGGAGAACATGGAAGATGGCGTAAAGGAAACGGTAGCAATCGAACCCGAAGCGCGTTTACCATCAAAGATGTGGAGGGCAGTCTCTGTCATTTCACTGGAGACGATAAAATGCCGATCAAGAAATGGTGTCGAATTTCGAAGACACAAGCGAATTATTGGGCTGGAATAATTAGCAGAGTTTTATATACGTCAAGAAAATGTTGCAGGGTTCGGCTAAAAAGTTCGTAACGTTCGAAAAGGGAATCACGTCGTGGGAAAACTAAAGCGTTGCCTAATCCGCGAGTTCCACGTTCGGAAAAACAACGCGGAAGTGCATGCCCAGCTGTATCGGCGAAGGAAATTGCATGGCGAAAGCAGTAGGCAATACATTTATGAAATGCAGGAAATAGCCGCGCAGGGGGAGGTCGATGAAGAGGCTCTTATACAGTACATAATAGACGGTATACCGGATAGCAATGAGTCTAATAAAGCAGTTCTTTATAATTCTCAGAACCTGCGAGCGCTAAAGAAAAATCTGGAGGTGTATGACCGATTGAGAGAATGAACCGATCGGAAAAGGGGAGTGACGAAGAGAGAAGAAACGAAGAGAGAAGAAACGAAGAAAGAAGAAAAAGGGAGACAAAGACGCCAGCGTTGAAACGCAACGCGAAGTCACGTTGCTACGCGTGTGGGTCGACGGAGCATATAGTGCAGAATTGCACGAACAAGGACAAAGGCCCGAAGTGTTTCGGCTGTAAAGAATTCGGTCATATTTCGAAAGTATGCCCGAAAAAGAGTGAAGAAGAACTAGGTAAATCAGTAAACTGTGTGCGAAGTGCGGACGACAAACTCGTGGCCGTCAAAATTAATAACGTTGTGAGCTACGCTTTAATAGACACGGGTAGTGATGCAGGTTAAATACGAGAGGATATTTTCAAAAAGATAGCACGTGCGAAGTTGTGCGCGACGCGTCGAGTGTTGACAGGTTTCGAAACTTGCAAACGATACCGATGGGCCGATTCGACGCTGAATTAAGTGTAAATGGGGGTGAATACCATATCGAAATTTTAGTGGTTCCGTCGGGAGCGATGACGTCGGAAGTGATTCTGGGGCAAAACTTTTTAGCTCAAGTGCAAGTGTACATTCGCGGGGGTGAAATCACTATAAGACCAGTGGATACCGTGGTTTCGGAGTGCAAAGAAAAGCGCGAGTGCGACAGAGTGAACGATGCCGTATCAGACGACGTAGGAAACGTAATAGTGGAGCTGATGCAAATTAATTACGTGGAAGGAAACGAATCAAACGTGTGTGCGAAATACCGTGAGAAAATAGATACATTAATTGCGAATTATCGGCCAGCCAAAAATGTAAATACGTCGGTAGAAACAAAGATTGTTTTGCGCAGCGAGGAGCCGATCAGTCACCGTCCGAGGCGATTGGCTCCGAGAGAAAAGGCGGTGCTGGGTAAACAAATTGCTGAGTGGTTGGAGAATGGTGTAATACTATATACCCCAGCCCCAGTGAATTTTCGAGTCCTGTAGTCATTGTGCCGAAGAAGAATGGGGAATACCGGGCGTGTATAGACTATAGGAAGATAAACAGACAAATGATGCGCGACAGATTTCCCATGCCCCTCATAGAGGAAAGTATAGACTCACTAGCGGAGGCGCGAGTGTTCTCGTTAATAGATTTAAAAAGCGGGTTTTTACATGTACCAGTAGAGAAAAACAGTAGGAGGTATACAGCGTTCGTGACCCCAAATGGGCATTATGAGTTTGCGAAAACTTCATTTGGTCTTTCCAACAGTCCGGCTAGTTTTACGCGATTTATAACGGAAATTTATAAAGAATTAATCAGAAGTAAGACCGTTATCATATACGTTGACCATGTGATAATTCCGGGAAAACCCGAAGAAGAAGCGTACGAAAAGTTAGTAAAAGTTTTAGAAATAGCGGCGAAAAACGGGTTGGGAATTAATTGGTAAAAATCCAAGTTTATGCAGACGCGCGTAGAATACCTAGGTCATGAAGTCGAGAGCGGACACGTGTATCCCTCACCTATGAAGACGAAAGCGGGACCCTACGAGGATTACTTCGTGGAAGGGGGTCTGGTCATGAAGCAAGTCGGAGATAAGAAAATCATTGTCCTACCAGCTTCCATGTACGTCGAGGTCATCAGAAGGGAGCACGAGAATGGACACTTCGGAGTGAAAAAAATGGCCGAAAAAATAGCAGAAGAATTCTATATACCGAATTTGACAGAAAGATTGGAAAGGTACGTGAAATGTTGCATACCGTGTATATTATCGGAAAGGAAGAAGGGGAAGGTAGAAGGGAAATTGACACCAATACCCAAAGGAGATGTGCCACTGTCTTCCTACCACGTGGATCATTTGGGGCCAATGACGACTACAGGTAAAGCGTACAAGTACCTTTTTGTAGTCGTGGATGCGTTTTCCAAATTCGTATGGATATACCCCACCAAAACCGTAAAAACGTCAGAGGTGTTGGATAAGTTGAAACTGCAGCAGAAGACATTCGGAAACCCGACTCGGATAATTTCAGACAGAGGGACCGCATTCACATCCAGTGAATTTCGTGAGTATTGTGCTACCGAAAGTATTGATCACATACTCATTACCGCAGGAGTACCACGGGGAAACGGCCAAGTCGAGAGAATAAACAGAATAATAATACCGGTGTTGACTAAGTTGTGTTTAGATAATCCGGACAGATGGTATCGGTATGTGGACAGGGTGCAACGCAATATCAACAGTACTCACCAACGAAGCGTAGGGATGTCCCCTTTCGAAGTAATGTTTGGGATCAAAATAAAACAGAAGGAAGATTTTAAAATTATCGAGCTTATTGAGCAAGAAACTGTGGACTTGTACAATGAAAAACGGGACAGGTTACGGCAGGTGGCGAAAGAAAATATAATTAAGATACAGGAAGAAAATCGAAGGAATTATGATAAAAACAGTAAGGCCGCTACCACATATAGGGAGGGTGAGTTAGTAGCAATTAAAAGAACGCAGTTTGGGCCCGGTCTGAAGATAAAAGCGAAATTCTTGGGACCTTATAAAGTAACGAAGTCAAAGCGGAAGGACAGGTACGAGGTTGTGCGCATGGGGGGCGGAGAGGGTCCTAGCAACACGTCTACATCAGCTGACTTAATGAAACCATATGGCGGGATCTCTTCGGGGAACGAAGAGGAAGGAGCAGGAATGGCCGAATGAGGGATCGATTTATTCGGATGTCTCCGCCTAATGTCGGAGAGGTGGTTGGCCTCGCTTGTTTTGTTTTGCGCGTATTGCGTCGGAAGGACACCAGTCTTTGTCTAGCGGTCGACGGGGAGAGTGCGACATTCGTCTTTCGTCTTATTATATTCTTTTAATATCGTATTTAACTATTAATAAATCGTATACACTTAAGGGGGGAGGGTCAAGTAAACTGAAATAAATTGACTTTTCTTTTCGAAGCTGGTATGAAAAGACTATAGTATTTCTTTATTGAACAATATTTGTATGTTATTGTGTAGCATTTAGACAATCTATTTATTTTTTTAGATTATAAAAATATTCATAATTGACTGTATAACAGCTGCTTGAAGTTGGCCCTTCGAAAATGCGCCGTGCAACGCACAGGTCGTTGTAATTATCCGAAATCAAAAAACCAAAACTTTTTCGTTAAAATATAATAATACGCTTTGCATGAACCTAAATTTGAAGAAAAATTCAAAAATTACTAATTGTGCGCCACTTTGAAGAGAAATCCAGGTTTTTTTCTACAAACAAATGGTCATAAACATTGTTTATGTTTCAATGTTATGTTTCAATTGTTTTTGTAAAACTGTAGGTTCATGCAAAGGAGGATATATCAAGGAATGTTTGTGCAAAATTTCATAACAAACGGTTGAGAAATGGCTAAGCTACATTGCACGGCGCGTTAAATTTTTCATTTCGAGAAAAACGCGTTTAAAGTTTTCGGAAGGAAAAATAGTCGTTCATGAAACTTACAGCTTATTTGAAGTTAATCAGCGATGCCAGGACCGTATATTAGGCCTTTCTCTGCTTAGGCCTTTCTTCTGCTTAGGCCTTTCTCTGCTCTTCTTTTCTTGATGTTCTTGCCTCTTTTGTGCTCTCGACGCTGCGGTGTCTATCATAAGTATCGCCAAAATGCTTACACTGGAGCCCGATTTCCAGTTGTAAATCATTCATTATTTGTAAAATGAAGGTGTATCCTTCATTAAACATGTCGGCAGCCAAATATGCAGCAATTTCAGTCCACTTTCACTCATTTTTCGACTCATTTTCGTTCTTACAAACCGCAAAAAATAACGTGAAACGACTGCTTCGTATATAATGTAGCGATGTACTGAACGTACCCAATCACTCTCCTATTTGCTTGGAGACGCTACATGGTCGAAAAATTATGCCAAGGGATCGAAGGGCACCATTCATGCGCGCGGTCGTATAGCTGCGCTCCGGACCGTTCGGAGCGCGTCACTTTAACGACGATGCAGGTACACTTAGACTTCGAATTTCTATTTGAAATTTTCGGAGGACATTCTCCAGATAGTAAAATAATATTCTAAGCAAAAAAAAGGTGAAAAAATTTCAGTTTACTTGACCCTCCCCCCTTAATTGCTGAGCTTATTCGGATACGATTCATCACCCTCGATATCCCAATCCTACATATATATGCATTTTGTAAACCCTATGTATTAGATATGTCTTCTAAAGTATGCATATAGAATTGCAAGGCTGTATCTTGTACACAAAAGCAGTTATAGAAATAAATGTAAACATGGGCTGACCTTACCCGGTCAAAATGATAGGACACGTGTAATGTTTTTCGTTATTGGGTATTAGTAATCCAGCAGTGGTGAGCAGAAGCAGACATAAATATAAATCGTCCCTTATCTGCAATATTTGTGCAATTAAAATTAAAATGGGTCGAGGAAGACAATTGAACCAAAGTGAAATCGACAGAATTCTGTTATTACGGGCACAAAATCAAACCATCACGAAAATTGCAAAGTTATTAAATAGAAGCCGTCACGTTGTGCATAACTTTCTTAAAAATCCGAAGATCTATAGTAAAAAGAAAAGTACTGGCAGGCCCCGGGCTACAACAGAACGCGACAGACGGGCCATATTACGCGTAGCTTCGAATCATAAGGGAACTGCAAGAGGAATTGCTAAAGAAGCAGGAATTTCAGTTAACATAAGAACTGTGCGACGTATTATCCAAAGCAGCAAACAAATCAAACGCAAAAGACTGCAAAGAAAACCTCCTCTAAGTGCACAACATAAGGAAGTTCGTTTAAAATTTGCTCGCAATCATATTTTTTGGAAAAAGAAGTGGAGAAGTGTGATATTTAGTTATGAAAAGAAATTTAATTTGGACGGTCCTGATGGCTGGAATTACTATTTCCACGATCTAAGAAAAGAAGAACAATATTTAAGCCGTCGGCAAATGGATGGTGGTAGTGTAATGGTATGGGCCGGTATTGGGTATCACGGAAAAACTGATATAAATATTCTATCAGGCCGTCAAAACAGTGCAAAATATATTCAATTAATAGACGAACAATTAAGTAAGCACGCGACACGTATTGCAGGCAGCACATTTGTTTTTCAGCAAGACAATGCTTCTATACATACTGCAAAGTGTGTTATATCGTACATAAAATCGAAAAATTTCACTTGTCTCGAGTGGCCGGCCCGTTCACCGGATCTTAACATCATCGAAAACGTATGGGCAGATCTAACAAGAAGTGTATACGAGAATGGAAGACAATACAAAGATATTGCAGAACTGAAACAAAGTATTATTACTCTTAGGGTTTTACATGCGTGCACACGCTCGGGCGTCCGCTAGGAGAAGGAAGATCGCACGGCGGCAGACAACGCGGTCGGTTTCCGCAAAACAAATGAGCGCCTAATTACGCGGTTACTTCGAAAGTCTTAACAATTACAAATTGGAGTTTGCTAAGACACAAACGTATTACAAAATTATTCAAATCGATACCTAATCGTTTAATAGATGTTGTTCAGCGAAAAGGTGGCTTCACAAAATATTAATATATTATTTAAGATATTTTTGTTCAAATAATTGTATTTTTTTTAATAACGTCCTATCAGTTTGTCCCAATAAAATCAATACGTATTTACATTATTTTCTGTAACTTCTTTTGTATACAAGATACAGGCTTGCAATTCTATATGCATACTTTAGAAGACATATCTAATACATAGGATTTGTAAAATGTATATATATTTGTAGGATGAATACCTGCGTATGTGTGTGTGCGTGCGTGTGTGTGCGAGACATTGCGTGAGGCGTTGCGATGCGCTGCGCGAGGCGCTGCGCGTGCCGTGAAGTGCGTAGTAGAAAATAAAAGACAAAGGACTCGAATGGGAGAGTGTGGAGAGTGAACGTGGAGCGCGTGACGTATAACGCTGTATTTGAAGGATTATAAAGATATTAATTTCCTACATATTTTGTGTTAGACCTAAGTTAATTCGCGCGCCACGCTTTATACTTTACCGGATGTGACGACGCTGCTTATAGCGTTATCCTATTCCTCATGTATCGTTTGTACGGGCAACATGTGCCTTTGTTTCTTTGTACTCATGTGATTCTAAAGTAATATCATACAATAAATATATCTATATATATGTAGTAGTGTAATTGTATGAGTGGGAGAGAAAATGCGTCGTGCGGCGACAGCACGCGTGATGCAGCGCGAAGTTGGGCGAAAGAGCCCGAGCGGAAAGACAGAAGAAAGCGAGGAAAGGACGAGAGAGTAGAGCGTGGAGCCATGTGTAAAAAGCTGCGAGGGTAACCTAAAAAATATATCATTTTGGTTTTCATTCTCCATCAATTCATTTCAATTTATTTCCCATCCTACATATATATATATTAGAACGAGTCTATTACCTCATTAACTTTAACAGGTTATGGGCCCAGATTTGTGAAAAATAAGTGAGATAAGTATAAAATCTCTGTTCAAGGTAAAAGTGTAAAGTAACCCAAAAGTGAGGTTAACCACGTGGCTCGAAATATAATAAGATAGATAAAAATGGCAAACGGTGTCGTGGGTACCACAAAAATTGAAAAACTTAATAAAGACAATTATGATACTTGGTGTATCCAAGTGGAAGCAGTATTAATAAAAAATGGATTGTGGGATTATGTTATTGGAAATACTAAAAGACCGGCGGTTACTGCCGAAGATCCTATATCCGAAGAAGCTCGTGTTTGGGACAATGAAGATAGGAAGGCCAAGGCCGATTTGATTTTGTCCATCAGTCCATCGGAATTGAAACAAATCAAAACATGCCGAACATCAAACGAGGTTTGGACAAAATTACGTTTTGTATATGATTCTCAAGGTCCAGCAAAAACTTCAGCACTACTGAGAAAGCTGACTTCTCACCGCATGTCGAGCGGAGGCGATGTTCGGGAACATATTAATAAGTTCATTGAAATAGTCGAAAAACTGGCTGAAAGGGAGATTGATATAAACCCTGGGTTGCAGAGTGCAATGTTATTGAACAGCTTACCGGAAACATTCGAAAATTTCCGATGTGCTATGGAATCAAGAGATGAGCTGCCAAATTTGGAAAATTTAAAAGTGAAAATACTTGAAGAATTTGAAACAAGACAAGAAAAGGACACTGATGGGCACGGTGCAATGCTGGCTAAACAAAAACATATGTGGAATAAACAGCAATATAGAGAGACGAATAGAAGTACTCAGGGATACAAGGACAGAAATATGTATGGACCAAGAAGTGTCCAGGGATATGACAGAGGCAGAACCGTGCATGAACAGAGAAACGCTCAAGGAACATTTATGAAACCCGTTATAGTATGTCACAAATGTCAAAAGGTAGGACATATGGCTAAAAATTGCTATTCGAAAAGGTATGAACCCAGAAGAGGTAAGTCACCAGATTTGTATTATGCTAATTTTGATGAGAAAGAAATGTGCAACTATGCCGGGGGTCCAGAGAAGAATTATTGGTGTCTGGATAGCGGTTGCACAACACATATATACAAAGACGCAAGTAAGTTTACTAAAATGAGTACGTTAAATGAAGGAAGCGTAAATCTAGCCAGTCATAAATCTGAGAAGGTAGAAGCTATGGGTAATGTACATATAAAGGCTTGCGTGAATGAGGAAGTAAGAGATATTCAATTTGAAAAAGCCTTGTACGTTCCTGAATTAAGATCAAATCTAATATCTGTAGCCAAAATTGTTGACAAAGGGAATTGTGTTATTTTTGAGAAAAATGGGGCTTCTGTTAAGGGACCCGATGGGAAAATAAAATTAAGAGCTACACGTCATGGAAATTTATATTATATTCAGGAAGCAGCAGAAGAAGCGAGAATAGTAAAAGATGTACCTAAAGATGTGTCATGGCTAAAACTTTGGCACGAGAGGTTAGGTCACTTAAATTTTAGAGATCTGGTGAGCATTTTAGGAACGCACAAAGTGAAAAATTTTGAAGAAAGACAAATATCTCAATGCGAGGTATGCATTCAAGGAAAATTAACAAACACTCCTTTCCCAAAGGAGAGCCACAGGAGTACAGCGTGCTTGGAGATTGTACATTCTGATCTATGTGGACCAATGTCAAATAAGTCACTTGGAGGATCTAGATATATGCTGTTGTTCATAGATGATTATTCTCGATGGAGTGAGGTTTTCTTTTTAAAACATAAGGATGAAGTATTGCAGAAGTTCAAAGAATTTAAAGTATACGCAGAAAGGCATACAGGAAATAAAATTAAATATCTTCAAACGGATAATGGGCGAGAATATTGCAACAAGAAGTTTGATGAATTTCTTAAAAATGAAGGGATACGACGACGCCTCACAGTTCCATACACACCGCAGCAGAATGGGGTGGCTGAACGTAAAAACCGTACACTAGTTCAGACTTCTAGATGTACAGTATTGTGCGAATTAATGTGAACACAGAGAATTTTCTCGTAAATATCATGTATTTGAAATGAAACTAGTGTTAGGTGCACATACCTGGTTTTCTTACTACCAATTGATAAGAAATATGTCCCCCCTTCGCTTTAATGACTGCTTGAACTCTTCTCGGCATGAAATCGACAAGATTTTTGCAATTATCCTTGACTGTCTCGTCTCGGAACCACACCTGAATTACGGCTTCCATCATTTTGATTTTCGTGGTACAGTCTATTTTTTGTAACCGGACCTTACAGATGGCCCACAGATTCTCAATGGGATTAAGATCTGGTGAATTTCCAGGCCAGTCCAGAATACTAATCTTCTTGTCCTCGAAGTATTTCACCATAGTCTTGGAAACATGGCAAGGAGCTGAGTCTTGCTGAAAAATTGTGTCGTCGTTAACTTGGACTTCCCCCAGCTCTCGAGCTAAATGTTCTTCCAACATTGCTTTGTATTTTTCACTGTTCATCATGCCTTCTATTGGAACAAGTGTGCCAGGTCCCGAGTGCGAAAAACAACCCCAGAACATCTTCTTCATAGGATGTTTCACTGATTGCACAATATGGGCATTTTTTCCATGTGTTCACATTAATTCGCACAATACTGTATGCTATTACGGGCCGGATTGTCTGAAAGATTTTGGGCTGAGGCAGTATTGACAGCAAATTATTTAAGAAATAGGTGTCCCACTAAGATTCTAAAAGGAATTACTCCATTTGAATTATGGAATAATAGAAGACCACAGTTGAATCACTTAAGAATATTTGGATTGAAAACATATATTTTAAACAAAACCCCAAATAAGCATAAATTTGAATCGAGAACCAAAGTTGGAATATTTATAGGGTATTCTGAAAGTTCAAAGGCTTATCGAGTATGGCTCCCAAAAGAGAATAAAGTGGTTGTATCGAGAGACATAAGAGTACTGGAAAATTCGGAATTAGCAAATGATACAATAAACAGAAGAGATGATGATGATTTAAAAATAATTCCTGTTGTTAAGTGCAATAAAGAGTTCGATGTGCAGTTGTCAAATAATGAGGTACAGACAAGAGTAGGTACTGAAGAAGGAATATCGAATGAAGGCAATAATGAAAATAGACATGATATTCAATTACGACGGGCTCCAGGAAGACCCAGATTAGAACGTACGGGAAGAAGAGGACGCCCTAGAAGATTATTTCACACAGTGCCAAGGAACGACGAAGTAACTACAAGCAATGGAACTCCAAATATTTTGTCAGAAGTCATCACACAACAAAGTCAAGAAGACGAAAATTCGAATATTAACGATGACCAAGAAGAGGAAATGATTGAAAATCAACAACCAAATTTAATGGAAGGTGCAGCGAATGTAGCCGAAGTCCAAATTGAAAATGCTTTGGATGGCGAAAGTAAATTACAATGGGTACACGCAATAAAAGAAGAGGTTAAGAACTTAATTAAAAATAATACTTTTGAGCTCACTGAGCGTCCTTTAGAGAAGCAGGTAATAGGATGTAGGACTGTCCTAACCAATAAATTTAACTCGGATGGCACTTTAGCCAAAAGAAAGGCAAGAATAGTTGCAAGGGGATTTGCCCAGCGATATGGTGTCGATTTCTTTGACACTTTCGCCCCAGTGGCCAGATTAGAATCCATTCGTTTGATGTTGGCATTATCTGTCAAAATGGATATGGTCGTAGAGCAAATGGACGTAACTTGCGCTTACTTGAATGGTGCTCTAACAGAGGACGTATATATGGAGAAACCCGAGTTTTTGATGGATTTCCTAGCAGATATAGCTACTGATGTAAATGAGTCTGATCAAATTAAGAAAACAGCTAGGTAGCTCTAACACCTACAAGCTTATTAAATAAACTGAAAAAGAATAATAATTTGGTCTGTTATCTGGAGAAAGCAATTTATGGACTGCGACAAGCAGGAAGGCAGTGGCATGAAAAATTATGTAAAAAACTAAAAAGTTTAGGTTTGAAACCCACTGTTGCTGACCCTTGTATATTTCACTCAAGCAGAGGAAACACTTCTTTATTTATGGTTATTTACGTAGACGATATGTTAATTATGTCTAAAGATAAGGAATGGATAAAAGACATAAAGACTGAATTATCAAAGGAATTTGACATAAAGGACTTAGGGAGAGTTAAATATTGTTTAGGGATAGAAATTCGTCAGGAATCCCAAACTATGGTAATGTCTCAAAAGAGATATATATTGGATCTCTTAAAGAGATTTGGCATGGAAGACTGCAATTCCGTTAGTACCCCTATGGATAAAGATATAAATTTGAGCAAAAGTAATAAGAGCGAAGAGAAGAAAAATATGCCGTATCAACAATTAATTGGGGCTCTCATGTATCTGTCGATCGCAACGAGACCAGATATATCGTACGCAGTAAATGTTCTGGCTCAGTTTAATAATAGTTATGACGAATCACACTGGGCAGCCGCCAAAAGGATTCTAAGATATTTAAAAGGTACATTAAATTATAGTATAGTTTACAGAAAGTCTGAGGAACCAGCAAAATTATATGTGGATGCCGATTGGGGGCGTTGCAAACTGGATCGCCGATCATATACGGGTTATGTCGTAACACTTTCGCATGGACCAATTACTTGGAAAGCAACTAAACAGCGAAGTGTAGCTTTGTCTTCAACCGAGGCCGAATATGTTGCGTTGGCAGAAGCGGTAAAAGACGGAGTTTATTTTTCGGATTTTTTGAAAGAATTAGGATATAAGAACTTATGTAAAATTGATATCTATAACGACAACATAGGCGCTCAGTTATTGGCTAAGAATGATGTTGTACATCCGCGAACCAAACATATTGATATTCGATATCATTTCTTGCGCGATGTTTTGAAGAGGGAGGAATTCATTCTAAAAGATTTATCATCCGATCTTATGCCGGCAGACATATTGACGAAACCTCTTCCGAATTACAAGCATCATTTTTGTATTAATGCGATAGGTATTAAGTAATATTATTATACAGTTATTGTTTTGTATTAACGCGCGCATTAAGGGGGCGTGTTAGACCTAAGTTAATTCGCGCGCCACGCTTTACACTTTACCGGATGTGACGACGCTGCTTATAGCGTTATCCTATTCCTCATGTATCGTTTGTACGGGCAACATGTGCCTTTGTTTCTCTGTACTCATGTGATTCTAAAGTAATATCATACAATAAATATATCTATATATATATATATATATATATATATATATATATATTAGAACGAGTCTATTACCTCATTAACTTTAACATTTTGTTGTATTATACGATATACACAAATACATCAATCGTCCTATCATTTTGTCCGGCACTGTATGAGTATAGAAGAAAAAATCGACCAAGAAATGCGACAAAATAACATTTTAAAAGGAGTATATGAAGAAAGGGTAAAGCTTGAAGAATTTCTCTTTAATAAAAATAACAAAATTACAAAGACTAGCATAAGGTATATTTTAGACAAGTGATAATTTAGAAAATTTTAGCAATTTTAGAAAATTTATTGCAAAAAGAAATTATGGAAAATGAAAATTTAAAAATCAAGGAAAAGTTTTATGAGACACAGAAAATTTCATATGCACAAGCTGCCGCTAAAATGCTTGGTTCCTCTGGCTCCGGTGTAAAAGAAGACCTAACGAAACAAACTAAAAAAGAAGAATACGAGATAATATTACTAAAACCTGATAAAGATGACGATAAAAGAAACAACGATGAAATAAAAAAAGAAATAATAAATAAGTTAAAAGATTTAAGTAAAACACTAAAAGTTAGAGTGATAAGGCAGATGAAACAAAAAGGTATTGTAATCCAAGTAAAAGATAAAAACGATATAGAATTAATAAAAAAGAGCAATTTAGGCCAATTAGGAATAAAAATAGAAAAACCAAAGAGAATTGTAGGATATTTGTTATTGTATCACCGTATGGATGGCTGAGTGTGAAAGAGCATGCGGTGGTCGTTTATTATTTTTATTGATTTAAACAAACGTAAGGGTTGCGTGGTGATTTTCTTAGAAGTGTTGATTGTGGATTTTCCTAAGAGCTTTGATTGAATAAAGACGTATTTTTCGTAATAGCCATCCTACAAATTCAGAAGTGGGATAGAATCAATTTTAGAACAGTTTAATTAAATAATATTGTTGTGCCCGGCGATACTAACTTCAAGTCAGCAGTACGTAAAATCTAGGTCGGGCCAACGCAATCAATCGGACGCACTAGGAATTCGCTGATCACCGAATCAGCAATACAAATAGGGCAATGACACTTGCGAGTCGTCAACCCTCAAGGAAGATTCAGCGAATTCCTCAAGCGCCACAATATAAAAGCACGGGCAAATCGCCCGACAATCATCTTCGGATCATAAGTTTAGGCCGTCACCATCGAAGCCTGCTGTAATCATTGCAAGGGTACTTTCAAACCGTACCTAAGCGAATAAATCTCTTATTATCGCACCCACGAGATCCCACAACAATCTTCAAGTGCTAACTGTGGCACAACAATATGAATATTCTAACTGTGGAATGGGATGAATGGAGATATAATGGGTGCAAAGGATAAAATACTTCCATATCTTCATAAATTGGGCTTTAGCCGGACAACTTGGTTATGGCTTAAAGGATCCAATACCAGAACATCTTTTGAATAAATATAAAACATTGGAACATGGAACAGTGGACGGCAGTAACGGTGGATTAATTGTGGTTGGACGACGAGGACTTAACATCGGTTGGCCCGGGAGAAAACGTGAAAAATAAGTTAAAGGTATCGAAGAAGAAGACGACGAGATTCAACACCCGTAGTTCGTTATCATGTACAAGTACCGTTTTACCGGTGTGCATCCTGCATTGTGTGTGTGGCATCGGACTTATGTGCTTTACTGGTGTGCATTCGCATTGTGTGTGTGTGGCATCGGACTTATGTGTTTTACTGGTGTGCATTCGCATTGTGTGTGTGTGGCATTGGACTTATGTGTTTTACTGGTGTGCATCCACATTCTGTGTGTGGCATCGGACTTATGTGTATCAACTTATGTGAATCAACTTATGTGAATCAATTTATGTGTATCGATTTATGTGGTACGATTTATGTGAAGGGAATTATGTGCAACGAATTTACGTTTGATCGGGGTTTATCAAACCTGTGGATGAGAAATATTTAAGTACGAGAAAAAAAGGACGAATGTGTCCTTGGCTTTTGAAATATGTATGTAGTTAATCGGGGACGATTAACTCGTCATGATGGCCGAATTGTAGGATATTTGTTATTGTATCACCGTATGGATGGCTGAGTGTGAAAGAGCATGCGGTGGTCGTTTATTATTTTTATTGATTTAAACAAATGTAAGGGTTGCGTGGTGATTTTCTTAGAAGTGTTGATTGCGAATTTTCCTAAAAGCTTTGATTGAATAAAGACGTATTTTTCGTAACAGCCAACCTACAGAATAAACCCCTCTATAATAATTTACGATATAGAAAAAGAATATACAAAAGAAGAATTACTTGAAAATTTAATAAATACAAATTTTAATACGTACCAAGGTATAAGCATGCATGATTTAAAAAATGAAATTGAATTTAGGAATAGTTTCAAGAACAAAAGAAGATACAGTAAACTGGGTAGTTCAGGTCCCCAGTGAAATATATAAAGATTTAAGAAATAAAGGAAAAGTGTTTATGATGTGGCGAGTCTACAGATTAAGGGAATTTTATAACACGGTTCGCTGTTTTAAATGTCATGGTCATGGTCTGTTGTGTTTGGTAGGCAAAAGAATAACACACGAATTTTCTATACACGGGTTTACTGACGGGTACAATGGTTGAAGACCTTCTGTTTTTGCAATGCTCTTGCTCACCTGTGTTTTTACAGGTAATCACGGGTTCCCCTTTCTCTATATCCCCCAGGATCGCGGCGCGCTTCGGTTTCCTATATCCCCCCCCGCGAAGTATAAATCCTATTCGGACATAACATGGTCACATCGCCAAATACTGCAATGCGCCTGACCAACTTTGTGAAACCTGTGGCTCAAAAGAGCACAATAGAGAAGAATGTACTAAAAAGGATAAACCAACCTGTATAAATTGTGTGAAAGCAAAACGCAAAGAAGTAAATCATAATGTAAAAAATAAAGCATGTCCGTAATTTCAACGATACCTAGAAATTTATAAATCTAAAATAAAATGGAGCTAAAACTAGGAAAATCAATGCACAACGATCGTCAGCTGCCGCCACAGAACTCGAAATAATAATAAAAGAACAAAAACTGGATATTTTATGTATCCAGGAGCCTTACAGTTTTAAAAATGTAGTTAGGGGATACAATTCCCCAAACTTTAGAATAATACGACCAATAGGAAAAATACCCTGGGTGGCAGCTGTGATAAAACACAAAAATGTAAATATACTATTTTAAAGTATATACACACGCATGCAACTTTTATATTATAAATGTCTATTTACAATTTTCTTTACAAATATACACATTTTTAGACCAGATTATTGAAATTTTAACAAGAATAAAAGGCAAAAAATTCATTTTAACAATGGATTCTGATGCAAACTCGGAATTATGGTTTTCAAATGAGACTAATGAAAGAGGAATGCCCGTGGAAGAATTTATACTTACAAACGACCTTATTATACTGAATGAGCAAGGAAACCCTCCAACCTATATGACTGCTAATGGAAGCTCCAACATAGACATAAACCTTGTGAGTCCAAATTTCAGTAAATATATGAAAAATTGGAAAGGTTAGCCTCGATTGCACAACAAGTGACCACAACCTAAAAACGTTTACAATTATTATTAAAAAAGAAGAACTAAAAAACAACCAAAGGGAATGTATAAAAACAGAAAAATTATTACATTTAAAAAGAGCAAACTGGGACGATTTCGAAAAAGATATAAAAGATAAATTCAATGATGAGGTTTGTTATATAGAGAGTGGTATGTGTGTGTGGGTGTGTGTGGGAAGAGGGGGCGTGACGAGCGACAGCAAGAAAGGGAAGTGAACGTGATGTATGGACCGATAATAAACTACAATAAACTAAATATACAGTCTTAATAACTGAGAGTATCATTTAAACATGGTGACAGCGGTAAATCAATGGAAAGGAATGAGAGACTACAAATTGAAATAAATGAAGTCAGTAAAGGATTGAAGTGATAACACTGGATTATAAACCCATAACCTAAAACTACATTATTTATTACTATATTATAACTATATTATAACTATATATTGATAACTATATTACGGCATTCTACGATACGGTAACAGATTAGCAGAAGATAGCTATTTTGCTCCACGCGGGTGGTGATGAGATTAATGCAATTTATGCATCATTGGCTTTAGAGTCGCCACAGTTAAAAACAGTCATTGAACACTTTGATGGGTATTTTCTACCACAGACATATGTCACGTATGAAACATTTCTATTTTTTAATAGAAAGCAACACCAAGAAGAGTCACATGAACAGTTTATGGTTACGTTAAAAAATTTAAGCAAATCCTGTCAGTTGGGTACTTTGAAAGATGAACTAATTAAAGATATATTTGTAAGCGACATTGTAGATAAACACCTGCAGGAAAAGTTGTTACGAGCGGAAAACCTGGACATTAACAAAGCTTTGGAAATTTGTCGTACCCGGGCAGCTATAGCGGAACATGTAAAAACAATGCACATTAAAGAAGACCCGATGGAAATTTGTCGTACTCGGGCAGCTATATCGGAACATATAAAAACAATGCACATTAATGTAGAAGTTCTTTTTCGTAAACCTCACGTAGATTGGAATAGAGGACAGGTGGGGTAATAAGATCTCAGTTTACTCTACTAAATACACTAACTTTATTCTTAACCACGTCGACACACGACGTTACTCAACACACACAACGATTCACACGATTCTCTCAATACTCTTCACTACACGATGTTCTCCACTACAATACTTTCTCAACTATGCACTAAACGATGTTCTTCACTACGATCCTTTCTCCACTCTGCACTACTCGATGCTCCTCACTACGATACTTTCTCAACTCTGCCGCTTGCACGCATCATTCATTCTTTATATTCTTACACTCTTAGTCTTTCTCTCATTTTATTCCTCATTTGTTCTCACTCGTTTATTACACACCTCGCAGTCATTCCTCAGTGGTGGTCGGTCTTGACCATCCGAACCCTTGGGCCTGTCGCGTCGCACCAATTCTCCCCGCAGAGCATCTTAGACCTCATGGGCAAGGGTTTATGGCACGGTCGCAAGTCAAAGCTATTTTTGAGAACAAGGAGTTTTTCGTTGATTACTTTTATAACTTTAGAGTATGTCCTTCCTCAATAGCTTAAAAACATGCCATAAACCCAAGAGTTTCCGAAGGCACACCTGGATGTAACAGTTCGACAGCCGAAGCATCAGCCGACGGAAATACCCATGACGGTCAACTTTCGCCACCATGCAAGCAGGTAACCTTCCTACCTTCCAAGGACAGCACGCTAAGGGCGTATTGGAAGGGCGGTGGTTATTCTTACCAGCCACGCTGATTGGCATTTGATTATGTCAAATGACGACCAATCAGCGTGAAAAGGACGAAAACCGAGGCTTCATGGAAAATACATCGCCAACGAACACCAGAGTCGCAAAAAACCTCGAACTAAGAACATCTTCGAAACAATACCAACTAAACTCTCGTGTCGAACGGAAACTGTCCGAAATACATAAAGATAACAAGTTCATCACTTCTCCGAAACGTTGTACAACCTTTGGTACATTTTGTTAAGTTTAATAAATATACATATTTATTTGGAACATACGAATTGTACTGTGTCGTTTTTATGTCGTTTGGGAATCAATGAAATCATTGACCTCCCACCTCGCGTTAAACCAAACGTGTGGAAATTACAGGGCCACTGTACCCTCCATGCACACGACTTCTCAGGTACTCAGCTCCGAACATACCATTCATACCTGGGAATCATTCTAAACACTCATGCCATATTTCCAATCCTACATTAAAGAAGAGCCGATGGAAATCCCAGTGGATTCCATTAGAAAGAAGTCTAGTGAAAATAAAAGTAGCTGTAGATATTGCGGATATACTCATGAACGGGGACGATGCCCAGCGTATGGAAAAATTTGTGGCTTGTGTCAAAAGAGAAATCATTTTGTTAGAGTATGCAACAAAAATAAAAAGGAAGTCAATTATATGGAGATGGCAGAATCTGAGAAGGGGATGGATATCTCAGAAGTTAAAATATTCTCGATTAATGGTAAGGAGGCAACAGACTGGTATAAGGCGATATTATACATTAGGGGGAAGCCTACAGTATACAAAGTAGATTCAGGAGCAGCCTGCAATGTCATGACTCTTCGACAATATTTAAGTTTGGGTTTCGAGAGGAAACAATTAAAAGACAGTAAAGCAGTAATAAGTTCCTTTACCAAAGATCAAGTTGAGATACTTGGCAAATGTTCATTAGAGTGTAAGTTTAGAGATGTTAAGTATAATTTTAATTTCTTTATAACAAAAGAGAACTATGAGAATATATTAGGGTTAAAGGCAGCGGAACGGTTAGGTTTAATTAAAAGAATAGGGACGCTAGAGGAAAATAAGCCATCATTTTGTGATTATATACCAAAGAAATACCATGATTTGTTTGATGGTACAGTAGGTTGTGTACCACACCGTTGTAAAATAATACTAGATAAGTCTGTCAGGCCAGTGGTTGCCCCAGCCCGCAGGATACCTTATACCTTGTTGCCTGCAGTGAAGCAGGAATTGGATAGAATGGAAAATATTGGTATCATTAAAAGAATAACGGAACCTATGGACTGGGTCAGTCAGATGATTGTGGTGGTTAAGAAGGATAAGTCGTTAAGAATATGCCTAGATCCGAGGCCATTAAATAAGGCTATTAAGCGGGAACATTATACATTTCCGAAATTTGATGAGATAGTGGTAAAATTAAAGAATGCAAAAGTGTACTGTCAGCTGGATGCACAGTCGGGATTTTGGATGGTCCCACTTGAGCAAAAAAGTACTAAGTTGTGTACATTCCAGACGCAGTGGGGGAGATACTCATTTAACAGTCTTCCATTTGGATTGAATAGTGCACCGGAAATCTGTCACAGAATTATTGCATACATTTGAGGGTATCCGAAATGTAGCGACATACCAGGATGATATACTCATATGGGCAGAGTCAGAGGAAGAGTTAAGGAAGAGAGGTTGTAATAAGGGTACTAGAAGCGGCCAGACTAAAAGGAATTAAATTTAATCCGGGGAAATGCGTATTTGATGTGGCCACGGTTGATTTCTTGGGTCACAATTGGCCCAAAGGGAATATCAGTCGCCAGTGAAAAAATAAAAGCAGTGGAAGGACTGAAGAAGCCTACTGACAAAAAATCACTACAACGCATACTAGGTCTGTTTAATTATGTGTCAAAGTTTATTCCGAATTACAGTGAAGTGACAGCATCACTGAGAGAGCTGTTAAAGGAAAATGTATTATTTACATGGTTACCAATTCATGATACTGCATTCAAGAAGTTGAAGAAGATGATAACTATTGAGCCGGTGCTTGGATGTTTTGATGAGGGAAAAAATGTCAAACTAAATGTTGATGCAAGTTCCACAGGATTGGGAGCAGTACTCATACAGGATGGAAAGCCACTAGCATATGCGTCTCGGGCTTTGACAGAAGTACAGTCAAGGTATTCACAGATCGAGAAGGAATTGTTAGCGGTCTGCTTTGGCTTGGAAAAATTCAAGTTGTATGTATTTGGGAGGAATTCGATACAGATTGAGACAGACCATAAGCCCTTGCTGGGTTTAGTAAAAAAGCCCCTTCATGTGGTACCAACTAGATTACAAAGAATGCTATTAAGACTTCAACCATATTGTTTTGATGTAGTGTATACGCCTGGGAAACATATGTACATAGCGGATATGTTGTCCAGAGATGTCGAACATGAAAAGTGTGATAAGGAGGGGAAGGACTTAGAAGATGAAATAGAATTACAGATAGCACTATTAATCCAATAACTTCCAATGAATGAGGAGGACTGGAAGTTATTTTATGAGGAATCGGGAAAAGATAGGGCAATTCAATGTGTTACGAATTGTAAGAATGCCTGCGATAGGAATGTACTGTATCCTATCGTGGATTAGGAGGTAGTCACGTGGCCCGCTTCCTCGCGAATTATAGCGCCGCGAGTCGCGCTCGTCATTACCTGATCAATTGTCTATTGCCGAGGATCGCGAGAGACAGGTGCGAGCAAGGCAACCACATTACAATAAATTTACAAAAATCATTTGATATCCGGACTGCGCTAGCCAAAGTGCAATATCTACCTTGAGCTACAAACACAATGTCTGAAAAGTTAAGCAAGGATGGGATGGTCAAAATACTATAAGGATATAATAAAGGAGTGTAAACCCTTTGCGGAATTTAAAGACGAAATAACGGAAAATAAAAATATTATGTTCCGAGGAAACAAGGTGATAGTACCTGAAAGTGTAAAGAGAAGAATGTTAAAGATACTGCACACGGGGAATCCAGGCATAAATAGAATGATCAGCAAGGCGGACCTTGGCATGTTCTAGATTGGTATTAATCAAGATATCGAGAAGTATGTGCAATCGTGTGAAACGTGTCTCAAATTCAGGCCCAGCAATATCAAATCGGAGTTGAGGAGTAAGGAAAGTCCGTTATTACCGTGGATGGAAGTCGCGTGTGATTTCTTTGAGTTAAGGGGCAAGAACTATTTGGTATTGGTTGACGCATTGAGCAATTTTATTGAGGTTGTGATTTTATCGAACTTGAAGAGTGAGGCGGTCATGGCGGGAATTAAATATGTTTTTGCCAGGCATGGAATTCCACAGATCTTATATACTGATGGAGCTTTATGTTTTGATTCAGAGAAATTCAATGAATTTTCGAGAGAATGGTCCTTCAAGCATGTAAAGTCAAGTCCGCATTATCCACGGTCTAATGGATTAGCGGAGAGTGCGGTTAAGTCAATAATGAGGCTTTTTAAGAAAACATTGGATGCAGGAGAAGACATATATTTGGCATTATTGAATTTAAGGAATACGCCAAGAGGCATGGTGCATTCCCCAGCATCTAATCTGATGTCACGAAATTTCAGAACGAATATGCCTTGTACGTTTGATTATCTGAAACCAGTGATAACTTGTCTTCAAGACAGACAGACGCTTCAAGAAATTAGGGAGAAATCAAAACGTTACTATGACCGACAGCCAAGGAAAAGGCAGGAATTCACAGCTGGGCAAAAGGTGATGTTTAAAAAACTATCACAGATGGAATGGATGCCGGGGACGGTTATCAAGAAAGCTAATACACAGCGCTCATATATTATCCAGGAAGAGAATGGAACAGGACTGGTCTGTAATGAATTTCATGTAATTCCTAGACAAGTAAGGGGGAGCAAGAGCATGATAAGGGTGAAGAAAGAAGGGAGGATGACAGCTTAAGGAATGACTCGAATAAAGAAGAAGCGCCCAATAGACTAAAAAGAGAGATTCGACTACCGGTTAGATATAGAGAGTAAAGCGGAAAGATCTCGATTGTATTGGATGGTTAATTTTAAGTTAACTTTAAGTTAAATTTAAGTAATGTAGGTGTATATGAGATTGTACTGATGTTGTGAAAGGGGAGGTGTTATATAGAGAGTGGTATGTGTGTGTGTGTGTGTGTGTGTGGGAAGAGGGGGCGTGACGAGCGACAGCAAGAAAGGGAAGTGAACGTGATGTATGGACCAATAATAAACTACAATAAACTAAATATACAGTCTTAATAACTGAGAGTATCATTTAAACAAGGTTAAAACAAAACTAAAAGAATATAGCCCAGATAAAGCAGAAAAAATATTTACAGGCATCTTAACCTGTTGGCTTTTATTAATAATATACATATAGTAAGAAATAACTAATAAGAAATATAATTGAACACCCGCTGTAACTTGCTCAACTAGAGCCGGGTTAACACACTTAACTACACCATGGCAACGTAGAAAAAGCATAAAGCTACGGGGGCTACGCTTCACGCTACACGGAAGAGTACTAGAAAAGCTGCGCAGTAGGTATTAGCCCCCGCGCAACTAACTCGGGGATTAGCGCCATAATTTAACATAACCTTATGTTGTGAAAAAAATATCCCCAGAAAGAGAACTAAAGAAATTGCAGTCCCATGGTGGAACGACGAACTAAAAAGAATGAGAAAAGAAGTAAATGAAAACAAAAAACAATTATTGAGAGCAAGAAGCTTAAATTTTAATAATCTAATAATAGAATACGAGAAAAAATGTAAAATAGCACGAAATAAATATACTGCAATCATAAGGAAAAATAAAAAACACTCTTGTAAAAACTTTGTTACAAAGGAGGGAAACAGAGACCCATCATATCTAGAGTAATTAAAGCAGAAAGTAGCTATACATTGGTCAGATTAATACAAAATTATTTTAATAAAAGTTTACGTAGACTCAAAATTTGAAAAAATAGAAAAATACATGCAAAAAAGATGCCCCCAAGGATCAATTATTGGCCCAGGGCATGGGGCTGGTGTATGGACACCTTATTGGAAAAATTTAAAGGAGAAATAGAAGATGAAGATGCAGAAATAATTGCATATGCTGATGATTTGGCTATTTTGATTAAAGGAAACACAAGACAAAAATTAGAAATAGTATCAAGGAATGTAATTAGTATTATAACTGATTGGTGCAATAATCACAAATTAAAAATCTCCATAGAAAAGACAATAGCCATGCTTATTAAAGGAAAACTAAACGAGGGAAGACTATCTATTGTACAAGTAAATAACACAAAAGTAAAATATACAGATAAAATGAAATGTTTAGGAATCATAATAGATAACAAATTAAATTTCATAGAACATGCAAATATATCAGAAAAAAGATCATAAAATTAACAATGACATTAAAAAGAGTCACCCATGACACATGAGGAATAAAAACAAACATAATAAAGACACTATACTCTGCAGTGTGTTTACCTATAGTAACATATGGATGTGGAATTTGGTTTAATGAAGTGCACAAAACATTAATTAATAGACAATTATCTGCTACACAAAGAATGATACTACTTTTAATTACAAAGGCTTGTAAAACAACCTCAACGATTGCAATGCATGTAATTGCTGGAGTCCTCCCTACTGATCTCTCTATAATAAGACAGGCTTTAATAAATATGGTAAGAAAAAACAAAACGGTAAGATGGAAAACGTATGCATACACGCAAAGAGAAAACTTAAGAATAGCAGACAAACCTAGAAGAATAAAAGAAGAGATAAAAATAATAGAAGAAATATTATACATTGAATGGCAGGGAAGATGGAATAATGATGAAAGACGAAGAAGCACATACGAATTTATTAAGGAAGTAAAATTTAAGCTAAATAATAAATGGTTTTGCCCGAATAGATATTGTGTGTACTTAATAAGAGGTTACGGACCAATTAATAGCACTTTATTCAAAAGAAAATGTACAGACAACAAAAATTGCTTAATTTGTGATAAAGAAGAAAAAACATAGAACACATTATCTTTAGATGCCAAAAATATGATGGATTCAGATACTTAGAAATATCAACAGAAACAGTAAAAGAAAACTTAATAAACACTAAAGAGAAATTCAAAAACTTTCAAAATTCGCTATGAATGCATTTGAAAAAAGAAAAGAAATCATTATTCACCTGGGAAGTAGAGGATCCGCCTCCACGCTGGCAGGGACGGGCAACGTTGGAGAATACTCTAGTGACTGAGTGATCCATAGTAGAGATAACCTGAAACAAATATAAGAGATAAAATATAGATAAAGACAAAAATTGAAATTCAAATGAAAGTAAGAAAACAATAAATTAAAGTAGCAATCAATTAAAAATAATAATAAAAAATGTTTTGCATAGTTAAAATAAAATAGGAAAATCACACTAAAGATAAAAACTATCAAATAGACACCACCCAGAATAAAAGAACAATATATGAACAAATAAAAATATATGAAGAAGGCGGTAATGAGCTGACGCTCGCGCTGCAATCAGTTTAGGAAAATAAAATGAAAATGAAATGTCCCTATCTACTCCCCTCAGGGGCTGTGTCTGTTCCTGGTTCGACTCCGGTCGAGCCAGGGCCAGATACAGTATGGGCTTTAGCGGGCCCAAGGTACCCGAGCTCTTAGCATACCGTAAACCAGTGGTCATGTTTCACTGGAACGGGGGTCTTGCCTTAACCGGCCGGACCGCGAGGATGATAACCTCTATAAAAAATCCCTCACCTCATGGTACGGCGCGCGCCGAAGGGGGGCGTCCCAGTCGATGGCACTGGGGCGTGGCTGGTGGGTTCACCAGTCGTTAGCGGCCAAACTTCAGGCACCTGGCGAAACCTGATTTTAGCTAGCCTTGCTGGGGTAATGGTGGCTCTACCCCAGTCGACCACCTTTCCACCGTACTCGTGGGACCTCGTATGGAATCCAATTAAATAAAAAAAACAATGGGGAGGGATAGGGGTGAAGAGGTAGCAGAATGCTCTGTCGAAATAGAAATGTTACCTGAGCCACATAGCAAAGGTCACAGCAGAGCGAATTCTGTTTCGTCTCAGAGGTCAGAATAAATCTTTGCAAAAAGTTCACCAAGGAGGGCCAAAAGAAGGTGTGGCGGCGATAAGCCGGCGCCACGTCCCCGCCTTAGGGTACGATCAGCGTGGCTCCGTTTTCCGTCCGTTCGACAGACGACCGTCAAATAGCTCACATGCACGATGCCTTGGGATGTATGAGTGTGTAAGCAGAGTTGAACGAGTTAATTAAAAGGTTGTACTAAGCATTGGGCGGAGAGTTATTCCTTACCCTGACACGAGATCCCACATTGGTGACCCCGACGTGATCTCTACGGGAGTGAACAGTGCAGATTACGCGATTATATATCGTCCGTTTTATTTTCTCTTTCGTGAGGGTTGCATCGAGTGCATAAGACGATGTCAACGCCATCCGAGCAGTCCCCGGCAGGGGCTAGCGCGCCCGCGGTCAATCGCGTCGCAGTGCGTATACCGGAGTTTTCACCGACCGACCCCGAACTGTGGTTCGGTATGGTCGAACGTAGTCTTGACGCGAGCGGGGTGACAACCGAAATGACAAAGTTCGGGTACGTTCTAGGGGCACTTAAACCCGAATACGCGGCGGAAGTTCGCGATATCATTCTGGCCCCCCCGGCCCAGCCGTACACGAAGCTCAAGACGGAACTCATCCAACGGGTGGGTTTGTCGCAACAGCAGAAAACGCGGCGCCTCCTGGAGCACGAGGAGATAGGCGACAGGAAGCCTTCGCAGTTTCTACGCCACCTGCGGTCTTTGGGAGGAGCAGCGCTGTCGGAGGAAGTCCTGCGGGCCTTGTGGATGGGCCGCCTACCAGCGAGCATGCAGGTCATTTTAGCCACGCAGCGGGATGTCGAACTCGTCCGAGTTGCCGATCTGGCAGACACCGTCGCCGACGCAACGGGCCCACGAGCGCAGGTAGCCGAAGCCTCGGCAGGGCAATCTATTCATCCGTCCTCAGTAATGGGTAAGCTTGAAGCACAGCTGTGCACGAAAATGGCGCAACTAGCGGCAACGTTCCAGCAGGAGCTGGCCGCGATCCGGCACGATATTAACACGGGTCCGCGCCGCTCCGGTTACCGACGGGACGCGTCGGGCCGAGAGCGACCGCGGTCGCGGTCCCGGGACCGTCGTCTGGAACAACGTGGTGGGGCGTGTTTCTACCATTTCAAATTCGGGACGAACGCGGTACGGTGTGAACCCCCGTGTAACTGGTCCGCCCAGGGAAACGCGCCGGGCAGTCGTTGATGGCGACCAGCGACCATTGCCCGTCGTCGTCTTGCCGTCTGTTCGTGACCGATCCAACAACCAAGACGCAGTTTCTGATCGACACCGGAACCGATCTCTGCGTTTTCCCCCGATCAAGGGCTCGCGGGTTCCGCGAGCGAACCTCCTACGCGTTGTACGCGGCGAACGGTTCGGAAATCGCCACGTATGGGACGGTTACGTTGAGCCTCGACCTCGGGCTCCGTCGCGCGTTCACGTGGCGTTTCGTAGTGGCCGACGTGTCGAAGCCGATAATAGGCGTGGATTTTCTCGCGCATTATGAACTGCTGGTGGATGTTAGCCATCGTAGACTGTTGGACCGAGTGACGTCAATGACGGTGCCGGGACGCTCAGTGCGGGAGTGCGGGCCGTCAGCGCCGACGGTAAAGACAATTTTTGGCGACTCGAAGTTCCACGAGTTGCTGCACCGGTTCCCGAACATTACGCGACCGGTGGGAACACCCGCGGAAGCAAGGCACGAAACGGTGCATTATTATTATTATTATTATTATTATTATTTTTATTAACGGGCTGGTGCCCTTTTGTGTTACTGTACATTGGTAAATAGGTATATTGTTGCTTATATAATAATATAATATAATGTAATAGGTATAATGCTTAATCTAATGCTTAATCTGATGGGGGATAGCTACTGATCTGTGGTTAGTCTTAGTGAGTTATATACAAGTGTTCTAATACGATTGTCGGAGTCAGAAAACAGGTCAAAATTAGGATGCAGTGATTTGGCAGAAGCACATATCCTATTGATAATGTCGTGGTGCCCGTATCTAGTGGTGTACGGAGTGATATAGAATAGATTCAGGCATCTGGTGATGTAGGTAGGTGCGTTAAGTTTTATCCTGCTTAATAATTCAGGACAGTCAATAGCATAGTTTATGACTCTGCGCAGGAACAAAATTTCAGATACGACTCGACGGTTTTCAAGCGAGAAAATATTAAACATACTCATGATGTTACTGTAGTTATGGTCATAGGAACGCATGGGTCTGCCTGCCATAAACGAGAGAAAGCGCAGGAATTGACGCTGGACTTTCTCAAGCAGTTGAGTGTTCTTCTTAGTGTGTGGTGACCATATAAGTGAGGCGCATTCCAAATGTGGGAGAACAAGAGCCTTGTAGAGATATATGAATGTGTGCGGATTTTTAAAGTTCAGTGAAGTGCGCTTCACGAAACCCAAAAGCCGTGAGGCAGTGACAGTGATGCTAAGGATATGCCTATTGAAAGTGAGGCCTCTGTCGATGATGACTCCTAAGTCCTTAATGGCCTCAACATTGTCAAGAGAATGGTTGAACATAGTATAGTGACTATGTATGAGAGGCGCTCCTCTATGAAAGCGTATGAATGCACACTTACTAGGGTTAACTCGCATTTGGTTCTGATCGCACCAGCTTTCAAACCTATGTAAGTCAGACTGTAGCCCAGTGGAGTCAGATTGAGACTTAATTACCTTGAATAACTTCAGGTCATCAGCATAAAGTAGAAACATACAGTTCTGGAAAATGTTTTTGATGTCATCAATGAATATTAGGAAGAGGAGAGGACCAAGATGAGAGCCTTGCGGTACACCAGAGGTGACCAGAAAAGGTCTGGATGTGCAGTTAGTATATTTTACCCGCTGATGCCTTCCTGTTAAGTAACTATATATCCAGTTAAGTAATTGACCTGACAATCCAAAGCTGATTAATTTGGCGATAAGAAGAAGGTGTGGGACTTTGTCAAAGGCTTTGGAAAAGTCGGTATAAACTGAGTCAACCTGAGTACCGGTTTCAAGGGCTCTAGCAAGAAAGGAAATGTAGCACGCCAGGTTTGTAACTGTGGAGCGACCAGTAATGAAGCCATGTTGCTCCCACATCAGGTGGGGGGTCAGGAGAGCCGATAATTTATGGGTCACAATTGCCTCGAAGATTTTGGCGGCCACGTTCAAAAGCGATATTGGCCTATAATTTTCTACACGGGTGTTGTCGCCGTTTTTGAAGATAGGTGTTATGAGGCTTTGTTTCCATTTTGAAGGAAACGAGCCATTAGAAAGAGAGGTATTAAAGATTAACCACAATGGTCTAGCTAGGATGCCATCCTCGCCCACGCTTTTGTTAGTGTCCAAGCTCTTGAGTTCCTGGTAGACCTCTCCAATACTGATGTTGAGATTTGCGAGTGCGAGCGTCGGTTCGTGCTGTGGAGTATCACGGAATTGAGCCAGTGAATGCGTGGCGTAATTGTCCGCAAAGAAGTCAGCAAAGAGGTTAGTGATTGTAGCTGGATCGGAAGATTCAGTGCCACGATACGACAAACAGGTTGGAAGATTTCGTGTGAGACGGTTTGAGTTAACATAGGCCCAGAATGCCTTAATGTTTGTGCCAATATGGGATTCAGTCCTCTGAATGTAGTTATTAAAACATCTTCTGGCAAGAGAGTCGCACCTGACTCTGAGTTCCCGAAAAAGTGCATAATCAGTGTGTCGCAAATACCTCTTATATAAAATATGTGCTTTCTTTTTAGCCCTAATTAGCGAGATAAGCTCTCCTGAAAACCAGCATGGATACGTGCTAGTAGAGACTTGGCGCTTGGGGACATACGTGTCAATAGCTTGATAAATGCACGCGTAGAAACGATCAACAGCTACATTGACAGTGCAGTTTGCAAGAAGCTCTTCCCACAAAATGGAATTGAAGAAAAATGTCATGCTAGTGTAATCGGCGTTGAAGAAGTCGTACTTCAGCTTCGAGTTCAGGGGAGGAGGGGTGAATCGTGGGAAGGAGGCCGAGAGACAAAGTGGTGGGTGGTACCCGTCGATGGGTAAGAGAGAATCTGGAAGGGAAAGGCTAAAGGAGTCAGGGAAATTGGAGAGAACAAGGTCGAGGATAGAAGAGGAGGAATTTTTGAAAAAGTTAATTTGGTAGAGGTCACATGATTCAAGAAGGTCCATGAGGAGAGAGAAGATGAGAGAAGCCCTTTGGTTAGAGTGAGAGAAGGGAAGGAGGAGAGGATACATGGGACCATTCGATATCGGAGAGATTGAAATCGCCCGTGGAGATGAGTTTGTACGAAGGAAGGGATTGTGAGTGAGTGAAGAGGGAGTTGAAGTGAGAGGCGTATGAGGATGGAGGAGAGAAAGGAGGGATATAGACAGTGGAAAGGATTATTGAGTTGTGAGGCAGATTAAGTTTTAAGAAGAGATGTTCAACATGTGGAGAGGAGGGGAGGAGGGGAGGAGGGAAGCAGATATGGAGAAGTGAACAGCGATTAGGACACCTCCTCCTCAGAGTGAGTCGCTGGTTGACGGATCTCTGTCCTTACGGAAAACCGCATAATCCCCAAGGCCAAGTTCGGGTGTGCCTATACTGCTGTTCAACCATGTCTCTGTAAAAATAAAGATGTTATACTTGGTAGTCAAGGTAGCTATTGCTAATCGTAACTCATGTAGTTTGGTACGCAAACCCCTTACATTCTGGTAGTAAATATTAAAATTATTGTCTAGTTTTTTGAGGAGGCACTACTTCGAGGCTTCGGTGTATCGGTGATACAGGGAACTCCGTTGATGTATCGGATGGTCTTGTTCGGATGACCCTGATCATGCAGCTCCTTTAGTTTGGTCCTTAATTGCCGTAGGTAGTCCTGTTGGAGTGGGGTTTTGTCGTCGGTGATCTTGTAGGTACCTGTTATCCGGTTTTTATTGATGAGTACCGAGCGAGCAATTTCGGAGTCCTTAAGAGAGATTCGAAGCGGACGGGGCCTGGGGCCCGGTTTTCCAATGCGCGTAGTTCGTAGTTCGCCAAGGTCATGAGGGAGGACAGTCGCTAGGACCTCCTTAGCGACATCCAGGTCACGAGCACGGGTTTCTGTGGAGAACGTGGCTGAGTTGGAAGGCTGCTCCGGAATCCCGTGGATAATGACGTTCCTCGAGCGTTTCTCCCTATCTGCGAGTTCTGCGACGATATTATGTGTAATATCGGAGGAAGAAGCGATTGCGGAATGATTACGGGTGCTGTTGATCTCGATGTTCCGGACCCTTTTGGTAAGATCCGAAATGTCGGATCGCAGGGTGCTAATTTCCTTTCTGAAAAACGCCAGTTCAGACTTGACGATGTGCGCGCATACAATCAAGTGCCGGTGGCCGCGGAGGACATTGCCAAAACCGCGATAACGACTCCCTTCGGGCTATTCGAATTTCCCTGTATGTCGTTCGGGTTGCGGAACGCGGCGCAGACGTTTCAGCGTTTCATCGATGAAGTTCTACGCGGATTGGATTTCGTGTACGCGTACATCGACGACATATTGGTGGCATCTTCGACCGAAGAGGAGCACATGCGCCACTTGGAGGAGGTATTCGCGCGGTTAAACAAGTACGGTGTAACAATCAACGCGGCGAAGTGCAATTTCGGACAAGCGCAGGTCAAATTCCTGGGATACGCCGTGTCAGCCGACGGCACTCGCCCGTTGGCATCCAAGGTGGAAGCAATTGCGAACTACCCGCAGCCGACCACCGCGAAGCAGTTGAGGCAGTTCCTGGGTATGTTAAACTTTTACAGACGTTTCATGCCCAGGGCTGCTCAGGTGCAAGCCCCGCTCAATAACCTTTTGCACGACAAGGCCAAGGGTAACGTTAAGGTGGCATGGACCGACGAAGCCGTTGCAGCATTCGTCGAAGCTAAGGAAAGTCTGAGGCAGGCAGCGTTGTTAACGCACCCGCGGGACAGAGTGCCGCTCGGTTTGTTCTGCGATGCGTCCGATTTTGCCGTCGGAGCTGCGCTGCAGCAGCGTATCGGGGTGAACTGGCAGCCGTTGGCATTTTTCTCCAAAAAGCTCAGCCCCACGGAACGGAATTACGGCGCGTACGATCGAGAGATGTTGGCAATCTATATGGCGGTCAAGCATTTCAGGCACATGGTGGAAGGGCGAACCTTCGCAGTTTACACGGACCACAAGCCGATAACTTTCGCTTTCCAGCAAAAGCCCGAGAAATGTTCTCCCAGGCAATTCAGGTACCTGGATTTCATCGGGCAATTCACCACCGATATTCGCCACATCGCCGGTAAGGATAATGTGGTCGCCGACGCACTGTCGAGGTTGGAGGAGGTCAAAGAATCCTTCAGTTATGCCGATTTGGCCGAATCTCAGCAGCACGACGCGGAGCTACAAGCGTACATGCGGGGGGATTTTCGGAACAATTTGCAGTTCGAACGGATACGGTTGCCCGGTACGGGCATCGAAGTGGCCTGTGACGTGTCATCCGGGGTCATTCGACCGTTTGTCACAGGGCCGTTCAGACGAGGCGCATTCGTCTCGGTGCATCGCCTCGCGCACCCAGGGATTAATGCGACGGTGAAGTTGGTGACGGAACGATTCGTTTGGCCGTCGGTTAAAGTTGACTGCCGGAGTTGGGCTCGCGGTTGCGTACCGTGCCAACGAGCTAAGACGAGATGACACGTTTCCGCGCCGCCGGGAAGTTTCGATGTACCGTCCGGAAGATTCGAACACGTGCACATAGACATTGTTATTCTTCCGGTTTCAGAGGGTTTTAGGTATTGCCTAACATGTGTCGACCGCTTTACGCGTTGGCCGGAGGCTTTTCCGATTAGGGACCAAGAGGCCGCGACCGTGGCACGCGCCTTTTACGACGGTTGGGTATCCCGGTTCGGAACCCCACTGCGTATAACCACCGACCAGGGCAGGCAATTCGAGTCGCATTTGTTTAAAGCATTGTCCCAGTTAACAGGGGCAACACACTGGCGGACGACGGCCTATCACCCGGCAGCAAACGGGATGGTGGAAAGATTCCACCGCCAATTTAAGGCAGCAATCCGCTGTCAGCAGAACGTCCGTTGGACGGAAGTACTTCCCACCGTTTTGCTGGGCATCCGCGCAGCCTGGAGGGAAGATTTGCGATCCACCACAGCGGAGCTGGTCTACGGCGAGACACTGCGTCTGCCAGGAGAATTCCTGACACCACAGGGCGGAAATTCGCAGACACTGCCAAGGGATTTTGTCGGGAGGTTGCGCGAGTATTTCGCCACCCTCGCCCCGACACCTGGCAGCAACCACTCGTCGAGGCGGATATTTGTTTTTAAGGACCTTGCGGCGGCGGAGTATGTTTTTCTCCGGAACGACACTGTCCGAGGGATCCTCCAGCCACCATACGACGGACCGTACCAGGTCCTCAGCCGAGGTACTCGGACCTTTTCGCTGAGCATTCGGGGGAAGCCAGTCACGGTTACCGTGGATCGCCTGAAGCCAGCGTATTTGCTGGCCGCGGATCCAGCACCGCCGACGCCCGGGGCAGCGGGACCAGCATCACCTGGGCAGCCCGAAGAACCATCGGCAACCACGCCGGTCGAGAGCACGGGGCGGTTCGCCCGGCCTTCACCAACGTTGCAGGAGCCGGCGTTGCCGTCTCCCATCTGACTACAGCAGATCCGAGCGTACGTGTTACGCGGTCCGGAAGAAGAGTGCGATTCCCGGACCGATTGCAAATTTCGTGATTAGGTCAATCACTGGCGGGGGGGTGATGTGGCGGCGATAAGCCGGCGCCACGTCCCCGCCTTAGGGTACGATCAGCGTGGCTCCGTTTTCCGTCCGTTCGACAGACGACCGGTAAATAGCTCACATGCACGATGCCTTGGGATGCATGAGTGTGTAAGCAGAGTTGAACGAGTTAATTAAAAGGTTGTACTAAGCATTGGGCGGAGAGTTATTCCTTACCCTGACACGAGATCCCACAAAGGAAAACGGAAGAGTTAGAATTAGCACATATAAATTTAGATTCTCTAAAAAATGTTGGAAATGAAAATAATAAAACGCTTCAATAAGTTTACAGTGAGAGAATAAAGTTAGAGGAGTTTCTGTTTAACGAAAACTATAAGATAAATAAGCCGAGCATTAAATTCATTTTGGAAAAGTGGTCAATTCTTGAAAATAAATTACAACAACAAATTATGGACAATGAAGTTTTAAAAGCAAAAGAGAAATTTTATGAATCTAACAAAGTCTCGTATGCTCACGTTGCGTCCGCTGCTCCTGTTGTTCCTGGGCCTTTGGCCAAACTCGATCCTGTAAAACAAAAAATAAGTGAAAATTATGAAGTGATCTTGCTAAAACCTGAAACGGATACTGATAAAAGAAACAATGATGACTTAAAAAAAGATGTAATCGAAAAACTTAAAGATGTAAGTAAGAAACTCAAAGTTCGTAATATAAGGCAGATGAAACAGAAGGGCTTAGTTATACAACTAAGTGGTAAAAATGATGTAAAATTAATTAAAGAAAGTAACTTAGAGGCTATCGGGCTAACAGTTGAAAAGCCCAAAAAGATTAATCCCTCCATCATGATATATGATGTAGAGAAGGATTACAACAAGGAAGAATTGATAGAAAACTTTCTTAATAAAAATTTTGATGAGAATGTTAAAAATAATATGCAAAAATTAAAGGAAGAAATAGATTTTAGGCACTGTTTTAAGGTTAAAGATGACAGAATGAAGTGGATTGTTCAAGTACCTAGCGAAATTTATATGGATCTATTAAATAAAGGTAAAGTTTTTATGTTTTGGAGAGTTTACAGATTGCGGGAATTTTTAAACACGGTAAGGTGCTTTAAGTGCCATGCGCATAGGCATATTGCCAAATACTGCAACTCTGTTGACCAGCTGTGTGAGACCTGTGGGTGCAAAGATCATTCCCGGGATGATTGCCCTAAAAAGAAAAGCCCGGTTTGCATAAACTGTTCAAGGGCAAAGAGAAAGGAGATCAGCCATAACGTGAAAGATAGAAATTGTCCGGAATTCTTAAGATATGTAGAGATTTATAAAACAAAGATAAATTGGAGCTAAAAATAGCTCAAATAAATGCACAAAGATCAGCCGCCGCCACTGCAGAATTGGAATTATTAATAAAAGAACAAAATATTGATATTTCATGTATATAGGAGCCCTAAAATTATAAAAATCTGGTTCGGGGCTATAAATCCCCGAACCTTAGAATCATTCAACCTGCTTGTGATATCCCCTGGGTTGCGGCGGTCGTAAAGCACGAATTTATCGATATTTTAGTATATCCGGACAACAGTAAGCATGTACTATTTTAAAGTTTTTACCAAAGCATGCAGTTTTTACATAATCAAGGTCTATTGTCAGTTTTCTTTACAGATTTCAATTTTCTTAGATCTATTAACTAATCTTTTAAATAAATTAAAAGGCGAAAAAATCATATTAACTTTAGATTCGAACTGGAAATCGGAAGCATGGGGATCCTCTGAAACGGATGACAGGGGTAGGCTGATGGAGGAATTTATCCTAGAAAATAATTTAGTCATTATTAACGAGCTTGATCATCATCCAACATACAGGTCAGCTAGTATATGTCAGCTAGTGGTCAGTCCAACATAGATCTAACTCTGGTCACCCCAAATATGTGCAACAAAATACAGAATTGGAAGGTCCATTTATATTGTACGGCAAGCGACCATAACATAATTACCTTTGACATTACTTCAGGCAATAATAAGGAAAATTCCAGGAAACCTTTAAAAATGAATAGACCTTTTAATTTAAAAAAGCCAGACTGGGAGGGCTTTAATAAAAGTGTAAAGGAGAAATTTAGTGATAACGTTAAAACAAAGTTAAAAGAATATAATCCTAACAGGGCCGTGCAAATATTTACGAAGCTCCTCACCCAGTGCTGCGAAGACAACATTCCTAGGAAAAGTTTAAAAGCCGGAGCAGTACCTTCGTGGAATGACGATCTGAGCAAGCTGAGAAAGGAGGTTAAGGAGCACAAGAATCAACTAGCGGGAGCAATAAGACTAAATTCTAATAACTTAATCGATGACTATAAGCAAAAATATAAAACTATTAGGAATAAATATGTAGCTAGCATAAGGAGAACAAAGAAAAGTACTTGGAAAAGTTTTGTAACAGTTGAAGGCAATAGAGACCCATGGAGCCTGGTCTACAAAATCATTCGGAATAAGATTAACAAAGAGGAATTCTTGTGCTCGGTAAAGCTTCCGTCGGGAGATGTCACAAAAAGTTGGAATGGAACGGTCAAAGCATTGTTAGAGAAGTGTGCCCCAAAGGATGAAATTGATATGGAAACAGAAGAGCAAAAACTTTTAAAACTAAATAATGCGAGTTTTGTTAATGAAAATTTGGAACCTGAAATTACGTTGGATGAGATTATTGTTTCGATAAAAAAGTGTAAAAGGCGAAAGGCGCCGGACCCTAGTGGCTTTCAGTCTGAACTTATTGTAGAAGTTATTTTTCGTAAACCTCACGTAGATTGGAATAGAGGACAGGTGGGGTAATAAGACCTCAGTTTACTCTACTAAATACACTAACTTTATTCTTAACCACGTCGACACACGACGTTACTCAACACACACAACGATTCACTCGATTCTCTCAATACACTTCACTACTCGATGTTGTTCACTACGATCCTTTCTCACCTCTCTACGACACGATGCTCCTCACTACAATACTTTCTCCACTCTGCTCCTTGCACGCATCATTCATTCTTTATATTCTTGCACTCTTAGTCTCTCTCTCATTCTATTCCTCATTTGCTCTCACTCGTTTATTACACACCTCGCAGTCATTCCTCGGTGGTGGTCGGTCTTGACCATCCGAACCCTTGGGCCACTGTACCCTCCATGCACACGAACTTCTCAGGTACTCAGCTCCAAACATACCATTCATACCTGGGAATCATTCTAAACACTCATGCCATATTTCCAATCCTACATTATTTTACAATTTTTGCATGCTGATAGCTCTATTTTATACATTTTATTTAATAACTGCATGACAAATCGAATCTCTCCAAAAGCTTGGAAACAAGCTAATTTAAAAATTATTTTAAAAGATCCTCTAAGGGATAAATCCCTTCTTAGTTCTTATAGGCCAATAGCCCTCTTATCCACAGTTGGGAAGGTATTTGAAAGAATTCTGGTTAATAGAATACAAATTAATTATAAAGATCAAAACCTTGAAAATCCAAGGCAATTCGGCTTTAGAGTTTCTAATTCAACGGAGGATGCATTGATAGCACTAAAACTTGGTGTAAATAGTTCTTAAAAGAAATATGTTCTTGCGATTTTTATCGACATGGAAGCAGCCTTTGACTGCTTATGGTGGCCCACCATAATTGACAGGCTTATAAAGGCAGAATGCAGCCTAACAATAATCGAGCTTATAAAAAATTATTTTAAAAATAGTAAATTATATGTAAATTCTAAATTTGAAAAATATACAGGTTGCATGCAAAAAGGTTGTCCGCAGGGCTCGATAATTGGCCCCATGGCTTGGGGATGGTGCATGGACACGTTTTTGGACACGTTCCAAAGAGAATTCGAATATGAGGATGATAAAGCTAAAATAATTGCTTACGCGGATGACCTTGCAATGTTAATCAAGGGCAACTCAAGAGTGGAACTTGAGCATTTGGCAAAAAAAGATCCAAATATTTTAAATGAATGGTCAGTATTTCACAAATTAAAAATCTCGACTGGAAAAACTGTCGCAATGGTCCTTAAGGGCAAATTAAATGAAGACAGATTACCTAATATCAGAATTAATAACGTAAAAATTAAATACCCGGGAAAAATAAAATATTTAGGAATTTTAATTGACAAAAAACTTAATTTTATAGAACATTCCAAACATATAAGAAACAAAATTTTAAATTAGACCATGGCCCTGAGGAGAGTTTCTCGGGACTCCTGGGGTATAAAATCTAATATTATAGATATTTGTATGTAGCCATCTTCCTCCCTATAGCAACCTATGGTTCTGGTATTTGGTACTCTGAAGTCCAAAAAACTCAGGTGTTTAAACAACTCATGGCAACTCAGAGGTCTATTCTTCTGGTCAAAACAAGGGCTTGCAGAACTACTTCTACAGTCGCGATGCAAGTTATTGCGGGTACACTTCCCTTGGACTTAGCAATCATAAAACAAGCTTTAATAAATAAGATTAGGAAAAATAAAAGTGTATGGTGGAAAAGCTATTCATACGTGCAAAAAGAAAACTTGCAACTAGCTGAAGAGCATAAAAGAATAAAAGATGAAACAGAAACGATAAGTGAATTAGTACATAATGAATGGCAGGAAAGATGGGATAGCGAGTCAAAGGGAAGAAGTACCTACGATTTTATTAAAAATGTTAAATTCAAAGAAAACAATAAATGGTTTAAAGCAAATAGATTCTGCACCTATATAATAACAGGTTACGGCCCGATTAATAGCACACTTTTTAAAAGAAATTGTATTGCCTATAAAAACAGTCTAATTTGCGATTTGAAAGAGGAAGAAACTGTAGACCATTTAATTTTCAGGTGCCCCACTTATGAACCTTTTAGATATTCAGACGTCCGAAATCCAAATATTTGTAAAATTAATTTAATTAGCTCTAAAGACAAATTCATAAAGTTTTCTGATTACATTGTAAATGTTTTTAATAAAAGAAGAGAGATGATTACCATTATAGAAAGTAGCGGATCCTGCCTCGACGTTGGCAGGGACGGGCAACGTTGGGTTCTCCCCCAGCGGCTAAATGATCCTTATTAGTACCTAGAAATAAAATAAAGTTAAATTTTAATTAAGACCTAAAATCATTAAATATAAAAATATTAAAACTTGGAACATAAATATAAGACTTAAACCTAGAACCTGGAATATAAAACTGAAAAACTGAACTGTATAAACTAAACCTAAAACTAAACTTTAAGAACTAGATATAAGAAAAGGAGAATGTTTTGATTTGATTTTATTAGTTATTTAATTTTAAATTGTTAAATCCCAAAGATTAATTCAGGAAAAGAATAATTTTAAAGGTCATTGAAAAAGGCGGAAATGAGCTAACGCTCGCGCTGCAATCACTTTCGGTAATAAAATGAAATGAAATGTCCCTATCTACATTCTAGCGAAACCACTGCCAAGGGCCAAGGTAAGGGCAGAGCGGTGAGGGCGACACCGTTGGGGAGTGGCGACCCCACACACTCGAGTTGGCAGGACGGTGAGGCGCAGCACCGTTGGGGACTGGCGACCCCACCTACCCGACCTGGATGGCAGGTTGGTCGGGCCGGAAGACGGCAATAAATATAATATTATAGTAGCTAGTCTATTATTTATTATTATGCATACTATATAAAGCATAGAATCGAAAGATGGTGTGACTCATGGGGCACGTAGTGCCCCAAAACACATTGGGGATGTGGTACGATCTGGGAACTGAACCCTAGCCTAGCTCCGGCGGCGTAAAGCAATACGCCGCTGGAACTTAGCGGCATTTGCCACAACCTCATGAATTCCAACTGCCTGGCGGTGTGGAGTGATCTGCTGCCGGGGCTTGGCGGCACAGCCCATGCCGTTTTGCCCTGATGGCGCAAAGCAATACGCCGCCAGCACTTAGAATAGGAGCCAAGCGACCCGACGGCCACATCCCCAGCGTACTCTAAAACGCCGTCAACGGCCGGGCCCGTCTGCCATCCCGATACTAATGTCCACACAACAAGGCAAGGCAAGAGGACACGATTGGGAATGGATGGATTAGACGATGAGGAACAAACCAATAGACATATAAAATGGTGATAGAAGACGAAGCCTCGGACGCAGGGGCCTCTGGTCCTGAGGCCCCTGTGGCGGAATTGTCCGCTATGGATAGTAGGACCACTGACGACGACCTGTGCAAGCCAAAGGACTGATGAGATGGAACAATGGACGGATCTGCCCCTGAGCGGGTATATTAAATGCCGGTTCTGCAATGACGAGGGTCCGGAGATATGTTTTATGAACGAAGCCCAATTTAGGGACCACATGGATGTTAGGCATCCCCAGCGGAGGGCCATTTGGAGGTGTGTGGCCTGCCGACGGCCCTTCGAAAAGTTGCACGGATGGCGGGTGCACGCCTCCAAATGCAAAGGGAATGAAACAGGCAATACCGCTGGGGAGGAAGCTCAAGTAAGATGCCGAATATGTGGCGAAGCTTTCCGGACCCTGGCCGGTCTGGGCCAACATCAAAGGCATAAGCACCTCCAGACGCGGAACCTAAACCGACAGGCACTAAGATCTCGCGGCAGGAACGGACGAAGAGGTGGACCTCCTTATTGAATTGGACAGGAGGTTCCACACGGAAAGATACCCTAGCGTTAGAATTAGAGAGTTCCTGTCGCAGAAAACACTAAAACAGATCAGTGATAAAAGGAGGCTCTTACCCGCTCGGGGCAGAATGAATACAAATGCCCATGAAGACTCCTCGTCTGGGAGTTCAGTATACGAGTCGGCAGTAGAAGAAATTGAGGTGAACCCCAGGAGGAGTATCGGGAGGGAACAATAGGAGGAGTCCCTCCAAAATGCCATCATGGCAGAAAGCCTTCCGCATGAATCACCACATGAGGCGGACAGAAAGGCTGATCCACGATATGGCGAGCTGGAGAAGAATCCGGCAAGTGGACGTCGATGTCATAGTACAAAACGTAACTGAGTTAATTAGAGGCGACGTCCACGTAGGCCTTGAATTGTATAGGAAATGTCCCAAAAGGCTTGTTGACTGGGCGATAGCGGGTAAGCAGCCCCAGCACAAGCCGAAATTGGAGGCTCCCGGGAAAGAGGAAGTGGAGCCCACGCCACGCCACGCCACGCCAAAGCAAATCGAGCCAAGTGTATGGGGATCTCTGGGGTACGGCTGGGCCCCAGGTAAGCCTTAAGGCGAGCAGACGCCAAGGCGGCCAAGGCAGCTCTAATATATGCGAAGTATGGTCACCCATCACCATTGGGGAGCTAGTCGAGAGGCTGAAGAAGATAAAGAATAACACCGCAGCAGGGTTAGACGGCGTTGTAAAGGCCGATATAAGGTGGGACGGAGCGCTGCACGTCCTGAGCACGCTTTACAACCTGCTGCTTATGAGCCGAATATATCCTAGCCAGTGGAAGCAAAACCGATCCACACTGATCCCCTAACCGGGGAAAAATGTGGAAGAGGTTAGTAACTGGCGACCCATCACGATTGGGTCGCTAGTAGGTAGGATATATTCGTCGATGATTGACCGGAGACTCCGAATCATAGTTGAGGTAAATCGGAGGCAGAAAGGTTTCACCAGAGAGGATGGCTGCAAGCATAATATAACCATCCTCAGCAGCGCTCTGTCCTCCATGAAAACGAATGGCGGAGGAGTCATGACAATTGTCGATATATCGAAGGACTTCGACACGGTTGCCCATTGCGTGATGGGAAGCTGCCTAAAGGCCAAGGGGGTCCCTTCAATCGCCGCACAATACATATCAGATATGTACAAAGAGTGCAAAACAAAGATAATGTGCAAGGGCGGCGAAATTGTAGAGACGAACCTCAAAAGAGGCGTCAAACAGGGCGACCCGCTATCGCCCTTACTATTTAATATTGTGCTGGATCCCATAACACTGTTCAACACGGGTCTGATTTTGTAACCTTCAATAGGCGTTTCTTGTAGTCTTTAATGCGCTGAATACGAATCCGAAATCCGTTTTTCTCCAGAACGTACCATTTTTGAAAAAATCGATTTTGAAAAAAAACGCATTTTTTCAACTTTGGGAGTGTTTTGTACTTTTACGGTCATAGTTATTCAGTTCCGCTTGGTGCCAAATGATTCTTTGGAGTTTCACGAATAAAATGATATAAATAGTTGTTTGATTATAAACATTTAAATATGTTTAAATGATGATCAAAGTGAAAAGGACACCGAAAACGCACCCATTTTGGCCGATATTCTTCAATTTATTTCAAAAACTGAGGGTCTAGGAGAAAATCTGACTATGCCACGCGATAGAACAGATATTTCTGCCAAGGAAAGCACAAACGGAAGTTGCAAAATCATTTTCGTTTTTACTATAGAAGCGAAATAGTTTAGCAAAACACGCGGCGGTGGCAGTGGTACTCAATGACGGCAGTCGCTTCGCTTGCCGCTCAGCATACTGGAATCGCTACACGCGCACGGCTCTGTTACCTTCTTGCAATATTATATTTAGTTTATGCAATCATTTAAAAAATATTATTTAATTATTTATAAACTATTTTATAACAAGCGCAAAAATATTGAAGTTGATAAAGCGAAGCGACAGCCGTCATTGAGTACCACTGCCACCGCCGCGTGTTTTGCTAAACTATTTCGCTTCTATAGTAAAAACGAAAATGATTTTGCAACTTCCGTTTGTGCTTTCCTTGGCAGAAATATCTGTTCTATCGCGTGGCATAGTCAGATTTTCTCCTAGACCCTCAGTTTTTGAAATAAATTGAAGAATATCGGCCAAAATGGGTGCGTTTTCGGTGTCCTTTTCACTTTGATCATCATTTAAACATATTTAAATGCTTATAATCAAACAACTATGGCGGAGGAGTCATGACAATTGTCGATATATCGAAGGACTTCGACACGGTTGCCCATTGCGTGATGGGAAGCTGCCTAAAGGCCAAGGGGGTCCCTTCAATCGCCGCACAATACATATCAGATATGTACAAAGAGTGCAAAACAAAGATAATGTGCAAGGGCGGCGAAATTGTAGAGACGAACCTCAAAAGAGGCGTCAAACAGGGCGACCCGCTATCGCCCTTACTATTTAATATTGTGCTGGATCCCATAATAGGGAAAATCGCCGAGACGACGGAGGGCATCCAAATGGGAGACGGGAAGGTCTCCGTTATAGCCTTCGCGGACGATCTGGTGCTGATCGCTAAAGCTAAGAATGAGGCCGCTAAACAGAATAAATTGCTGGCGAATTACCTCAAAGAATTGGGGATGAGCATAGCGGCCTCTAAGTGTTCAACATTCCAGATCGTGCAAAACAATAAGACGTGGCACATGGTGGACCCGAGGTTAGAAACGAGTGGATTGTCCATTCCGTATTCTGACCCGGAGTCCACCTTTAAGTACCTGGGAATAAAAATCGACCCATGGAGAAGCCAGCGCGGTTCCTCGACCAAAGAGATTATAGAGACATCTCTGACATCCAGTGCCGACGATGCAGCGCCCAGGCTGAGACCCTGGGGCATATATTGGGCAATTGCACCCACACGAAGGCCCATAGAATTAGAAGGCACAATGAGATATGTAAGCTCATTGAAAGCAAAGTGCCTAATCACTACGCGGTGTTTGCAGAACCGACGGTAAACGTCCCGGGGGAGCTGCGCAAGCCAGATTTGGTTATTAAAGACCAAGATACGGTTTGCGTATTTGATGTTACGGTCCGATACGAAGACCGTGAAAATCTCTCCCAGGCGTACCGCGAGAAAGAAAGGAAGTATAAGGACACCGCGGAATATCTAAGAATTAAATTGAATGGGGTAAGGGCAGAGATAATACCAATTGTGGTGGGTTGCAGAGGAGCTATGCCTAAGACGACTATAAGAAACATGAAGCGCCTGGGTCTCGGGAAAGCAGAGTGCCGGACGGCTTCGTTAATAGCCCTCCGTTCGTCACTTGAAATAGACAAAGAATTTATTGACTATGATCGCAATACGTGATCGGTACATTACATGATATGTGTTAACTTATTTCGTGAGTGTCCTATTTATTTATTTATTTATTTATTATCTTACCTAATGACTGTGGCCGTACGGCCACATTGACAAGGCGCAAGCCGATGTAAACCTAATCCGTTTTATTTTCAGGTGACTGAGTCCGTATGGCGCTGCCCTGGAACTCTACCTTCCTTTTAAGGAAGGTCGGACGAACAGGGCAGTATGTCTCAGATTGGGATTGCCGGAAAAACTCTTAAAAGTTTTACACTTGACGAGGCGTCAGCCGAGCAAAAGTTTAAACGACCGACGAAGCAGCTGCCAGCAGAAGACTTTATTTATTAGCCCGTCTTGACCTTTTATACCAAGCAGTGCGAGTTCCACTATACTATTGTATATTGGAGCGCGGGGCGGGCTCTATGCATGGAGAGCCCGGGGCGACGCCTTCCCGAGGCTTCCTTGACAACACTTCGGTGTGGCTAAGTTCGCCTCCCGAAAGGGTCCCCGTTCCTAATTTTTCGACGAACCGCAGGCAGGTCCCATGGCAGCAGTAGCTAGAAAGTAGGCTTGCGTTTATATATCTCTATTACATTGTTTTGTTAACTAGTTTTAAAGACACCTAACGCGCTGGTGGGTAATTCACGTGAAAGTATGTTTAACTTAATCTAGGGAAACCCAGAAAAACCTAATCAGACCATTTCTGTTGATTATAAAATCAAAGAATAATTTATTAATCATTTAAGATTCATTTCCTCCCTGAATTGCAAGAATTTCACAGCTGGTAGTGATTTTGTCAGGACGTCCGCTACTTGATTTCCTGTAGGCACGAATTCAAGTTTCATTACATTATTCTCAATTTGTTCTCTTGAAAAATGATATTTAATATCAATATGTTTTGATCTCTTGTGATTGCATGGGTTGTTCGCTCTACTTATAAAACCATTATTATCTTCGTAGATTACAATTGGTTTGACAACATCAATATTTATACTCATTGCTAAAGATCTCAACCAAAGTGCTTCTCTTAAAAAAGAGCCATATATTCAGCTTCTGTAGACGAAGCTGCTACTGATGCTTGCCGTTTTGTGCTGCAGCATATTGTGCATCGTTCGAATAATTTAAAAATATATCCTGTTGTACTTTTTATATCATTTAAATCATTACCTCCCCAATCTGAATCAACATAGCCACTCAAAAGATTATTATAATTTCCTTTTTCGTAAGTTAATTTAATATCCATCGAACCCTTCAGATATCTTAACACACGTTTCAAATTTTGCCATAGTTCTTTGTTATTTTTATTTCTATATCTACTGAAAATGTTTACGGCTATACTAAGATCAGGTCTTGTGCACACCATTATATACATTAAACATCCAATTAGACTTCTACATGGTGCATGAAACATCTCATTAGAATTTAAAGCTAAATAATCTAATTTACATGGAAGAGGTGATTTACCGTTTTACATTCGAGCATATTAAATTTCTCTAATACTCTTTTAATGGAAACACTTTGATCCAATGTAATTTTCTCATTATTTGTTTCAATTTTGATTCCTAAGAAGAGTTTACCTTCTTTCAAACCTACCATACGGAATCTATTCATTAAATAATCTTTGAAACTATTCATTGTTTCATTTTTAGCCGTAGCAATCACAAGATCATCAACATATAAAATTATATATACAGGGTGGCCCAGGACTCGCGCCAAATTTTAAATATTTGGATAGCCGAGGTGGTTCTGAACAACTTTTTCCTTGACGAAAATATCTTTGGACGTTTCGTTTTTGAGTTATTAACGAAAAACACTGGCCAATGAGAGCGCCCGAAACGCCGGCGCTCAGTCACCATTGCGCGCTATCGGGATCGGGCGCCTCGGGGGGTAACGTTACTACATCGTCTTAAATTAATAATAATGTGTCATTATTCGTTATTCATTTATAACAATTTAATTAACAAGTTATTTAATAACCGTTCCATACTTTTATTCGTTATCCGAATCGAATAAAATGTTTTATTAATAATGAAAAAGGTGTTTGAATAATCAATGTTAGAAAAGGGTAGCTAAATAAACGTACCCATTAGTTCACGAATTTATTTGCAACGACGGAAATGGGTTCTTGGGACTCGGTCATTGTACCGATCCTGACCTATCTCAACAATTTTATGCCACGTCCCGGCGATCGATACAGATCTGATTCGCACTTGTTTCTACACGCACATGACACACACATTAACTTTCGTAATGTTCGTCAGTGCGTGTCGTGTGCGTGTGGAAACAAGTGCGAATCAATTCTGTATCGATCGCCAGGACATGGCATAAAGGGGATAGGTCAATGACCAAGTGCCAAGACACCGTCGAAGCAGGCAAATTCGTGAACGAAAAGGTAAATTTAATTAACTACCCTTTTCTGACATTAATCATCCAAACATTTTTTTCATAATTAATAAAACACTTTATTCGTTTCGGAAAACGAATAAAAGTATAGAACAGTTATTAAACAACTTGTTAATTAAATTGTTATTGATGAATAACGAAGAATTACACACTATTGTTAATGTAAGACGATTGTAAAATTGGCGTATGTTGCCCCTCGATGTACCCGACCACGGCCGCGCGCAATTGTGACTGAGCTCGCGCTATACGGCCGCTCTCATTGGCCAGTGTTTTTCGTTAATAACTCAAAAACGAAACGTCCAAAGATATTTTCGTCAAGGAAAAAGTTGTTTAGAATCACCTCGGCTATCCAAATATTTAAAATTTGGCGCGAGTCCTGGGCCACCCTGTATATATATTTTCAGATATATTTCCTCTATCCAAAATATAAATATGTCGATCCACAGATGAATTTCGAAAACCTTTTTGCACCAGGCTTTTCTCGAACACCTCGAACCAACATCTTGCCGCCTGCTTTAAACCATACAAGGATTTATTTAATTTGCAAATATGACCTATTTTGCTTTCAATTCCTTGAGGTACTTTCATATAAATTTCCTCTTTCAATTCACCATTTAAAAATGCAGTTTTAACATCCATATGGTGTATTAATAAATTAAATTGGTTTACAAAAGCAATCAAAAATCTGAAACTTGCAATTCTTGCAACAGGTGCAAAAGTTTCATTATAATCAACCAAATATTCTTGGCTAAATCCACGAGCGACAAGACGAGCCTTGTATTTCGTTGGATTTCCAAATTCATCATTTTTAATTGTGAATATCCATTTACAATCAACAACATTTTTATTTTTAGGCATTAGAACTAATGTCCAGGTTTTATTAATTAAAAGAGAGTTAATCTCATCAGTAATTACTTTCTACCATTGAACTTTATCGTCTCTAGTTTTAATTTCATCAAATGAATTGCGAATTTTCCAAACAAAAGGTTGAGCACACATAATGTAATCATAATGGATATCACTTTTGTTATATGAAACAGGGGGAAGCTGTTTAATCCTATCACTCCTTCTTGGTTCAGAATTTTCTTCTTGTATTTCATTGCCTTTTCCTTGAGATGAAGATTTATTATTCGTATCTACTTCAATTATAGATTTATTAGTTACTTCACCTAATTTTTCGTCAGAGCTTACTTTCTTACTCGGCCTAACTATATCTGATTCATTTCTATCAGATTTATGACTTTGTATCATATCTGACTTATCAATCACAGATTTATTTTTCTTTACCGTGTCTAATTTAACATTATCAGACTTATTATACAAGTCTACTTCAGAAGCGCCACCCCTCCCCGGGACGTGGCCGAGTCTGAGTGGGATTCCACTCGCCTAATCGCGTCGATCGTTAAGCGTCCCCTTCTGAAACCGAACTGAGACTCGGCCAGGTCGGGACCCACCCCGGACAGGTGTCCTGAGAGGCGGGAGGCCACCACCCTCTCGAACAGCTTTCCCACCTCGTCGAGGAGGCATATCGGTCGATATGACGAAGAGGAGTCGGCGGGCTTGCCGATCTTCTTGAGGAGGATCATCCTTCCCCTCTTCCAACTGGCCGGGACGCGTCCAATCCTCAGGCAGGCGTCGAAGAGGCGCATAAAGCGGGGCCCCAGAGCGCGGAGGGCGAGGGCCATGGCTTTGCCCGGGATGCCGTCGGGGCCCGGGGCCGTGTTGCGGCCTCCCATTTTCCTCATGGCCAGAGAGAGCTCCTCCGCTGTGACCCTCCTGTCGTCGGGCCAGCTGCTCGGGTCCGGCGCATCCTCTTCGAGCTCCGGTGCCTCTTCTTCCTCGTCCAGTTCTGGTGCTGGTGTCTCTTTTTCTCTCCCTTCGTCCCGGGGGAACAGGGTGTCCACCAGCCTGTCCAGGAGCTCCGGGTCCAGGGTTTCCGTCACGGGGGGCGCCCATGGGCGGAGCTTGCCCATTACCATCTTGTACGGGCGCCCCCAGGGTTCGCGCTTCAGGTCCTCCAAGAGTTCGGACCACGCCTCTGCCTCCCCCCCTGGATAGTTTCCTGGAGGGCCACCACATGCTGCCGTATTCTTCGTGGAGTTCGTGTTCCCTCGCTGGATCACGGCGACGTCTTCTTCGGGCCCTCTGCAAACGTGGCGCAGATGCGCCATCTCCGGCGACCACCAATAGGTTCCCCGTCGTTCCGAGGCGCGGGATCGGGGCATAGCGACGTCACAGATCGCTGTCATGCTTCCTCGAAACCACTCCGCTTCTTCCTCGATGTCTACGATCGGTCCGGTCGGAAGTCCGGGCCAGGCTACGGCGTGGGAGGCGGCCGCCAGCGCGTCTTCATCCAGCCGCTTCAGCGCCCATCTCTTCTTTCCTGCAACAGGGGGGATACCGGGTGGGGGCCGGCATCCCCAGCCCTTATCACCCTTTCTCGTCCGCGGCGGTCCTCGACTCCGGGTGACGCGCAGCTCCATCAGGATGTATAGATGGTCGCTGAGGGTCTCTGTCTCCTGCGCCACCCTCCAGCCCCTGATACGATCCGCCACCCAGGAGGAGGCCCATGTCAGGTCGATGATGGACTCCCCCTGGAAGCGGACGCAGGTGCTGGCTGAACCCCGGTTCTGCAATTGTCGGTCCGAGCCGGCCGCCCAGTCCAGCACCGCCTCGCCCCTCGCGTCTGTTCTGGGGGAACCCCAAGCCTGGGACTTGGCGTTGAAATCCCCCAAGACGATGACTGGGCGGGGCAGACATCGCGAAATGCATCCCGCGACCCCTTCGAGAAACTCCTCGAATGTGGCCCGGTTCCACCGAGGCGGTGCGTATACCCCCACCACGACAACGTCCCCCAACTGGACCGCCGCGTAGCCCTCACCGCTCTCCAGAAGGGAGAACGGCAGTCTAGTCAGAACCTGCAGAAGTCCAGTAGGCACGACCCTAGAGTCGTAGGTCGGGCTAAAAGTTGTTCAGAAGCCGCGAAAGTCCAGTAGGAACGACCCTAGCTAGAGTCGTAGGTCCGGCTAAAAGTTGGTCAGAAAACGTAGAAGTCCAGTAGGTATAACCCTAGGATCGTAGGTTCAGCTATAAGTCGGTCAGAACTCGAAGAAGAACAGTAGACATGACCCTGGGGTCGTAGGTGCGGCTAAAAGTTTGTCAGAAAACGTAAAAGTTGAGTAAGTATGACCGTAGGAGCGTAGGTTCAGCTGAACATTGGTCAGAAGCCGCAAAAGTTTAGTACGTATGACATAGTACAGTAGTATGCACGACCGCGGTCGGAGACCTTCGAAGTGTTCTGAAATTGCGAGTACCACCGAGCGCGATCGAGCGCTACCGACACGCCGGCGCGCCGCGGGGTGGGGATGACGGTAAGCGGCGCACGCGGTGTCACTATCCATTCGAGCGTCGTTCCGTATGGCTGGTCTATGGTGTCGAAGGTTAGCGACATACATCAGCTTTCAATACAATAACATTCTATTAATTAATACACGTTTATTTAACAATCGTGTAACTATTGTGGATATACATTAAAGTCTTTCTCGAGTCTCTTTGCTGGACGCTTGACCGATCATCCGGTACCATCGGTTTTTTGATACGCGATAGCTAGTCGTTTATACAAATATCGGGTTAATTAATTTATTAGTTTAAATGGTTCATTGAATCTTTATTATATTTTATTACACGGTTATTCGGATTCGATGCGGTGTTAAGGTTGCGTTTATTTTCATTGCAATGCCACTTACATACCCAGTTACATATGTCCTGTCGCAACTTTGCATTCGATTCTGATTGTAGCACCAGTTTATCACGTTGCTTTTCTATTTGTTGCAGGTACAATGGATGATTGGTTGGTAAGGAATAATATATGGAAGCTGCAGGAATGAAGTATTCAGATACAATTACTGCGATGCATAACAAGAAGTCCGATGACCTAAGCTAAAGGATTGGTAACTTTTAACTTATTATCCTAACGGTTTATGTACATTGTATATATCTTGGTATCTGGCATTGGATTTCGATTGAAAGTTATTGAACACTTTCATTATTGTAAATACATTTCAATACTTACTTTTCCCTATTCGTATACCCATGTTCACTAAACAATGAAAACAATTCAAATAGAGCTTACAATATATCATTCGCGATTGAAACTAGAGTCAGTAACTTTCATTAATTCTAAACGAAAAACTGAAATACGTTCACGTTTCGCTGCATATCGGTCGCGATTTCTATTATAGCTTCGCTAGTGTTCTTGTTAACACTATTGGTGACATTGTCTTGTTGTTACTTGGCACAAGTACGGTCAAATTGAATTTTCGATGCAGGATTGCCCCCGTATTTACGTACTCGTTGCCATGCTCTTGAAGCATGATAAATAATTTCGAGTCTTGAATTCTGCAAGCAGCTACGAGAATTTATAAATGCGCGATATTGTTTACTTACTAGGATCATGATCACTTTTAAAACTCTGACATAGAACAGTCACAATACTTTTGATAAATCATTTATATTAATCTATAATCATATATCTTGAATGGACAGTTAATAATACAGTAGTACTTTATTAAGAAACAAGTGCTTGTTCCGTTAAAGTTCTTTTTATTATTTTTTGAGCGCAACCGCTCTTAATAATTATAATTAAATATAAATAGTAGTAACGATAGGCGAAAGTAGAGTCAGTGTTTGCTTCGAAGTATTGCTCTCGCGAAAAATAAAGTCACTTTGTTCGTCGATCACAGTTATAAAACGCGCGCGATAGTAGTCTTTTATCTTATTTTTTTGATCGCAATAAGTATTCCAGTATTAGAGTCAACACCTATGCTGTTCGGCGAGTTCGGGCTTTCATCCATCAACTTGAAGAGTAAGTACCTCTGTATTTCTTTAATCGTATAATGCAATGATCTTTGATTCATTGTCATGTTCGAAATGTACTGAAAATGCAAAGATTTCAATGTTGTCTCCTCTTTCGAATGTTTCAGAAGCTGCAACGGGCTCGATGTACCACCATAACGATATTGTTGGCCGCGCGCAATGCGGTCGATAGAGTCGGTGCTTGCTCCGCCATAGTTCTTTTTATTATATTTTGAGCGCAACCGCTCTTAATAATAATTAAACTTGAATCACAGTAAAGAGACGCGAAATTAGATCCAGTGTTTGTTCCGAAATAATACTCTCGCGAGATTAGAATCACTTTGTCAATCTTAAGTGTTCCATTAGTGTCAGTGTCCTTTTCGGCGAGTTCGGGTTTTCGGCCATCAACTTGGCGAGTAAGTTTCTCCTTATTTCTTTAATCTTGTATTGCAATAATCATTGATAATTAACACATTCCAAAAGTACAGAAAATACAAAGATTTTAATATTGCCTGCTCTTCTTGAATGGTTCAGCAGCTTCCATAGCTTCGGGGAAGACGTGCTTGACCGCACCGCTGGTGAGTCTGCAACCGGTGAGTGACATGCTTTAAAGTTCCTCTGGTCACTCAATCATGTCGTAGGACGAATGGTCCGAACCGACACTAGTGACTGGTTGTAATTACGTAGATTTTTCTGGCAAGCACTGTGACCATGGGTATATGGAAATATACTCATGAGTAGTAACTTCTTTACTGTTTTATACTATATGAGGATAGGACTTCTTGTACAACGCGTTTTTAAATAGCTTGATAATTTTAAAAGAGATATTTAGTATAAAATATATCACTATATTTATTTTTATAATAGAGGATTTAATTGCAAATCTATGAAACGATATTTAAATAGTTATTAATTATTAAATGAAAATAAAAAATAAGCCTCGGTCGGCTTGGCCCAGCGTGGATATCGAGGGAAGCGTGCGGCAAATATTACCTCGTCTTAAATTAAGAATAATGTGGAATTATTCGTTATTCATGAATAACAAATAAACTGTGGGAGCTTCGCGGTGTCGGTCGTCGTAGAGATGGTGGAAGGAAGAAGCGACAGGAAAAGAGAGGGAGAGGAACTAGGTGATGTTTCGTCCTAGGCCTGCTAGCGGACTCATCAGTAAGGCGATACTAGCAGGCCCTGCCTTAGACACATAGGGATAAAAGGGAATCGTCGGAGGTTGTATATATAGGAACGTGGACCTCTACGACCACTTGCGAGACGAGCCGGATCGTCGTGCAAGTCCCCTAGCGGCGTAGGTGGGAAGTGCCCTTACAAAACTAATAAGTGTTCGATGCGTTTATTCGTTATCTGAAAAAAATAAAGTATTTAATTACTTATGAATTATTTTTTGTTTAACAGCACGTTTTTAGGTGGATAAATTGTTTTAAGAAAAACGGTTTGGATAAATAATGTTAGAAAAAGGCTAGTTAAACTTACCAATTCGTCCACAAATTAACCTGCTCTGAAGGAAGTGGGTGATTGACACTGGGTCATTGGGTCGATCCCGACCTTCCACAACAGCCGATGTTACAGCCGTGTCGGTGCACGGTCAATTTTCTTGCACGGTCACATCACTTAACGGTCGGTGCACGGTCACTTCACGTTTTGGAACGATTCATCGTTCCTACGTTTAAAAAATTGGGCTCCTTTTAATTTCAATATTTTATATTAAATACATGAATTCAATTTTTTGTTATTCCCTTTTTTTATTGAATTTTATTTTATTGATACATTTTCTAAAGACAATTGAAATGGATGTATACGATACGCTTTCCACCAATTTATACCATTTATACGCTTTATACCAATTTTCTTCATTATGTTCTTCCGGATCTCTTGGAAGAAATTCCTCTAGAAATTCGGACAAACATGTGCTACCAGCATGATGGGGCGCCTGCCCATTATTCCGCAAATGCTCGGGCTCACTTAGATCAAGCCTTTCGCGACAGGTGGATTGGCCGCCGCGGTCCTGTACCGTGGACCCCACGGTCTCCGGATATGAATCCGTTGGATTTTTTCTTTTGGGGATACCTAAAGGTACGTTCATTATCACTTTCATTCTGCACTGACTTTATAAAATTTTAATTTACGCATTTTGCCTTTTCTGCATTTTTTCAGGACGAAGTATACCGACAACCGGTGGACACGAGGGAAGAGCTGGTTGCGCGTATTCACGGAGCTGTCGCTATGATATCGCGCGACACATTGCGAGAAGTGCAACGCAGCGTACGTCAACGTGCAGAGGCCTGCATTGCGGTTCAGGGGGCCGTATTCGAACCCATACGCCGTACCCTGACATGAGGCCACCGCCACCACAATCAGCTCCTTTCGGAGCCCAATTTTTGAAACGTAGGAACGATCAATCGTTCCAAAAAGTGATGTGACCGTGCACCGACCGTTAAGTGATGTGACCGTGCAAGAAAATTGACCGTGCACCGACACGGCAGTAACATCGGCTGTTGTGGAAGGTCGGGATCGACCCAATGACCCAGTGTCAATGACCAATTCGTCATTCCTTCGGAGCAGGTTAATTATTGGTGGGGGGGGGGGGGGCTGAGGCTGGGACAGCTTTCCTGGCGATGATGAATACGGAGCCGGGTCAAAAACCACAATGGAACTGATGTTCCTGCCTAAGAGCCTTGGTGCGCACCCTAGGATCCTGGGTGTTTACCGGCCTGGGCGGCGGATCTTGGGCCCGGAAGTTGGCGGGCCATCCCTTGGCCAAATGATCCGCTCGCCTCACCTCCCCGTGGGGCCCCCTGGTGTTTGGGACGGGGCTGGCTTAAGGCTTTTTTTTTTTTTGTTTTTCGAGGTGAAAATCTTCAAAAGACACCCACCGACATAATCTTGTGGGGGAAGGGTTATGTCGGAGGGTAGTGTCGGATTTTTACCGACTAAAACCACCTCGGTTGCCTGCCCTCGACGCTTGTAAGGGGAGGTCCCGTGACCATGAGAGTACTGCTTCCGGTACCTCCCCGCGTCCGGCCCGTCTGGCCCCGTCCTCGGGCTGGTCGGAAGGACCCTTGAAAAGAGGCATCGTTCTCGCCTGACCGGACCGGGGGCAACACCCGGCTCGGCCTACCCTCTCCAGGCCGTGACAGAGACGGCTCGGGCCCCCAACCGAGCCGCCCACGACTCTCCGACGGCCCTGCAGGAAATTGGGAGGTTATTCGGTCCTCCCAGCAGGGCCGCCCGGCTACCGCGGCAGCGGTGACGGTCGGACCGAGGGGGGTGGAAGGGGAAGCCTCCGACCGCCCCTCGGCCCGTCACTGCTTTTACATCGCGAGAGGGGGGTTAGTCGCCAGGGGACGCGCGCATGTCCGGCGAGTCCTGCCCCTCCGTCTTACTCGGCGGTCGGGGTCGGTAGCTTCCCGGTCCCGCTCCGACGCCTCCTTCCGGCAAAGAACGTTTTCGCAGAAGGAGGTCATTGCTGTCCAGGACCTCTCGCTGTCCAGCATACTCCTGATGATGCTCGACAGCGACAGGTCCGCCCCCACACGTGCCCTCAGCGCCCTGCGCTCCGTTGACCATTCCGGGCACTCCTCCAGGAGGTGCTGCGCTGAATCCAGTGCGGCCCCGCACTCGTGGCACTTCGTGGTCCTTTCCGCTCCTATACGGCACAGGTACTCGCCGAAGCATCCGTGTCCGGTGAGAACCTGCGTGAGTCGGTAGGTAAGTCTACCTCTGCCGCGATCCAGCCATGCGTCCAGGCTTGGTAGAACCGCCCCGGCTGCTCTCTGCGCGAGTCCTCGGTTGAGGAGCTCCGTCCTCCACCGATTTCGCGCGGTAAGTCGGGCCTGGCTTCTCGCTTCCTCTTCTTCCTCGGCGGACACCGCCGCGCCCCCTTGCCGGAGTTCTCGGAGACGCTCGTGGATAGATGCGTCCCTCTCTGCTAGGAGATCGAACGGTACGGTGCCCGCCAGAACCAGCGCCTCGTCCATGGTCCTCGTCCAGTCCCTCCCGATAGCCATGAGCAGCGTGTCGTCGGCGTAGCACGTCAGGCTGACGCCGTCGGGTAGGGCAGCCCGCAGCACCCGGTCATATCCGATATCCCACAGTAGGGGGCCCAGGACTGACCTCTGTGGGACACCGCGGTCCACCTCCCTCGTACACAGCCGGCCACCTTGGCCGGGATACTCAATCCACCTGTCCGTCAGGTAGTCCTTCACGATCTTCCTCGTGTAGAGGGGCACTCCGTGGTCGACGAGCGCCCCCCGGATGCGCCCCCAAGGAACAGTGTTAAAGGCGTTGGCGATGTCCAGGCTTACCGCCAGCGCCACCCCTCCCCAGGACGTGGCCGAGTCCGAGTGGGATTTCACTCGCCTGATCGCGTCGATCGTTGAGCGTCCCCCTCTGAAGCCGAACTGCGACTCAGCCAGGTCGGGACCCACCCCGGACAGGTGTCCTGAGAGGCGGGAGGCCACCACCCTCTCGAACAGCTTTCCCACCTCGTCGAGGAGGCATATCGGTCGATATGACGAAGGGGAGTCGGCGGGCTTGCCGATCTTCTTGAGGAGGATCATCCTCCCCCTCTTCCAACTGGCCGGGACGCGTCCAGTCCTCAGGCAGGCGTCGAAGAGGCGCCTTAAGCGGGGCCCCAGAGCGCGGAGGGCGAGGGCCATGGCTTTGCCCGGGATGCCGTCGGGGCCCGGGGCCGTGTTGCGGCCTCCCATTTTCCTTATGGCCAAAGAGTGTTCCTCCGCTGTGACCCTCCTGTCGTCGGGCCAGCTGCTCGGGTCCGGCGCTTCCTCTTCGAGCTCCGGTGCCTCTTCTTCCTCGTGCAGTTCTGGTGCTGGTGCCTCTTCTTCCCTCCCTTCGTCCCGGGGTAACAGGGTGTCCACCACCCTATCCAGGAGCTCCGGGTCGAGGGTTTCCGTCAAGGGGGGCGCCCATGGGCGGAGCTTGCCCATTACCATCTTGTACGGGCGCCCCCAGGGTTCGCGCTTCAGGTCCTCCAAGAGTTCGGACCACGCCTCTGCCTTCGCTCTCTTGATGGTTTCCTGGAGGGCCACCACATGCTGCCGGTATTCTTCGTGGAGTTGGTGCTCCCTCGCTGGATCACGGCGACGTCTTCTTCGGGCCCTCTGCAGTAGTCGTCGGGCGCGAGCGCAAACGTGGCGCAGATGCGCTATCTCCGGCGACCACCAATAGGTTCCCCGTCGTTCCGAGGCGCGGGATCGGGGCATGGCGACGTCACAGATCGCTGTCATGCTTCCTCGAAACCACGCCGCTTCTTCCTCGATGTCGACGACCGGTCCGGTCGGAAGTCCGGTCCAGGCTACGGCGTGGGAGGCGGCCGCCAGCGCGTCTTCATCCAGCCGCTTCAGCGCCCATCTCTTCTTTCCTGCAACAGGGGGGACACCGGGTGGGGGCCGGCATCCCCTCGACCCCGGGTGACGCGCAGCTCCATCAAGATGTATAGATGGTCGCTGAGGGTCTCTGTCTCCTGCGCCACCCTCCAGCCCCTGATGCGATCCGCCACCGAGGAGGAGGCCCACGTCAGGTCGACGATGGACTCCCCCTGGTAGCGGACGCAGGTGCTGGCTGAACCCCGGTTCTGCAATTGAAGGTCCGAGCCGGCCGCCCAGTCCAGCACCGCCTCGCCCCTCGCGTCCGTCCTGGGGGAACCCCAAGCCCGGGACTTGGCGTTAAAATCCCCCAAGACGATGACTGGGCGGGGCAGACATCGCGAAATGCATCCCGCGACCCCTTCGAGAAATTCCTCGAATGGGGCCCGGTTCCACCGAGGCGGTGCGTATACCCCCACCACGACAACGTCCCCCCACCGAACCGCCGCGTAGCCCTCACCGCTTTCCACAAGGGAGAACGGCAAGGGTGTCGAAACCCCACCAAGGATGATCGCTACCGATCCCCCCGGGTCTCCCACCCACTGCGGATGGTCCGGGATCCTGTATGGCTCGGCAGCGATCGCCAACCCCACACCCCACTCAGCCATGGACTGGACGAGCATGTCCTGTGCCCTGGCCGAGTGGTTAAGGTTGGCCTGGAGCAGCAGGGCCATGGCCCCTTCACTGCCCCAGCTCCATGGCCCCTTCCTCCATGAGCTTTACCTCCGTATTTATCGGGGAAGCTGTAGGTAGCTCCCCTTCTTCCTCCTTGGTCGTCTTCGCCGTGAGAGAGCCGGCGACTTCTGGGATAGCCGTCGTAAGCTCCTTCCCCCGCACGTCCAACTTCAGGGCGGCCATTTTCGGGGCCAGTTGCACCTGTTGGGTCCCCTGGTTCTTCCTTCCTCTGGGGGGCGAGCAGTTCTTCGTCCCCATGCGGTGGCCGGATGGCTTCCCAAGATCGGCGCACAGGGGGCAGCGGGGAGTGTCACGGGACTCCGCTACCTTGTGCTCGATGCTCCCGCAGTTATGGCAGCGTCCGCTGCGGTCCATGGTGCTGGTGCACCGCTGCCTCACATGCCCCGTCTCGAGGCAGCGGAAGCACTGGAGCGGACGGTCGGCCAGGGCTTCCACCCGGGCGGTGGTCCATCCCACGCTGATCCTCTTGGCTGCGCATATTCTCCCGGCGGCCGTCAGAGGGCATTTCGCCCAGAGGGTGCCGAGACCCAGAGGAGTCGACCGGATTTCCCCGGTTTTTACCTCTGCCTGCGTGCAACCTCCGGCAGCCGCGAGGGCCGCGGCCACGTCGGCGGTGGTAGTGGACGCCACCAAGTCCCTGACCCTTACCTCGGCCATTTTCATGGGGCGAGCCACGTACACCCCGTCCACCCCGTCGAAGACTTCCCTCATCTATGCGGCGAGGGCATCCGCCTTTGCGGCCCCTTCCGGCCCGGATATTTCCAGTAGAAGGCCCCCCGAGGCCGCTTTCTTTGGCCGCAGGTCCGTGATGTTGTGCTCCGCCAAGTTGATTTGACTGGCAGAGCCCATAGCCTCAGCGAGGGACATCTTAGCCCCGTCCCTGATGTTCAGGGCGATCGCTGCCGTGCGCGCGGGTCTGCGGGTTGGGGTTTTGGGGGTGGCCTTTGCCCCCTTTCCCCCCCTCTTCGTCTGCAGCTGCTGCTGCTGCTGTGTTTCCGCGGCTGCTCTTGTTGCTGCGGTCTGGCCGGCAATCTCCTCGCAGTTGTAGGAGGGGCCGGGGGCTGGGCCGGGTATCCCGGGGCCTGGGTCGGCGCATTCGTCTTCTTTCCTCTTCTCCCAGCCACCGTGGCCCACGTCTCGGTGGTCTTCTGTGTCTGGGTAGAGGGGGGGCTCGGCGTCAGGGGGGATGGGGAGGGGGTCCCGGGGTGCGGGGTCGCCGCGGGTTGGTCCCCGCGATGGCAGGCCGCCACCACCTCCGCCCTCACCTCCCTGATCCTGACCACCCCCGGCGTCTCCTTCTTCGGCGTCCGCTGAGTGCGGACTGTCCTGTCACTGGGGACTGTGGCCGCTGGAGGCTTCGGCTAAAGGGGGCCGGTTATGAAATGATGGCTTTAAACAACATAAACATAAACACAACACTTGGTAACAACAAGGAGCACCAGAGCGCGACGGGGGGGGGTGGGGATGACGTCCTGGTGTGCCTGTCGGATGGGGAAAGTTCGGGGAAAGTTGGGGCTGGAGATCCATGGGGTGAAGGAAATCGGAGGGACCCATCGGGGAGTTCAGGAAGGAAGTTCTTCGTGGGAGATTGCCAATCTTTTTCAGCCTCGGGCGAGCCTAAACCGGAGCCCGACCAAGGTACTGGCTCGGCTAGGGGAGGTTGAAACGGATAGGAATACAGGGTCCCCGGGGGAGGACGCCTCCAAGAAGGCGACGAAGGGGAGAACGGCGGAGAAAAGCGGGACCGCAGGAGAAGCGGGGGTGCCGACGTCGGGAAGTGAGACGCTGGCGGACATTGTGGTGGCGCTGGAGGAATGTATCCGGGAGGCGAGGACGGCGAGCCTCCCGGCTCGCGTTAAGGGTCGTTAAGGGTCTATAAAACGTTAAGGGTCTGCTGAAAGATTCCAGTTGGTCTCCGCTGAGAGCGCTGGAAAAAAATGGGGAGACACTTCGCGCGACTAGCCGGGGTGGACCAGTCCCTGGAGGGCCTGCCTCCTTTGGGGAAGCGAGGTGGGGAGTGCCGGAGTGGAGCGACACAGGCCGGTGTCGCAGTTGCCAACGTAGCTACGCAAACGGAGGAGGATGAGTCACTAGGGTCGGGGGAGAACGAGGGGCCATGGCTGCTTAAGACCCGGAGGAGCTTGGTTCCTGTCGGTGGGGAGACAGCCTTGGCGGGGGACCCAGAAATATCAGCAAGCAGGAAAGCCGACAAGGGAGACAAGCGGAAGGAGATTTCTCCAACAGAGCCGTCCCGAATCAAGAGGAGTCGGGATAATGGACCGGGTAACGCCAGCCCTCTGGAAGGGGGGAGGAGGGGTCTGGCTATGGGGGGGCCGACTGGACAGGGTCGTCCTGGGGAGATGGCGAGGGGGGTACCGCGGAAGGGGGGAGGTGGCCTTCCACCAAGGGATATTCTGGAGGGGGACGTGAGGTCGAGCAGGGAGGAGGTCCCGAGGCTTGAGACCGCGCGACGCTTGCCAGCGGAAGAGGTTGTGGATGTTCACAGAGTGAGGCCGAGGCGACGGAGGACCGGGCTGAAATATCCACCCCTATATGCGGACATGGCGCGGGCGTGCCCGGGTGTGCAAAGCCGCGCGGGAACCCATAGCGCAGTAGACGAGATAGATTACCTGAGGAGAGCAAGGATCCCGCACTGGGAGTGGAGGAATGTCGAAGGAGGAATGTCGAACACAGGAAATGGATAGGAACAGGCAATTACGAATTATGCAAGTGAACCTAATTAGGTGTAAGCTGGCACAGGACCTGATGTTGCAGTCTTGCCATCAAAGTAAGGCTGACCTGGTGTGCGTGTCGGAGCCATACCGCCCCCTGGAAGGGTGGTGCTCCGACACACGCGGGGACGCGGCTATTTATGTCCCTCCAGCGAGTGCCTTGGAGCAGGAGGATGGGACTGTTGTGGGGAGCGGGTTCGTGCTAAGCCGGTCCGGCCAATGGCTGGTGGGGAGCTGCTATTGCTACCCAAATGTAAGCCGAAATGAGTACCGGGGGTTTCTGAGCAGACTAGGGGTAGCCATAGACTCAGCGGGAACAGCGAAGACCGTGGCCATAGCCGGAGACTTTAATGCGAAGTCTCCGGCGTGGGACAGCAGGTGCCTGGATGAGCGGGGGGCAGGTGTCTCAGCGCTGGCGATGGAAAAGGGTCTGGCTTCAGTGGACTCCGAGGGGGGTCCCACGTTCGAGAGGAACGGCTGTGGGACCAGGATTGACCTCGTCTTGGTTAATCCTGAGGCGCTTAGGAGGCTCGAGTACAGTAGGGTACTGGAGGAGTTCACGGGGTCAGACCACAACTATTTGATGCATCAATTCCGAGCGGCGGGTCCGGTGGAGGCTACAACGACGAGGTGGTCCTACTCGGTCAGAGATATAGACAGGGCAAGAGTTATGGAAGGCTATGACGAGGTTATGGAGGGATTCCAATGGGCGCCGGCCAACGGGGATAGCCCGCCGAGGGAGTTCTCTGGTAGGCTCCAGAGATTATGCGAGTTGGTCCTCCCGAGAGCCCGTCGCTCTCTCAAGGGGGACAGGCCACGGTACTGGTGGTCCCCGGAAATAGAGGAACTAAGAGGGAGAACGAATAGGCTCAGGAGGAAGGCCCAGCGAGCTACCAAGTTGGGCCGGCCGGAAAAGGATGAGCTGGCACAGGCATTCAAGGCATCAAGGAAGGCCCTGAGAGGGCTCATAGGGAGAAGTAAGCAGCGTAATTGGACAGAAATTGTGAGTCTCTGGACAACGACCCGTGGGGACAGCCGTACAGGACAGTGATGAGGAGAATAAAAAGAGGAGCAGGGGCGAAGGTGCCGGACAAAATGAAGAGGAGAATCGTGGCGGCCCTGTTCACGGTGACCTCTCCCTCCGGTGTGTCGGGGGAAGCGGGGTCTGGGCGCGGATGCGTACCGGGTGGAGAAGTGCGCCCCCCGCCGGTCTCGGTTCTCGAGGTAAGGGCGATGGCCAGCAGACTGAGACCGAAGAGGGCGGCGGGGGTCGACAGAGTCCCGGCGGAGCTGGTGAGGATCCTGGCCACCGACGCTCCGGAGGGTTTGGCTGCGGTCTTTATGGAGACACTGGAGGCCGGTCGGATCCCTCCGGAGTGGAAGAGGGCTAGGCTGGTCTGTGCGCTGAAACCGGAGAAGTCGGGTGCCCTCCCTGGGGACTTCAGACCTATTTGCATCCTCCCAGCTATATCCAAGACCTGGGAGTATATTATTAAGAGCAGGCTGGAAGAATTTCTCGGTCCGAACGGCCTTCACCCGAGACAGTACGGGATTAGGAGGGGGAGGTCTACCGTGGATGCCCTCGAAAAAACTTATGGGACTAGCGGACCGGGCTAGACAGAGAGGCTAGGTGTGTGCAGCGGTCACTTTCGATATAAAAAATGCGTTTAACACGCTCCCGTGGGACGTGATCCACGAGGAGCTGGGGAGGAGAGAGGTCCCTCATTACCTACAGAGGGTTATGAGGGACTACCTCCACTGTAGGACAGTGGTCGTGGAGCTCGACACAGGCGAGGAGGTTTACGAGACATTCGCGGGGGTGCCTCAGGTTTCGGTGCTGGGCCCCCTCCTCTGGAACCTGGTTTATGACGGAGTACTTGGGCTGTCGGGGCAAAGCGCCTTTCTGAAAGCGTTCGCGGATGACCTGGTTCTGCTGGTAACGGGGCGCTGGTATCGGGTCGACATAGGTAGGATGTATGCGCAGATTCTGAACTGGTTCTCGGGGAAGGGCCTTCAGGTTTGCCCCGAGAAGACCGATGTGATTATTCTGACGCGAAGGAGGATCCAAAATCCGGTCAACATGAAGGTAGATGGTAGGGAGATTAGGACGGCGGAGGACATTAGGTACCTCGGGGTGATGATCGACAGGAGGAGGTCCTTCGCCGCCCACGTGTCCAGAGCGGTGGGAAAGGCCACAAAGACGATGTCCGCCCTCGTGCCCTTGTTGCCCAATACCGGAGGACCGGGCCAGCGGTGTAGAAGGCTCTACGAGGGGGTCTGGTCCGCCGTGGCTCTGTGCGGGGCCCCCTGCTGGGGTAGTGCGGCTGTGTCGAGGGGATACCTGAGGACGATACTCAGGAGGGGCCATAAGATAGCGGTAGTTAGGGTCGCCTGCTGCTATCAGTCGGTGGCATATGAAGCGGCGTGTGTTTTGTCCGGCGTACTCCCCATCCATCTTCAAGTAGGGGAAAGGGTACGGAGGTACCAGTGCGTATGGAAGACTAGGGGGGGGGGGTCCCCCTCCGACGAGGCTAGAGCTACGAAACGTGTCCATTAGAATATGGCAGTCGGAGTGGGAGAATTTCAATGAAGCAAACTGGGCGAGGAAGCTGATGCCGAAGATAGAGGCCTGGCTGAAGGGGCGGGCCAGGGACACGTTGGGCTACCATCTATCGCAGTTGCTTACGGGCCACGGAGTTTTTAATAAATTCCGAGTTAGGGTTGGTAAGTCGTCCAGCACCGCGTTCTGGGACTGTGGGGCCGAGGTGGATGACGCGGAGCATGTGTTGCTGGCCTGCCCCAGATGGGAGGGCGAACGGGCGACCGCGAGCGAACGGAGGCCCTTAAGGAGTTCGCTCGGGTCGTGATGACGCATAGGATGGCCAGGGAAAGGGAGGAGGAGCGGCGGGCCCGTATCCGGCCGGAGCCCGCTGCGGGCCCAATAGCGAGGGACCGACCGGCCACAAGCCGGGACACGGAGATGGATGAGGGGGGTGAACAGCGGCCGCGTCCGACCCTCTCTGGCACCACGTCTAGCCCAACGGGGTAGGGGGCATATACGACTGCTATCCAGTGGGGGCGAGTATGTTCTTGAGTATTCATATGGGTTTGCGTATTTATTTATTAGAAAATCAGACCGTGCGACCGTCCGAGCATAAAACCAAGGCAGTAGCCGCGTTCCGTAGGCCGACCTCCACACGCGAAGTTCAAAGCTTCCTAGGACTGACAGGCTATTTCAGAAAATTCGTTAGCCATTTCTCGTTAATCGCCAGGCCACTCACAGACCTGCTAAAGTCAGGCGAGAAATTTCGATTCGAAAGCGAGCATGCGCTGGCATTCGAGCAATTAAAACAAGCGTTGACGAGTAAACCCGTACTAAAATTGTACCGAGTAGGCGCCGAGACCGAGCTTCACACAGATGCATCGAAATTCGGGTTCGGAGGTATCCTATTGCAGCACGATAGTGTTGATGGGGCGCTGCACCCCGTGTATTTCGCGAGCGGCAAAACAAGCTCTGCCGAGGCCACTTACACCAGTTATGAGTTAGAATGTTTGGCGATTATTAAGTCTCTTCGAAAGTTCCGCGTGTATCTACTGGGCATACCGTTCAAAATAGTGACAGATTGCCGCGCGTTCGCCTTAACAATGCGAAAAAGAGACCTTTGCGTGCGTGTGGCGCGATGGGCGCTATTACTGGAAGAATTCCAGTGCACTATCGAACATCGTTCAGGGAGTAGCATGCGACACGTAGATGCCCTTAGCCGCTACCCGTTGCCTGAGTGCATGTTAATCAAGGAAAGTGACGATAGTATAGGTGCGCGACTAAAGAAAGCCCAAGCATCGGACGAGGGCATCCGTAGATTGCTGGACGCAATAAGGGAAAAACCGATTGATGGATATTACGTACAAGGGGATCTCTTATTTAAGTCCTTTGATGGTGATTATAAATTAGTTGTACCGCGGCCAATGCAAACTAGCGTAATTAGGAGAGCTCACGAGGTTGGTCACTTCGCTGTCGGAAAAACGGAAGCAATTGTCAAGCGAGACTATTGGTTTGCGCACATGAAACCAAGAATCCAAAGGGTAATAGAGAATTGCGTTAGCTGCATCCTCGCGGAACGGAAGCACGGGAAAGGAGAAGGCTTTCTGCACCCAGTACAAAAGGGCGCAACCCCGCTGGATACGTTTCATGTAGATCACCTGGGTCCGCTGGTGTCAACTAAAAAGAACTACAAGCACATTTTCTTGGTCGTTGACGGTTTTACCAAATTCGCATGGCTGTACGCTACTAGAAGCACAACCTCCGCCGAGGTAATAGATAGACTTAGAAAACAGTCCGCGGTTTTCGGGAATCCGCGTCGCATTATATCCGATCGAGGTACGGCTTTCACCTCCGGGGAATTCAAAAACTATTGCTCAACAGAAGGTATAGAGCATATATCGATCACCACCGGAATGCCACGAAGTAATGGGCAAGCGGGGAGAATAAACCGAGTCCTGATACACATCCTAACAAAACTTGCAGCTCCTCGCCCTGACGAATGGTATAAACATCTCAACCGTTGCCAGAAATTCTTAAACACCACGGTTAGTCGAAGTACGGGAATGACCCCGTTACGGGTAATGTTCGGGATTGATATGCGACTGCAAAGTGATTTACCTCTAAGAGAGCTCCTAGAGCGCGAGTGGATCGCTTTGTTCGAGGAAGACAGATGTGAGCTGCGGGATTGCGCTAAAGAAAAGATCGCGGAAGTACAACGGGAGAATAGACGCGGTTTTGATAAACGTCGGAAAACCGCTACGGCGTATAGGGAAGGCGACTTAGTGGCGATAAAGAGGACCCAGCAGGGCCCTGGGACGAAATTCGCGGCAAAGTACTACACCCTATCAAATAATCAAATCGTTGCGAAACGACCGCTACATGGTTCGGAAGGTCGGAGAACACGAGGGTCCGAAGGAGACCAGTACGGCCGCGGAGTATATGAAAAGCTGGATCCATGACCCAGACCTATGTAAGTGCAAGCGACGAGGAAGGTGCAGATGATATCTGAGGCCAGATATCATTGCAGGGGGGTCGGGTGTAGGAGTTGAAATCGACGATGGGTTGCAGATCGTCGGGCGAAAACATGTTTATTTCGGCAGGTCGCTCACCGGTGTCAATGACCAACGTCATAACAGAATCTAGCCACAGGTGATAGGTGAACGGCCGCCGAACAAACATAACAAAGAGCGAAAGAGAGCGAGAGTGTGTGTGAGAGAGTACAGCGAGTAAAGTGCGTTGACCGAGAGTATGAAGTATGTGAGTATGTGTGTGTGCCGTGTTTAGTATATAAGGCGGCAAGCAGTAGGAATAAGGGTGAGATAACCGATTAGCGAGATAGAGAGAGCACAGCGAGTGATATACATATATATAGTGAGAATACAGCGAGCTACTTGTTAAATGTTTAAATCCGTCTTGTGATTGTTTAAATAAAATCATTTACTACACCAACTAACACGTGGGATTCCATTGGCACATCAGCCAATATAACCAAATCCCTACAATACCAACCTTGCGTTTTAGAAGCAATGCTTTGATGACGGGAACACCCGAGGATGTTTCAATTTCATTCAAAGTATATTAAAGTAGAGTCATTGCACAATTTTTCTAATAAAGTAGAGTCATTGCATAATTTTTCTGATAAAGTAGAGTCATTTAATTTTCTCTTCAATAAAGTAAAATCATATGTTGATCTGGTATATATACATACACATACATATATTTAGCCCGTCAGAAAATCAGTATGTCTTTATCAGCTTTTTGGACGAGGATTTCCGGGTTTAACCCTTTCCGTGTTCACTGCCCAGATCTCACTCACCTGCCCCGGTGCTACTTGGGTGGGAAAACGATGGTAGAGCACGATGATATTTTTGTGACAACACTTGGATGTCGGGGGCGTCCCGGGATGCCTCCCTAGTGTAGGCTTCTGTGCCCAAGTGTTTAACTGAGAACCGTGGAGTGTCGTGTGTTGGTGTGCCTGTTTGCCATTTTTTAAATATAGGTCTAGGTAGGATAGAGTGTATACCATCTGGTGTGCCTGATAGATATAAGTAGGTAGGGCCGGGCAGGTTGACACAGTCTCTGATCGGGTAGGCACTATTTCGCGTGTTCAACCTGTTTCAGGAAATGTAATTTCAAAAGTCGAGGGTGATGCTGTGGCGCGAGCGAAAATGCGTTCGCCGCTGGCTTTGCCTATCGATTTTTCGAATTCTTCGCGGTCGTGGTCGCGATTCAGGCTCCGACACGAAACATGTTACATTATGCTCGAGGCTGCACGTGTCAACGAAGAACGATTACAATTTTAATCGTAATCTTTGCGATTTTCTGTAATCACAATTTTTACGATTTTATTTGGTCGTGATTCGGGCACGTGTGTTCCATTTGCCTCCGCGATTTAAACTTTTTATTTCACATTTATAAGTTTTTCTTTGGTTTTCGATTAGAGCCTCGAGACTAGTTTAAGTTTCAGCTGGCCCTTGGGTCCAACCAAAAGAAGAGGCTGTATGCCGAGGAGGCCCGACAAACTGTCACTCAAGAGGGCAACTACTAATGGCTCCCCATTCTTAAAAAGAATGGGGACTCATTCTTTGTTACTACTTTGTCACTGTGCTTGCATTTTCATTTGTAGAATTTTTATTTGTACTTGGCCGACGCACCCTGGAGGGTGGCACGTCATCGTCAGTCAAAGACCATGGCTGAATCTTCCGCGTTTAGTGTTGCGTTTAAAGAGAAAATTTGTGCATAGAGTATCGAGTTATTCGTTCATTAGTGTTGCGTCCCATCGCGATTTTGCTGATTTTTAATACTATTTAATAATTGACTTGTTGAATTAGAGTTGCTATTTGACATATTGAAGCACCACTCGCGTTTGATTCTTACAAATTTGTGTTGCTATTGAATTTTTTAATATTTAATAGTAGTATACTAGCGTTGCGTTACATAAGTATTCTTTAAATAATAATAATTTTCTGGCGGCCCTTCTGGCCACCTATGTCACTTCAAGCATTTCTTTTAATTTTTTTTTCCTTAATAATTATATTACCTGTTGATGGATATTGTAAATCAGTGTATGCTATAGTCACTTTATTCTACTGATATAGTATTACGACTATTGTATACAACAATGGTGGTTATTATAATATATATTGAAAGTAAAGACAAACGCGTGCTCGCAGTCGAGAGGCCCAAATCAAGCGCATTTGTAAGATGGCGGAAGAGGGCCCGAGCGTTCCCGTCTATCGGGAGGAGGCGCGGGAGCTACGAACTCCAACACTTCCCCTTCTGTAGCATTAGCGACTCCTCGCCCACCTGGATTGACTCCCAAAGCCAAGACGCAAGACACGTGTGTGGGATCGGGCGCCTCCATCAAAAGAACGTAAAGAGGAACATAAGAACCACGTTGCCTAAGAAGGGGCCGTGGCGTAGATGGCCTGATCAGTGCCTAGTAATACGAAAGTCTCGGGTTCGATTCCCGATGACTCCCCTTCATTTTTCTAAAGTTCCTACAATTGGGGGCTCAGCCGGGATGGAGGGCAGCACCGGACCACACGAAGGCGACGGAGACGGACGGCGGCAATGAGGGACACGAATTCAAGGTGTGAAATTGTCGTGCGTCTTATAGCGAAAAACAACCGTCGGCAACGAGCTACACGAATTCAAGGTGTGAAGTTGGGCGTGTTGAAAGTTGAGCTATAGAGTGAAATTCGAGGGCGAATTTCCTTGTAGGATGGCCGAGTGTGGGATCGGGCGCCTCCATCAAAAGAACGTAAAGAGGAACATAAGAACCACGTTGCCTAAGAAGGGGCCGTGGCGTAGATGGCCTGATCAGTGCCTAGTAATACGAAAGTCTCGGGTTCGATTCCCGATGACTCCCCTTCATTTTTCTAAAGTTCCTACACGTGTTTAGGTCCGGGCAAGGGCTTTGTCAGAACATCAGCCGGCATCATCTCCGTCGGAAGGTACTCCACGCTGACCCTTCCCTCCTTTATGGCGTCGCGCATAAAGTGGTGGCGTAGGTCTATGTGTTTCGTTCGAGTGTGAAAAATCGGATTCCTCGCCAGAAACAGAGCCCCCTGATTATCGCCGGCGATGCATATCTTTGACAGTTCCCCAAAATGCAGCTCCCGTAGGAAACCCTGCAAAAACATTGCCTCCTTCGAGGCTTCCGATAAACTGACGTATTCGGCCTCAGTCGAGGACAAAGCTACAGTCTTCTGCTTTGTGGATGACCAGGACACGGCGGCTCCGCCCAAGCAGAATGCGTATCCGCTATAGGATTTGCGGTCCACGATACACCCGCCCCAGTCGGCGTCCGCGAATCCTTTAATTGGGTTTGAATCCCAGGAATACGTGAGTCCGAAGTCCAATGTTCCGCGCAGGTATCGTAGTACACGCTTCGCAGCCTGCCAGTGGGTTTCGTCATAGTTGTTCTGGAACTGACTAAAATAACTAACAGCGTGAGCTATGTCTGGTCGTGTAGCCATAGCTAAATAGTTCAAAGCGCCCAATAACTCCCGGTAGGGGAGCGCGCGAATCCTTGATTTCCTCTCGTCCGAGTCTGTTAATTCTGTGCAAAAACTAAGTTTGGTACCAAGACTCATCGGCGTAGAAATGGGCTTTGCTTCTTTCATTCCGAAGCGGTTTAAGATATCCAAGATGTATCCTCTTTGAGAAAGACTGATTTTGTCTTTTTCTCGTTTTACCTCAATACCCAAACAATACTGCAGGTTTCCCAGCTCTCTTACTTTGAATTTCGTCATAAGACCTTGTTTCAGTAGCTTCGAGAGTTCTGGATTTCTTGTGAAAATAAGGATATCATCCACATAGATCAAGGCGTACAACCAGTCCCCCCCTCGCTTGAGAGTGTACACGCACGGAGCGGATTTTGTTGGTTTCAATCCGAATCTCTGAAGTTCTTCGTCAAGCGTCGCATGCCACTGTCGCCCCGATTGTTTTAATCCGTAGAGGGACCTTTGTAACTTACATACCTTGTCTCCCTTATTGAGAAGCGTAAGTATCTGTTCCGCTTGTGACCTTATGGCTTTGCCTTTGCTCTCTTTAGAGATAATTCTTTCGAGGGTTTCCTCCAGCAGCCTCGGTTTTTCCATGTATAATTCCTCGTCCAATTTGCTGTTCAAATATGCAGTAGTAATGTCTAGCTGCAGTATGTCCATGTCATGCCTGGCGGCCAGTCCAATGAGGAGACGTAAGGAGTCCAGTCGAGCCACAGGAGCAAATGTTTCATGAAAGTCTATGCCCGGGCGCTGGGAGAAGCCCTGCGCGACTATACGAGCCTTTCGCCTTTCTATTTCTCCATCTGCAGAATATTTGTTTCGAAGTACAGTTCTGCAGCCAATGACTGTCCTATCGCTTGGTCTATCCGTGATTTCGAAAGTTTCATGTTCGAGAAGACTCCTTATTTCGGTTTCCAAGGCGTCCTTCCATTCGCCAGCCTGTGGACCATCCATCGCCTGCTTCCAGGGAACCTCGGCCAGTTGCGCGAATTCAGTTCCTTCTTCCGAATGACTTGCTTGCGGTGGTTGGTATTCCTTTCGGGGGCGGCCAGGTTTGCCGGTATATATTTTTTTTGGTCTACCGCGTCCTCTGCTTGGTTGTGGATTATCGGAATTATCATGTGGTGTGTCGATCTCCTCTTCTTCGGGAATGATCGAATTATTGCCATCGGTCAAGGCACTCGGTTCATAACCGCTGTTTGTGTTAGACCCAATCTCTGTTGTATGTTCTTCTTCGTTGAGATTTTCTTTGGGATTGGAATGGTGATCGGGCATGAATTCTTGGAAAATTCGATGATCCGAGAACTCGTTCACGAATTTTACATCCCGTGTGGCCACTAACTTCTGTTCCCGTGGCAGCCATACCCTGTAAGCCTTCGACTGATTGTCATAGCCGAGGAAAATACACTCCTTTCCTCTAGGCTGGAACTTCCCCTTGCTTGGCGATTTATCCAGGAGGAATCCTTTCTGGCCAAATATTCGAAGATGACGAACTCTAGGGCGTCTTCCGACCCACAATTCGAATGGCGTGCGCTGTTCCAAGCTTCTTGAGGCACAGCGATTACGAATATAGTTGGCTGCTTGCATGGCTTCTGCCCAAAAAGGTTCCGGCAGATTTGCTGCGATTAGCATACATCTTGCCATTTCAGTCAACGTGCGGTTTTTTCTCTCGGCCACTCCGTTCTGTTGCGGAGTGTAGGTCACGGTGAGTCTCCTTTTGATTCCTTCCTTTCTCAGGAGGTCATCGAACTGCTGATTGACGAATTCTTTGCCGTTGTCTGATTGTAGAGACTTTATTTTGTATCCCGTTTGTCTTTCAACTTGTGCCTTATACTCTTGGAAGGCTCGAAAAGCATCGCTCTTATTGCGAAGGAATTGTACCTCGCACCAGCGAGAATGGTCGTCTATAAACGTAATCAGATATTTTGCCCCGCCTTTTGATTCGATGCGTATTGGTCCGCATACGTCGGTGTGCACAATGTCCTGGAGTGTGGGATACAAGGATAAGTTTAATTAACTACCCTTTTCTAAAATTAATCATCTAAACACTTTTTTCATAATTAATAAAACACTTTATTCGTTTCGGAAAACGAATAAAAGTATGGAACAGTTATTAAACGACTTGTTACTTTAATTGTTATTGATGAATAACGAAGAATTACACACTATTGTTAATGTAAGACGATTGCAATATTTGGCGTACGTCGCCCCTCGATGCACCCGATCCCGGCCGCGCGCGATTGTGACTGAGCTCGCGCTATACGGCCGCTCTCATTCGCCAGTGTATTTCGTTAATAACTCGAAAACGAAGCTTTAAACAATATTTTGGTCAAGGAAAAAATCGTTCAGAATCACATCAGCTACCCTGGTCGGGATTGACCCACGGTTTAACCCGCACCTCTTGCGCGCACCGGTGGTCGAGCACACCGTGCCTTGTTTACACGGAAGACCACCGGCGCAGTAACCAAACTTAGGGCTAATTGTCAGCCCCACTTCAACCAGGCCCAACGGCCCGCCGATCCGCGAGCCGCTCCGGATCAGCGAGGCCGACCAGAGCATCGACAACCGTCGCTATAACGTGAACGCATCCGACATCCGTTAATAAGATTAAAAGTAAACCGAGCTTAAGCCGTGCTGTATGTTAAGCCGTGCTGTATGTTATGCCGTGCTGTTTGTTACGCCGTGCTGTTTCTTGCTGTTTTTCGTCGTTTCGTCGTCTCCTCGTGGAGGCTCCTGCAATAAAGTGCCGTGTCAGTCCGTTCCCACGGGCAGATCCAACCAGCAAACATCCGAACATACCCCTTTTTTAAAAATACTGCGTGAGTCCCGGGCCACCCTGTATATTTGCAGTCAAATCTCGATTAGTGCACTTCGGACGGGACCGAATGGGAACACTAATCGTTTGTAGAACGTTTATCGCAGGAATTGTCTCATATTAGTAAAATAGGTACTTCGTTATTGTTATTAGTTGAATATAGATAAGAAATTGCGTCTTTCATTAACGATAAAATTGCTCCAATGAAAAAGATAATTAAATAATCTGTCTAGTAACTATACAATTAACAATTGTAGTATACAATTATCGTCACTATCTTTTTCGTTGTGGCAACCTTATTGTTTGGGTGCTAAAAAAATATACATCTCTTAGCTCATTTTTTTTTCGTCATTTATCAGAAAATAATGTAAAGTATAACTTTAAAAATTATTTCATTTATTGATAGTACAATTGAAATAAGAAAACTTGTTATCATGTGTTCCTTTAATTAAAAGGTTTTTAATTAACATAAAATGTTTCATATCCATTGTTGCCTTTCATTACGGCAAAGAACAAAAGAATTCTTTAAAATTATTTAATTTTGGCATCGTTTTCTATAATCTGTGGGTAACGTTGCGAGTGACACGGAAATGGTAATGGGACCTCGGGACCCAAAATCGTGGTCGCAAAAATACATTGCATGTCCGGTCTATTCATATATCTCGTCGGTGGTTCCGGTTACGTAGTCGTGCACTTCTCCCCTAGTAGAACGTCGCGACCCGTTGTGTGTCGGTCTACGGCCCGAGTGGGCGCCTGCCGCGTCGCCTTATGGTAACGCGTGTCAGACCCTCGGTCGCCTGGCCGGCTGCACGACGGTACTCGCACGGTATCGGGCCGCAACCATTCCATTCTCTGAATGTATGTGCGGTCAGGCCCGCCGCAAGCTAGGTCAGTTTAACCCGGAGGCGCGGACCCGGTGCCGTCCCCGGGCCTGACCAGCTGTTAGCAGGCGGTGTCCTCGGACTGGCCAAGCTTCGAATTACCGGTCGGCGCCGCTACTGCTTTGGGTACTCTCAGGACCCGTCATGAAACACGGACCAAGGAGTCTAACATGTGCGCGAGTCATTGGGATGCATAAACCTAAAGGCGAAATGAAAGTGAAGGTCGGCTTCAGCGTCGACCTAGTGAGGATGGGCCGCGTTACGATGCGGCCTCGCACTCCCGGTGCGTTTCGTTCTCATTGCGAGAAGAGGCGCACCTAGACCGTACACGTTGGGACCCGAAAGATGGTGCACTATGCCTGGTCAGGACGAAGTCAGGGAAAACCCTGATGGAGGTCCGTAGCGATTCTGACGTGCAAATCGATCGTCGGAACTGCGTATAGGGGCGAAAGACTAATCGAAGCATCTAGCTGGTTCTAGTAGCTGGAGCTGGTTCCCTCCGAAGTTTCCCTCAGGATAGCTGGCACTCGCTCGTTCCTATGTGAACGCGTGCGTGTCTCATCTGGTAAAGCGAATGATTAGTGGCCTTGAGGCCGAAACGACCTCAACCTATTCTCAAACTTTAAATGGGTGAGATCTCTGGCTTGCTTCAAACATGAAGCCACGAGATTTTGGATCAGAGTGCCAAGTGGGCCAATTTTGGTAAGCAGAACTGGCGCTGTGGGATGAACCAAACACAGAGTTAAGGCGCCTAAGTCGACGGTTATGGGATACCATGAAAGGCGTTGGTTGCTTAAGACAGCAGGACGGTGGCCATGGAAGTCGGAATCCGCTAAGGAGTGTGTAACAACTCACCTGCCGAAGCAACTAGCCCTTAAAATGGATGGCGCTGAAGCGTCGCGCCTATACTCCGCCGTCAGCGGCAAGTGGGGAGGGACGCTTCGCCCTCGGGTGGCCGTCCACCATGATGCCCTGACGAGTAGGAGGGTCGCGGCGATGTGCGCAAAAGGGTCTGGGCGTGAGCCTGCCTGGAGCCGCAGTCGGTGCAGATCTTGGTGGTAGTAGCAAATACTCCAGCAAGGCCCTGGAGGACTGACGTGGAGAAGGGTTTCGTGTGAACAGCCGTTGCACACGAGTCAGTCGATCCTAAGCCCTAAGAGAAATCCTATGTAGATGAGGTGTCCTAAAACATATAACGATATGATAGAGAAACACACCCGTCGGGCGAAAGGGAATCCGGTTCCTATTCCGGAACCCGGCAGCAGAACCGCATACCAATCGGGCCCTCGTGAGAGAGTTCGTCGGGGTAATCCAAAATGACCTGGAGACGCCGTCGGGAGATCCAGGAAGAGTTTTCCTTTCTGTATAAGCGTTCGAGTTCCCTGGAAACCTCTAGCATGGAGATACGGTTTGGGACGCGAAGAGCACCGCAGTTGCGGCGGTGTCCGGATCTTCCCCTCGGATCTTGAAAATCCAGGAGAGGGCCACGTGGAGGTGTCGCAACGGTTCGTACCCATATCCGCAACAGGTCTCCAAGGTAAAGAGCCTCCAGTCGATAGATTAATGTAGGTAAGGGAAGTCGGCAAATTGGATCCGTAACTTCGGAATAAGGATTGGATCTGAGGAGCGGGGCGTGTCGGGCTTGGTCGGGAAGTGGGTTTGGCCGACGTGCCGGGCCTGTGCGAGGTGAACGGACGCATTATTGCGAAACCGGGATCCGAGCTCGGTCCCGTGCCTTGGCCTCCCGCGGATCTTCCTGGCTGTGAGGCTTCCGTGATGGATTTTTCGTCGTGGTCGTTCTCTTCGGCCGCCATGCAACGCTCAGCTCAGAACTGGCACGGACTAGGGGAATCCGACTGTCTAATTAAAACAAAGCATTGCGATGGCCCCCGCGGGAGTTGACACAATGTGATTTCTGCCCAGTGCTCTGAATGTCAATGTGAAGAAATTCAAGAAAGCGCGGGTAAACGGCGAGAGTAACTATGACTCTTGTAAGGCAGGGCACCAGTGCACACTGGTGACGGGATTGACGACCCCGACTTACCCGAGTTGGCCCACTCCAAGGGTCTTCGGGCCCATGTGCCTGCCCCCCGCCTTAGGGCCCAAGTGGGTCGGCGTCCGAGATTTTCTCAGACGTCCGGGGGAGGCTGGAGGACGTCCGGGGGAGGCGGGTTGCCACCCCGTCGCGTCGGTAACTCTACAGGCCCGAACGAACAAAGGAGACAATATAATCTCCGGTGGCTGCCTCGGACCGCCGGACCTCTAAAGCCGATGGTGGCTGGATGCCACCATCGGGGTCCCGAGGATGCGGCTACGTCGCCGGGAATATGCACGTGTACAACGGCTCTACAAGACTAATATGTCTAGAGCCGCCAGGGAGGTTCTGGACGGGAGACCTGAGGCACGGACCCCAGACATTGCAATCATGACTGCGTACTGGGGTCCATTTGTGTCTCAGGAATCCTCTCCCGTCCCGGAATCTAGACGACCACCACCTTCGCCGTCCCTGGAGTACACGTGGCACCCGGTGACGTGTGACGAGGCCATGAGCGTCACACTACCCGTTTCCTGATGGTGTCACAACGAGACAGTGGAGGGTAGTTCCGCCGAGCGTAAAGACCCTCCTCTTCAACATCGTGCTTGCATCTGGCGGCTTCCCTCCGGAAATGCTAGAAAGCCGAACCGTGTTCGTCCCCAAGAAAGACGGCGCGTCGGAGCCGAGCGACTTCCGCCCCATCAGCGTTGCCTCCATAATTGTACGACACCTCCACAAGGTCCTAGCCAAGCGCTTGCGCGCGGCACACCTTGTGGATTTGAGGCAACGCTGTCTGGATAATGGGTGTGCGGACGTGTGATGGACGTGTGATGGACGTCGTAAACGCGTTCGCCTACGCGGACATCGTCCTGCTCTTGTCGACCAAGTCAGGCATGATCGCGGCCTTGCAGGAAGTAGAGTCGCGAACTGGGGAACAAGGGCTCTCCTTTAATGCGCAGAAAAGCGCAAGCCTGTCCATCGTAACTGCCGACAAGCAAAAGAAATACAAGGTGTTGTTCGATCCTCAGTACGCCCTCGCCGATGGTGATCCAGTTAAACAGCTGGCGCCGTCGGATGAGTGGCGGTACTTGGGGGTCGATTTCAGGCCTGTAGGACTTAGGCGGGCCGGCATTTTAAGATCGTTCCTCATCCCGCGATTCTACCACGCGCTTGTCCTGTCTGGGACAACCCTGGGGAAACTCAGGGCACTTGACAGGCAAGTGCGTGGGGCTATCCGCAAGTGGCTGCGACTCCCGCACGACACCACCGTTGGATACTTCCACACTTCATGCGGCTCAGGGGGGATGGGTATCCCATCCTTCGCCACCACCGTCCCCGGTATGATGCTCACACGCCTACAAAACCTGGCGACCTCCTCCCCCTCCGCTGTGAGGGCAGCGGCCGAGGCTGACTGGGTCCATAGAAGACTCAGTTGGGCGGAGCGTGCTCTCACAAAAGACGGCATTTTACTGTCGTCCGCGGAGCGAAGGGAGCGGGCGGTGGATGGTTTTGAGCTGCGTGAGTGTGGGGTGTCCAACTTATCCACTTGTGGGTCGATGCGGGTTCCTACGGCGTACCCGGACGGCACTATGTCCAATACCACCACGTCCGGGTTAACAGTCTACCCACGCGAATACGTACCTCGCGTGGTCTGGGGCCCCCCAGAAGGTTGCTCTGTAGTATCACCACAAGAGTCCTTCAGGGGAGCCATACGAGTTGGGTGCGGTGGAACAGAATGACCGGCATACTTACGCGGGAGGAGCACCCGCGTGTCGGTGTGGGGTGAGGGGACGGGAGGCGCCTCGGCGCCAGCACAGGGTTACCCGCCCCCATAACATTCCAGACGGGCCATGTGCCGTTTCGCAGTCTTCGCCACTGTACGGTAGCCCAGTATGGGCACCAAAAAAGAAAACAGAAGAAAAACAATAGCCAAATGCCTCGTTATCTAATTATTGACGCGCATGAATGGATTAACGAGATTCCCTCTGTCCCTATCTACTCTCCTGTCATTGGAAATTGCCTTGACGTGGCACAGGAGCTTGAAGGAGAGGTTCCCAGAACCTCTCTCGACCAAACGATTTCCACATTCTGGGGTAAACCTGCCCGATTTGCCGAAAGGATGGAACGCGCCATCAGTAGGCAACTGCGGGAGGGAATACCCAACCAGAGGCGCATCGCATGAGTAGGCCACCGGCCTCCAGCATGCGAACGCCCAAAAACAAAGGCGGGAGCAAAAAGCCGATACAGGTCCTGCTTTTGTCTCGGGGCTTTGAGAACACTCTCATAACCAAGTTACGATCGTACCGTACGAGGTCCGCCGAGCTACCCATATGGTGCACGGGTAGCCAAACCGACGTAGCGGGGCAAGGGGATAATGCCCTAAGAATCCTCCCATGTGTTTGCCGTGCATGGCGACCTGTGTCGGTGGAGAAGAGGAACCTGGGATCTGAGGGGGCCTTCACCTGCGGGTGGAACGTCCCCAACACGTTCCTTTGGCCTCGAATTCACCTATACAGGCGGCTGGGCGGGAAAAGCAGCCCGTTGCCCAGTCAAGCGGCTAGGAATGACCATACGTGCTCGCACGAGTGGATTCTGTCCGGGCGAAGAAGGGGGCCCTGGAGTCTCGGGAGACTCAGTCGGCCTTGGCCCGCGGACAATATCCTGGGTGATGTCCTGGCCCAGCAGACGCTGGGTTCCATATGAGGGTCCAAGGAGGCCGGGACACGCAGCGGGACGAAACAAATAGAGACAATTATGGAATCTAAAACTAAAAACACGACGGAGAGGAGACCTGTGGTCGCGCTTAGGCGCGAAACAGGGAAAGGAGCAGCGGAGGGGACCAAGAGCCCGGCACGCCGGCCCGCAGCCTCCCCGCCTTCGAACGAGGTAGGGAAGGGGGAGAGATCCTCCCCCCGAACTACCCCAAACCTGGTGACAGCGGCACCAGCCGCTGGAAACCCAAATTAATCGAACGCCCAAGTGGCAATGACCGCCCAGACAAGGGCGATAAAAGGGGCCTTGACCCTCCTCCTGCAGGGACGGATCCCACGGAGGAGGGAGATCGAACAAGGGCGTGGACCTCCCCAGTTGTGACGGGGACGGGAACCACACCCCGCCCTCTCCGGTACAGCGACCGGCTGCGAATGAAACCGCGCAGCCGGAAAAAGCTGGGACCAAGGAGCCTCAGGAAGGCTGGCAGTTAGTCCATCGGACACCGAGGAAGAGCGACGCGCCAAAGGCGGCGCCTCGCGCCAAAGACGAACGGCCTCTCGAAACAATACGTAGCGCAGCGGCCAACGTAATGAAAGAGTTGCGGACCCACTGCCTTCGACCAGAATCGAAGGTAAGTAAGGAATCCGGCAACAAGATCCTCGAGCACGCAGAAGTGCTCTACGGACTTGTCCAGGAGCTGCTCCTAAGGAACAGCTTCCTGGAAGGTAAATTGGAAATGGCGTTCAAAGGGGCGGCAGTGCAGGTCACTGCCTCCAAAAAGAAAACGGTGGCAGGCGAGGAAAAGCAGCCAACAAAGCCACCAACAAAGAGAAGTCCAGCGAACACCTACGCTGAGTTGGAGCAGCTGGACAGCCGCAGAGTGCCACAAAAGGCACTAAGACCACCACGCAACGTGGTGAAAATCTTTCCCTCGAAGGGAAAGGAGGACAGCAACTCCACAAGGGAGGCTGTCCTCGGCATAATAAAGCCAGCGGAGGCGAAAATCCGCATAAGAGTAGTGCGACCCATCCACAGCGTTGGGATCGCCATTGAAACGGAAAGGAAGGAAGAGCTTAGGATCTTCCACCGAAGTAAAAAACTCCGCAAAGCTGGGCTAACGGCCAAAGAGCCAGTTAAAAGGAACCCCAAAATCATCATATATGGGGTTCCAAGTGATATGGAAAGCCCCAGATTCAAAGGGCTATCTGGAGGCAGAATCTGGTGGACCTCGACCAGAAGGCAGTGTCCTCCGGCTCCAAGCTCCGATTTAGAACGGGGCCGAGAGGCACGGGCAGGGGCAGGACCAACTGGGTGGCAGAGGTCACACCAGAGGTGAGAAAAACGCTGAAAGACGCAGCAAGGGTCTACGTGGACTGGAGCTCCTGCCGGGTGCAGGTCTTCGTCGCCGTGACCCGCTGCTTCAGGTGCCAGAGATTTGGACACTGGTCCAAAAATTGCAAGGCGCCCGAAGACACCTGTGGCCACTGCGCACAGAGCGGCCACGCTTACCCCGAATGCAAAAGCAAGGACCAGGCACCAGCCTGCGCAACTGCAAAGCGGGCGGATTAAAGTGTGGCCATCGAACGCAAAACAGGGCCTGCCCGTCATACCTGACGGCCCTGGAGAGAGAAGTTCAGAGCACGAAATATGGTTCGAACGACCAGAGGCAACACTCCAGCACGAATTCGGGTCCTGCAGCACAACATGCGACGTTTCCGGACCGTGCTTGATGAAGTGAGTGCCGTGATGGGCGAGCAGGACATTGATGTGCTACTCGCGCAGGAGCCGTACTGAGCCCAGGGACACATCCCAGGACTAGGGCTAGCGACAAGGACGATAACGGGGGGAAACCCGATTATGGCTGCAATAGCAGTCAGCAATCGGGATCTCTCGGTCGCCCGAATCTCGCACCTGTGCGACACGCACATATCCTGCGTGCACAAAACAGCCGCCTCAGTAAATCTCTACCTCATCAGCCAGTACTTCCAATGCTCGGAAGACATTGAACCAAGTCTGGCGAAGTTAGAGAAAGCGCTCGTGGAACTCAACCACAGTCGGGTCGTGATTGCCGCCGACGTCAACGCCAAATCCCCCCTGTGGGGAGGAAGCAAGACGGACAAGCGAGGCGAGAAACTCGAAGCATGCTGTACGCATGCCTCTTGAGGCATATGAACTACCAACCCACGACACCAGCTGTCGCGGAGGGGTTGAGGCACTCGCCCGCCACACTGAGCGCGCAGTGATTCGCGCGTGCGAGGTTTCAATGCCAGTCAAACAGAGACACAAAAGCGCCAACCCATGGGGACCCCAGATCTGACAAGGCAGAGGAGACGAGTCTACAAGAGTAGACGAGCATTCGAAAGCCAGAGGTGTCCAATCGAAAGGGCAGTAAGGAAGGCCTACCACCAAGAAAAGAGAAAAGCCTACACTGCTGCCGTGCGTGCTGCAAAGTCAACCAGCTGGAAGAGTTACGTGACGGAGCAGGAGAACAAAGAGCCGTGGGGTCTTGTTTACAAGATCTCACAAAACAAACTGAATGTAGAGACAGCTGTCTCCAACATCCAGAAGAGAGAAGGCCATACGATGGACTGGAACTCCACCGCCCTAATGCTCCAGGAGTTCCTCATCCCGGACGATAAATCCGAGGGCGATACCCAGGAGCAAGCGAGAATAAGGCAGGAGATCGCATCCGATCCACCGACGGAAGACGCAACGTTCTTCAATCGGCAGGGGGTTGAAGCCGCGATCTAGAGCCTGAAGGGCGGGAAATGTCCGGGGTCAGACAGAGTAGAAGTCGAAGCAGTCAAGCGCACGTGTCGAACGATGCACGAAGACTTACTGCGACTCTACAATGGTTGCCTCGGACAGGGAGTTTTCCCGACCAGGTGGAAGCCAGGGTCGATCATTACGATCTTGAAAGGCCCTGAGAAAACACCTACGGATGCCAAATCGTATAAGCCCATATGTGTGCTTTCAGTACTTGGGAAAGTACTAGAAAAGCTCATAGCGCGCCGACTATCTGCGCTGTTCCTAGACCCGGCCTACTGCTCAGACCGACAATACGGATTCCGCCCCCGACGCTCTACCGAAGACGCTTTGGTAAAGTTTAGGGAAGTGATAGCCGGTCGGAATGAAAAGTATGTACTGGGCCTCCTTTTCGACATCTCTGGTGCCTTCGACAACGTCTGGTGGCCCAGTGTATTGAACGCACTAAGAAAGAGGAAATGCCCAAGAAACATATACAGGCTGATGGCAGACTACTTCGCTGACCTCGAGGTCTCGATACACTCGAGACACGAGAGGGTATGCAAGAAAGTCTCCAAAGGCTGCCCGCAAGGTTCAATACTAGGACCAACCTGTGGAATCTCATCTTTGATAAGATTTTAAAGATATTAGAGAACAGCGAGCTTGAATACGAGCCTATAGCATATGCGGACGACCTCCTCGTAGTTATCTACGGAAACTCGAGGAAGGAACTCCAGAACAAAGGCCAAAATATCGCATCAGTTATCACAGAGTGGTGCGCTACCCAAAAACTAGCGCAATCAGCAGCAAAGACAGAGATGATCCTCCTCAAGGGCTCTCTCAACAGGGAACGACCCCCAATCATAAAGATTGAGGGGAAAACAGTGGCACTGAAGGCTACCGTAAGATATCTTGGCGTCCACTTCGATAAGATACTGGGCATACTCTCTCACGTGAAATACACGAGCGCCAAAACCTTGAGAATCTTTAACACCTTATCCAAGGTGGCGCAAAAGACCTGGGGAATGGAACACCAAGCACTAAGTACCCTGTACAAAGGGCTCTTTATTCCAATAATGACGTACGCTGCTGCTGCCTGGGAGGACCTCCTCGGCTCTAAAACAAGGACAACACTTGCTAGAGCGCAGAGATAGGTACTCATCAGGATAACCAAGGTGTACCGGTGGTGCAATTCCTGAGCGAACACGGAGACTTCCGTGCGAAACTCAAGGAGTTCTCCCTGGTACCGGACGACAAGTGGGCATGTGGAAAAGTGCTACTTGAATGTCCGAAGAACGAATACGCGCGCGAATCCCTGAGGTAAAAAATCAGAAAGGAGGGCCTGACATGGCCTCCTCGAGAAGCTGACTTGCTATTGAACGAACACCTATACGGGGAATTCTGAAAGCTCGCACGTCTAGTGCTTACCGTTAAAACAGCCCGAAAAACAGGCCATACCTGGCGAGATCGAACGCTCCAAGAACCGCAATAAAATGCAACCTCGAATGACTTGAACCAAATTAGAACGCACCCCCTGCACCAAAGGGGGCAAATACCTGAGATCGTACACGCACGCGGCCACACGAAAAGATGGCCGTGGCGATCCAGGTAAAACAGCCAACTGGCTAACCTGCTGGGACCAAGCGAAAGCTGACAGCTCCGCTTCCTCATGGCACCCGCTGGTAACGACTAATATGACGGAAATCCGCACCAAAAGTCGGCTAAGACGGCTGTTTCCTTATAGGTAGGTCCAACTTGTTCGATGAACTGAAAAATATCTTCAGCGAGGGCACGGTTTTTCCAAGACCGCATACTCAGCATCTATGTATGCGTTCCCCTCCGGCATGACAAGCCATTAAGTAGATACCCAAATGCTCATACCATCTTGCAGGTAAAGATTCACTACGTGAACACGTCGATATAGGCCCAAGAGCCTCGGCATGATGTGTCGCCACGGCGTTCCCAAAGATACCACAGACCAAATGTCCCTATCTACTTTCTAGCGAAACCACTGCCAAGGGAACGGGCTTGGAAAAATTAGCGGGGAAAGAAGACCCTGTTGAGCTTGACTCTAGTCTGGCATTGTAAGGAGACATGAGAGGTGTAGCATAAGTGGGAGATGGCAACATCGCCGGTGAAATACCACTACTTTCATCGTTTCTTTACTTACTCGGTTGGGCGGAGCGCGTGCGCCGAGGTTTCGACCCGGTTGTCACGGTGTTCTAGAGCCAAGCGTGTAAGAGTGGCGTGAAGGCTTCGTGCCGATCGTCCACAATACTCCCGCGTGATCCGATTCGAGGACACTGCCAGGCGGGGAGTTTGACTGGGGCGACACATCTGTCAAAGAATAACGCAGGTGTCCTAAGGCCAGCTCAGCGAGGACAGAAACCTCGCGTAGAGCAAAAGGGCAAAAGCTGGCTTGATCTCGATGTTCAGTACGCATAGAGACTGCGAAAGCACGGCCTATCGATTCTTTTGGCTTGAAGAGTTTTCAGCAAGAGGTGTCAGAAAAGTTACCTCAGGGATAACTGGCTTGTGGCGGCCAAGCGTTCATAGCGACGTCGCTTTTTGATCCTTCGATGTCGGCTCTTCCTATCATTGCGAAGCAGAATTCGCCAAGCGTCGGATTGTTCACTCGCCAACAGGGAATGTGCGCTGGGTTTAGACCGTCGTGAGACAGGTTAATTTTACTCTACTGATGACTAGTCGTTGCGATAGTAATCCTGCTCAGTACGAGAGGAACCGCAGGTTCGGATATTTGGTTCACGCACTCGGTCGAGCGGCCGGTGATGCGAAACTACCATCCGTGGGATTATGCCTGAACGCCTCTAAGGCCGTATCCTTTCTAGTCAAAGGAGGCAACGATATATCTAGGAGTCTCGTGTGGGTCGAAAGGCTCAAAACAATGTGACACTTCTAGGTGGCCGGCCCTCGTGACCGGTCATCGCACGGGCCCCAGTTTGCCGTACGGGTTGTCTTTGGATCCATCGTCGGGATCTCGCCGAACGACGGCCATGACGCTCTAATGGTCGATCATGGGTACTCCAAGTTCGACGTCGAGACTCGGAATCATCTGTAGACAACTTAGGTACCTGGCGGGGTGTTGTACTCGGTAGAGCAGTTACCACGCTGCGATCTGTTGAGACTCAGCCCTATGCTTGGGGATTCGTCTTGTCGGTTAGACGAGACCCCGAACAAAACGACCGTGCGTTACACGAAGATCGGGCGACATGATCGTCGATCGTGTGTAACGAGATAGAAGCGTTGCGATACACGTCAATCAGCACGCGAGAAGCGTGTTCGAGAGGCGTTGTCGCGTAGACGCGAGAAATACATTTTTATTTCATATAACATGTTGCGAAGCAATACGCTGCTGGCACTTGGTCGTATGATCGAGCGAAGCAATACGCCGCTGGCAGTTTACTGTCCGATGTGGCCGGAGCGCCAACCTTCGTACAGTACGGACGTGTTTCACATCGCTCCGCAATTTTTGCATATTTTACTCGGTAAAAGTTTCGCAAAGAATTCCGGCAAAGTGACTAAAGCATTTACGTAAGGTACGCGAACAGTGTGTGCAATCCAGTTCTCTTCTAAAAGTGAGATTTTAGAAAATACGGGAATATTTGTATCCGGCGTCCCCAAGCGCGTCGTTTTTGACGCGTCCGCCATTTTGTTTCGTGGCGTCACTTCTTTTCACGTCGGCTCCAGTGTCGATTTAACGATCGGAAACGGTACCCGGCGTGCCTAACAGTGAACAGGCACCACAGGACTTTAAACATATCATAGTGAAGCGTGAAAGATCGTAGAAAAGTGCGTGAAAGTGCGGCTTTTCTGTTAGCGTCACCCACTTTTTTTTTATTAACCTGACGAGGACTTGCGGAGGGGGAGGTAGGGGGGAAGAGAGAAACGAAGAGATGGAGGCACCCGGAAGTGGTGAGATGCATAGCGCAAATTTTCCCCCCGGTTACCCCCTCCCGCGGTATGTGCCGTGCCTGCCAGCACGCGGCCAGCTCACCGGCAAACCTGAAGATAATCGTGATGTTAACCACATGATGTGGGGGAATATGGGAATAATACAGCCGTGAAGAACGAAAAATATGGAGGAAAATTTTCAAAAAACCTCCAAAAGAATAGCATAGGAACAGGAGTAATACAGAGAAATGAGGAACACTCAGCTGGGAGAGGCTGAGGCGCGGCGCATACGGACGCGACAGGCGCGAGAGTGCAGCGAGACAGTCGAGTGGGGGGGGGGGGATAGCAAGGGGTATAAACGAACAAGCAAGGAAGAACAACGCGCTCGCACCAACCCAGGCGCAATTAAAAACGCAGCCAATGAAATCAAGAAAAACAAGCCCACTCAGGCGCGATCAAATCTGGAGTTAAGCGGGAAATTGTATATGGTGCGGTATGGGATCGTGTGTATGTTGACCTCGGCCAAACCACGCACCAAGGGGTTTACGTGCTGCTCGCAGTTCACGCCGGCGATGAGCTTATTAACGAAGGTCTCGATTAGCGGAGTCCTAGCATAGAGATGGAGCTTTTTTGTGGAGAACCAGGGACTCACATTGAGAATGATCTTCAATACCTTATTTTGGGCGGTATGGACTCTGCGCCGGCCCAAGGAGCTCAAGCAATCCCAATAAACTAATAAGCCGTACGTTAAAACAGGGCGGATACACAATCTGTAAATGGCAAGCCGGATGTTCAGATGTAAGCACGATAGGCGCGACAGGTGGGGTCTAAGGGCAGCAGCGACCTTGTGCGTTTTGTTAATGCGGTCGTTTGCTGCCGCCTGCCAGGTAAGTCTTGAATCCAAGACAACACCGAGATAGGTGACCTTATCCGACCATTGAATCTCGTGGGTGTTAATCACCAGACAATCAGCCGAGGGCGGCAACGGCGCGGGAAGAGGATGGCCTCGGTCTTAGAAGCATTAATGGCCAGCTTCCAATGCATAAAGAATTCTAACACAGTGTTCAGGTAGCGCTGAAGGCGGTCGCGAGCCACGTGCGACCTGCGGGAGGTGGTAAGGAGCGCCGTGTCGTCCGCAAATAGAGCCAGCGAGCAGTTAGTTAGGGTGGGGATGCCATTTATAAATAAGTTGAAAAGGAAGGGGCCGAGAATCGAACCCTGCGGAACCCCAGCCGAAACCGGTTGAGCACTCGACGCGGCCCCGTTCACCCGGACATAAAAAGTTCTACCCATCAGGTAGGAGTCAATCAACTTCAGAAACTCGCATTGGAAATCAGCGGCTTGCAGTTTAAAAATAAGAGCATCGTGCCAAACGGAGTCAAAGGCTTTCTGGAGGTCCAGAAGAACCATTGCCGTGACGTGATTAACATTAAAGCCGTGAGTAATCTGCTGCGCAATGCGAGTAATCTGGTGCAAGGTCGAGTGCTTCCGCCGAAAACCAAACTGCTGGGGAATGATAATGTCATTGTCGGAGGCAAATTTACTAACGTACTCATAGATGACGGATTCAAACACCTTACCCATTATGGAGAGGAGGCTAATTGGCCGGTAACTAGAAGCTAAATTTTTGGGTTTACCCGGCTTGTGGATAGCCGAAACACGGGCCAGCTTCCACGAGCCGGGAAAATAAGCGGTGCGTAAGCAAGAACGAAAAATGTAATACACTTGGCAGATGAGTTTTTTTGGAAGCGTTTTTTAACATTTGAGACCTCAAACGGTCATCACCCGGAGATTTTTTATCGCCAAGACGTGAAATAATTTTGAAAATGCTGAGGGGAGAGAGCCCAGAGCAAAGGAGATCGGAACAGGGAGTGGTAGCTTTCCGAAAATGAGTAATAAAATCCTTGATCTCAGCCTCGCGGGGTGTGCTGAGGGAGCAAGCCTCACTGAAAACGGATTCAAACTGCTGGGCCAGGATTTCGGCCTTCTCCTCCGCCGAGCAGACGTCAGTACCATGATTATTAAAAATAGGTAATTTATGCCCCTCGAATTTATTAGTGATGGCAGCATAAGTCGCCCAGAAGGTCGGGTCGGGCTTCCGGAATGATCCGAGCTTACTAATCCACGCCTTATTTCTTAGGTAGGAGATTTGTCTCTTAACACATTGGCGACGGGGGATTTCGAATACGGTTCAAAAATGACGCGTATTCGCGTCATCCGTCGCCAATGTGTTAATACCCGCAGAAAGATCTTTAATGACATCGTTCAGGTAGGGCAAGCCCATGCGCTGAATTAATTTACGGATTTTACTCCTTCTCCTAATGAGGGCGGAAAGGTAGTCATCATCTAGCAAGAATCCGTGGCGTGTGGAGACAGTATTGATTTTAGTAGTCGCAAGTCGGACGGAGGAGTGCATGTGAGCCGTAATGCTACTTATGCAGTCGTCGATAGCAGAACTGGATTCGAAGTCCGTTTTCAGGGGAAAACCGTTAGAATGTTGGCGGTAAAGCTTCCAGTCGATGGTCCTATCAAAGCCAGTGCCAGAATGGGACAGGGCAGGCTGAAGGGAAACCGGGACGTGGTCCGAAGGACCGAGCTCAAGTGCATTACATTTTAGAGAACGGTTATAAGAAGAGAGAAAAATGTCCAACGTGGAAGGACGGAATCGAGAAGTGAAGAAAGTACATTTATCCGGATAAATAATATCATAAGCAGAGTTGGAAAAATGAGTATGAAGGACTCGGCCACTGGCATTGGAGCGGTGGTTGTTCCATAATGGGTGTTTGGCATTGAAATCACCCCCGACAATGAAAGGAGAGCCCAAACCAGTAATCATGTCAAGCATGCGTGGAGACAGTTTGATGCTGGGCGGAGCGTAAACTACTCCGATATAAATCGCGAGGGAAAACAGCCGGATGAAGCAGTGCTCGACCGGGATAGGAAATTTATGCGTGATAACCCGAAAAGCCAGAGCGCGGTGAATCAGGATGGCAACCCCACCCCCACCTGAGTCGCGATCGTGTTTAACGATCTCAAAGTCAGGGATCGAGATGACCTCGGATGGAGAAAACCATGTCTCGGTGAGCAGCAGAATCTCGGCCTGCTCTCGGGCGATGAGGAGCAGGAGCTCATTTTTGTTTGCGCGGAAAGATCGAATATTCCATAGCAAGATCTTGGGTAGAGAAGCCATCTAATCAAGATTACCCAAGACCTCCACAAACACCTGGAATTTCTCGCTGTTGGAGTGACAGGCCGAGAGTCTGCTGTTTAAATCACGCACGAGCGAGAGCATGAGCTTTACATTGACGAGCGAGTTCAATTTCTTGAACTCGGTCATCAAGTCATGGATATTTCCCACCTCCTCGTGGGCAGAGAAATTAGGAGCTGACCGTAGACCAGGCTCCCCAACGCGCGCCCCGACGCCCCTCGTGACGTCGGCGAATCACAACCCACGACCAGGGGCTGGCATAGGACGAGAAGTTATAACGGGAGGTACCGGTATGGGAAAAGCGGCAGCGGGCGGAACCTTGGGAGATTTGGCCTCGCGGGCGCTGAGATAATTCAGCAGAGCCGGGCATTTCGAGTAGTTAGCCGTGTGCTGACCGGAGCAGTTGGAACAGGTGGGGGGTACGTCAAGAGACTTCGCGCACTGAGGTGTGTGGTGGTCACCAGCACATTTGACGCAACGAGGAGCTACATTACAATTCGTAGCGGAGTGGCCAAAGGCCTGACATCTAAAGCATTGGGTATGAGATTTTTTAGAAAAGAATCTATCCCAATAAATCCGAAAACTAAATAAATAACTCGTTTTGGCTACCGAGCCAAAGGAGGTACCAGCAGGAAAGTTAATCCTGTAAACCGGCCTGCTAGCAGACTTGCTGATGCAGACGCAATTTACAGGATTTAAATTGGCTCTACGTATTTCCTCCAGGACCTCCTCAGAAGGAGTCGGGGGAAGCCCCTTCAATACGAGGCTAAGAATCTTCTCGGAATTTGGCGTGAACGTGAAAAAGGATAGATTATTATCACGATGGAATGAAATGAGCCTCTCGTGGGAGGTTTTGTTATCCAATTGCACCCTTACTCCTTGCTTCAGGAGCTTAAGCTTGAAGGTTTTACCACCACACATCTCTGTGGGTTGCTGCTCAAGCGTATGGGCCGATGACGAATATTTTGTGATGTAAATGGGGGGGGGGGTCTTGACCGACTGACGAACCGTAGGTATATTCGCATCGGAAGAACGGAGGGTGGGTGCAGGAGGTGCACTAGTACCGGCACGGTTAGCGGCGGTAGCCCGGCGGAGGCTAGAAGGAGTGGGGGGACGCGGGTCCACCACCTCCGCGGCGAAGGCTCGCGTAAGGGAAGAAAAACGATTCGAGGTGGGGACATTGATCACGTCACGCATCTCGAAGCTTCGAGGATCCGAGTCGTGGCTAAGAAGGGGGAGGCCGACCTGGAGAGGGGTGACAACGCGGACGCGATGTTGGCGCAGGGAGACAAAGAACGGCTAAAACTAGAATTAAGAATATCCTTAAGACTACTATTAGAACTATTATGAACACTATGATTAGGAACAAGATTAGAAATTACAACGCGGTCGGAGCTGCGATCTTGCAGCTCAACAGGAATGTTGAAAAACTTCACGATTCGTGCAGCCTTTTCCCGCGGAGGCTCGAATGCCTCCTGCGAGCCGAGCGAGTCGGAGGATCGGCGAGGGAAGATGGCGGCCGGGCCAGGACTGTTGCCAGGCACGTGGTTTTTGGACGGAGACAAAGCTTGAAAAACGCTTACCGAATCAGCAGGACCTTTTTGGGCTATATCTGTAGCAGGAACGCGAGGAACGTTAAGGGTCGATGTTGACGCAGCTAGGGAAGCCCTTGTGAGGGCGAGGCCTCTTATCCGAGGAATGGCCGATTTCCGTGCCGGGAGAGAGCCGGCAGACGAGGAAGAGGGTCCAGGAAGAACCCGGGCCTTGGTCGTCATGGGCCGTTTCCGGCAGCCTTTGAGTAAATCGTTATTTTTGGCAAAAGGCACTTTCACAGTTTGTGGCCAGTCCCCCCTAAAAGGAAAGGACGACCACTGGATACCGAAGTACTAGAGCAATTCAACACGCGAAGCGGATAACCAGAATGTTCGATGGAACAGAAAAGAAACAGTTGCTACGCGCGACGCGCGAAGCACGACACGAGGCACGAAACACACTACGCAGCGGCTGTACGATCGAAACACGTTTCGGTGAGCAGCGGACATAAACAGGACCCCCCTGCGGCCCGACTGGTCGGCACTAAAGGACCACCGCTTCGCGACCATGGATGGCCGTACATCCGACACGGACCCATGGCTGAACATGGACTACTCGTCTGACCACCAGCCCGTCCCGAGAGCAAGAAAGAAGAAATCGAAGAAGCTCCGGAAGAGGAAGCTGTCATCCTCAGGGACCGAGACGCCGTGCACATCCACCAGAGGACAACAGCCGGAGCCACAGCAACAAAAATCGACGAGGAAGAACAGGCCCCCCACCACCCCCACCGATGAAGAAACCGCGACCTCCCTCGCCGTGGCTCAAATTATACAGGGTGTCCCATAACTACCGCAACATCGGGAAATGGGGGGTAACTGAGGTGATTCTGAACAACTTTTTCCTTGACCAAAATGTTGTTTGAAGCTTCGTTTTTGAGTTATTAAACAAAAACACTGCCCAATTAGAGCGCTCGAAATCTCGGGACTCAGGCGCGCAACGTTTTGTGGCGCTTCGTCGTGTACGGGGGCCTAAAACGGTGGATCACTTGGCTCGTGGGTCGATGAATAACGCAGCTAATTGCGCGTCAACGTGTGAACTGCAGGACACATGAACATCGACATTTCGAACGCACATTGCGGTCCACGGATTCCAAATCCTGTACCACGCCTGGCTGAGGGTCGTTTACGTAACTAAATACTGCTTGCGTTGCGTTCGCTCACGTGAACCCCCGTTTCTTTTCCCATTCCGATGGATCCCCGCCGTCGTTCGCGTAGAACGTTACAGGTTTCGGGCGTTTGGAAGGAAAGGAGATGATGATAATAAAGTGGGGAACGTTGAGACTTTCGCGACGTACGAGCGATTGTTGGACGTTCATCGGCGTTTGTCGCGGGCGTTTGGTCCCGGTGCACTGCGACTTCATTAAGAGGTCGCTTTGTCCTGGATGCAAACGTATTTAAAGACCGCGCTGCCGACGTCGCCCGAAACGAATCCTTTCGCGCGACCGAGAGAACAGATTTCCATGGCGAAATTGAAACTCTGTCCGTGAGGGAGGAGTAAAGGAAAATAATAAAGAGAGAGAGGAGAGGAAATTGAGGAAAATGAAATTTGGAAAAAGAGCACGGCAGAACGGAAGGGCTCGAAGGAGCGCGACCGGATCGTCCCTGATGTTCGTTATACACAAGAGGGCCCCAGGTATCTTTTGGGAGGTGGTGTTTCACCTTCCCCGTCGTTATTGAATGGTTGAGAATCTTTTCTGTTCTCCTTGGCACCGTTCGCAATACCTATACAGACGCACACACCATATAATATACTCTTGCGTCGATATGCACACATATCGAGCGGGTCGTTTCAGTCCCGTAGCGACCGGTACGCGTTTCGGGAGGATCTCTCCTTAGAGTCGGGTTGCTTGAGAGTGCAGCCCTAAGTGAGTGGTAAACTCCATCTAAGGCTAAATACGACCACGAGACCGATAGCGTACAAGTACCAAGGGAAAGTTGAAAAGGAAAAGTTGAAAAGAACTTTGAAGAGAGAGTTCAAGAGTACGTGAAACCGTTCAGGGGTAAACCTGAGAAATCTAAAAGATCGAATGGGGAGATTCATCGTCAACGAGGCTGGCTCCCGTTGGGAGCCAGCGAGTCTCATCTGGTAAAGCGAATGATTAGGGGCCTTGGGGCCGAAACGACCTCAACCTATTCTCAAACTTTAAATGGGTGAGATCTCTGGCTTGCTTGAAACATGAAGCCACGAGATTTTGGATCAGAGTGCCAAGTGGGCCAATTTTGGTAAGCAGAACTGGCGCTGTGGGATGAACCAAACGCAGAGTTAAGGCGCCAAAGTCGACGCTTATGGGATACCATGAAAGGCGTTGGTTGGTTAAGACAGCAGGACGGTGGCCATGGAAGTCCGAATCCGCTAAGGAATGTGTAACAACTCACCTGGCGAAGCAACTGGCCCTGAAAATGGATGGCGCTGAAGCGTCGCGCCTATACTCCGCCGTCAGCGGCAAGTGGGGTGGGACGCGTCGCCCTCGGGTGGCCGTCCTCCATGAAGCCCTGACGAGTAGGAGGGTCGCGGCGGTGTGCGCAGAAGGGTCTGGGCGTGAGCCTGCCTGGAGCCGCCGTCAGTGCAGATCTTGGTGGTAGTAGCAAATACTCCAGCGAGGCCCTGGAGGACTGACGTGGAGAAGGGTTTCGTGTGAACAGCCGTTGCACACGAGTCAGTCGATCCTAAGCCCTAAGAGAAATCCTATGTAGATGAGGTGTCCTAAAACATATAACGATATGATAGAGAAACACACCCGTCGAGCGAAAGGGAATCCGGTTCCTATTCCGGAACCCGGCAGCGGAACCTCATACCAATCGGGCCCTCGTGAGAGAGTTCGTCGGAGTAACCCAAAATGACCTGGAGACGCCGTCGGGAGATCCGGGAAGAGTTTTCTTTTCTGTATAAGCGTTCGAGTTCCCTGGAAACCTCTAGCAGGGAGATAGGGTTTGGGACGCGAAGAGCACCGCAGTTGCGGCGGTGTCCGGATCATCCCCTCGGACCTTGAAAATCCAGGAGAGGGCCACGTGGAGGTGTCGCGCCGGTTCGTACCCACATCCGCAGCAGGTCTCCAAGGTAAAGAGCCTCTAGTCGATAGATAAATGTAGGTAAGGGAAGTCGGCAAATTGGATCCGTAACTTCGGAATAAGCATTGGCTTATTCAGTGCTGGGCCTGTGCGAGGTGAACGGACGCATTATTGCGAAACCGGGATCCGAGCTCGGTCCCGTGCCTTGGCCTCCCGCGGATCTTCCTTGCTGCGAGGCTTCCGTGTCGGATTTTCCGTCGTGGTAGTTCTCTTCGGCCGCCATTCAACGCTCAGCTCAGAACTGGCACGGACTGGGGGAATCCAACTGTCTAATTAAAACAAAGCATTGCGCCCCCGCGGGTGTTGACGCAATGTGATTTCTGCCCAGTGCTCTGAATGTCAACGTGAAGAAATTCAAGAAAGCGCAGGTAAACGGCGGGAGTAAGCCACATCCTCAGCGGACTCTAAAACGCCGCAAACGGCCGGATCTCCCTGCCATCCTGATAGCTATGCCTCCACGACCGGACTGTTCAAGGATATGCAAGGGCTACTAATGGGATTCGTATGTACAGATTTCAAACATATTTTTAAAAATGGACAGTGACGAAGAGGCCTAGGACGTGGGGACCCCTGGTCCTGGGGCTCCCACGGCGGACTTGTCCGCTATGATGGATAGGACCACTGATGACGACCAAAGCAATGACAACGGACATGAGATGGTACAGATAACGACCTTACCTCTAGGCGGGCAGATAGAATGTGAATTCTGCACGGGAGGTCCGAAGGTATGCTTCGTCAAGGAGGCACAGTTTGTGGAAAATGTTGAGTAAAGACACCCTCGGCGAAAATTACTGTGGAGATGCGCCGCATGCCGCAGAGAATTCGTAAAACTGCATGGATGGCAATGTCATGCCCCGAGGTGCGCGGGGCATGTGGAGACAGAGGAAGAAGCCGAGGGTGATGATAAAGTTCAGTGCCCCTTGTGCGGAGGTACCTTCGGAAGTAAGAGGGGCCTATCCCAACATGAGAGGTTCAGGCACCCAGAAGTACGGAATAAGAAGCGTGAGGAAACTGGCAATAATAGTGGCAGGAGCCGACCGGGCAATAGAGCCTCGGCCTGGTCGAAAGAGGATGTGGACCTCCTTATACAGCTGGATAGGAGATTCCATATGGACAAGTACCCTACCGTAAGGATTAGGGAGTTCCTGCCACACAAAACGCTGAAGCAGATAAGAGATAAAATGAGGATCCTGCCCGCCTGGAGAGAAAGGAGAACGAAGCTCGAAAGCGAATCCAGCTCGGGAAGCTCTGTATATGAAACGGCGGCGGAGGAAGGCGAGGAAGCGTCCCGTAGAAGCATCGGGCTGGAGAGATGGGAGGATCCTATCCGGAGGTACACAATGACTAGTAACCTCAAAGACGACCATCCCTTAAGGAACGTCGAGAGATTGATACAGGATATGGCGCAATGGAGACGGATCCTCCCCGCGGACGTCGACCCAGTAATCATAACGATAACAGAATACCTTAAGGGAGACGTCCGCGAAAGTTCTAAAAGAAAACGTAGGAACAGCGAAAGAGGAAACAGGCAAGCGCAAGAGAGAGGGACACGCAGAGCAAGCAGGAATACGTTAAAGAAGAAATATGGGTATGCAAGGGCCCAAGAGGTATATAAGAAGTGTCCCTCTCGGCTTGTCGACTGGGCGATAGTGGGCACGACACCAGAAGACAAGCGTAAATCGAGGCACCTCCAAAAGAAGAGGTAGCAGCGTTATACCAGGACCTATGGGGAGTGGCTGGGCCCCAGGTAAAGTTAAAGCATGCGGGGATAAGCAGAAGCAGTGTGAATACCGATGAGGTATGGACGCCCATCACGCTGAATGAGGTAATAAATAAATTCAAAGGAATTAAGGCAAGTACGGCTCCTGGGGTGGACGGCGTCAGAAAAGTACACCTCAGAAAAGACGGGGCGCTACATGTGTTAACTAAGCTGTATAACCTTCTGTTGATGAGCCGAGTATATCCGGAGCAATGGAAGTCGCACCGAACCACGCTCATCCCTACGCCGGGGAAGAGTGTGGAGGAAGTAGGCAACTGGAGGCCAATTACTATAGGCTCCCTTATAAGTAGGATATACTCGTCGATGATTGATCGGAGAGTCAGAAACAATGTGACTATAAACCGGAGACAGAAAGGTTTTACAAAGGAGGATGGGTGCAAGCAAAATATAGCAATCCTGAGTAGCGCCCTAGCTGTGATGAAAGAGAATGGAGGTGGGGTAATAACCGTAGTTGACATCACGAAGGCATTCGACGCGGTACCCCACAGCGTGATGGGTAGCTGTTTAAAGGCTAAAGGGATCCCCGATGCGGCAGCGCGATATATTCGCAGGATGTATGATGGCTGCAAAACAAGTATAACGTGTGGAAAAGGGGAACTGGTGGAGATGAATCTGCTGAGGGGAGTTAAGCAGGGGGACCCACTATCGCCCTTACTATTTAACATTACAAAAGATCCCATTATAGAGAAAATAGACAGGACGACGGAGGGCATCAGGATGGGAGACGAGAGAGTCTCAGTATTAGCTTTTGCAGACGATCTGGTTCTGCTGTCAGGAACAAGGAAAGAGGCCGTCAAACAGAATAAGATGCCCATAGTTACCTAAAGGAGCTAGGTATGAGCGTGGCGGCCTCTAAATGTTCAGTGTTCCAGATCGTGCAAGGCAACAAAACATGGTACATGGTGGACCCGAAAATAGAGACAGGAGGGTCTACCATACCATATACTGACCCCGAGTCAACGTTTAAGTACATGGGAGTCAAGCTCGATCCATGGAGAGGCCTTCGGGGCTCCTCTACTAAGGAAATTTTAGAATCGATCAAGGCGGTTGGAAGGATGAGGCTGAAGCCTCATAGGAAAACAAACCTCATTCGGACATACCTCGTGCCCCGATTCATCCATAGATTAGTGGCGGATCCTCCACCTCTGGGCACCCTAAGGCAATTAGACCAGGATATAAGGCAACAAATGAAGCAAATGCTACACCTCCATCCATCCACAACGGATGGACTAATATACACTGCTAAGAGCCATGGAGGGCTCGGGGTCCAGAGAGTGGACAGCATAGCCAAGCTGGCCAAGATTAGGAGCGCCATAAGAATGAAAGAATCTGAGGACGAAGTGGTGAAACAGGCGCTCCTAGGGCAGGAGGGAATGATACGCAAATATGCGGAATCAATAGGATTAAATTGGGATGAAGGCATAACGATAGACCAAGTAGAGGTAGCCAGGAAGGCCCTCCGAAAGAAAGAAACGGATCGGTGGAGACAGGTCGTCTCCCAGGGGCAAGGCATTAAAGAATTTTTCGGGGACAAGATTGGAAACGAATGGCTTTACAACCCCGATCTGCTGAAGCCGTCCAGATACCTGGATGCGCTAAAATTAAGGACCAATACATTTGGCACAAGAGTGGTCTTAAATAGAGTGAAAAAGACCTTGGACGTTAAGTGCCGACGTTGTAACTCCCAGGCCGAGACCCTGGGGCACATTCTGGGTAATTGCACCCACACTAAGGCCCATAGAATCAGAAGGCATAATGAAATATGCAAACTTATTGAAAGCAAAATGCCAACTACTCACGCGGTGTTCGTAGAACCATCGGTAAACGTCCTGGGGGAGCTACGTAAGCCAGATTTGGTTATCAAAAACCAAGATACGGTTTACGTAGTGGATGTAACGGTCCGATATGAGGACCGTGAAAATCTCTCCCAGGTATACAGAGAGAAAGAAAGGAAGTATAGGGACACCGCGGAGTACCTCAAAATCAAAATGAACGGAGTAAGGGCAGAGATCATACCAATTATAGTGGGATGCAGAGGAGCTATGCCCAAGGCAACGATACAAAACATGAAACGCCTGGGTCTCGGCAAAGCAGAGTGTCTGACGGCTTCGCTAATAGGCCTCCGTTCGTCACTCGAAATAGCGAACGCCTTTATTGACTATGATTGCATTACGTGATCAATACACTCATGATATATGTTAATTTATTATGTGATCGTCCTATTTATTTATTTATTTTACTATTGACTGTGGCCGTACAGCGCTACCCTGGAACTCTACCTTCCTTTTAAGGAAGGCCGGATGAACAGGGCAGTATGTCTCAGATTGGGACTGCCGGAAAGACTCTGAAAATTTGTACACTTGACGAGGCGTTAGCCAAACAGAAGTTTGAACAACTGACGAAGCAGCTGCCAGCGGAAAACCTTATTTATTAGCCCGTCTTGGCCTTTTACACCAAGCGGTGCGACTTCCGATATGCTATTGTATATTGGGGCGCGGGGCGGGCTCTATGCATGGAGAGCCCGGGGCGACGCCTTCGCGAGGCCTCCCTGACAACACACTTCGGTGTGGCTAAGTTCGCCTCCCGAAGGGGTCCCCGTTCCTAATTTTTCCACGAACCGCAGGCAGGTCCCATGGCAGCGGAAGCTAGAAAGTAGGCTTGCTTTTATATTCCATTACTGTTTTGTTAACTTGTTCTAAATACACCTAACGCGCTGGTGTTGAATTCGCGCGGAAGTATGCTTAACGTAGTCGATGAGTTAAGCACAGGTTATAGCCAAATGCCTCGCCATCTAATTAGTGACGCGCATGAATGGATTAACGAGATTCCCTCTGTCCCTATCTACTCCCCTCAGGGGCTGTGTCTGTCCTTCGGTCGACCTTGGTCGATCGAAGGACGGACACAGTATGGGTCTTAGCGAACCCAAGGTACCCGAGCTCTTAGCACACCGTAAACCAGTGGTCATGTTTCGCTGGAACGGGGGTCTTGCCTTAACCGGCCGGACCGCCAGGATGACAACCTCTATAAAAAATCCCTCACCCTAAGGTATGGCGCGCGCCGAAGGGGTGCGTTCCGGACTTTGCGCCGGAGCGTGGCTGGTGGGTGCACCAGCCGTTAGCGGCCAACCTCCGGGAACATGGCTGCACCCGGTTGTATATAAGCCTTACCGGGGTAAGGCGGATATCTGCCCCGGTGGACCTTTTTTCCGACCACACTCGTGGGACTCAGTATGAAAGAATCTAAACACAAAACAAAAACAATGAAGACTAGAAGTAGGAGTAAAGATGTTGAAGAGGAGAGTATGGAGACAGGAGATGAAACTGGTATTAGTCGGAGGGATTCCGTTTCGTCGATGTCTGCTTCGTCAGCACATGATGTAAAAATAACAACTAGAGGACAAACTATTAAAAGAAGGAAGAAGAATGGAAGTATTACTGAATTAGAAAATAACAAGGAAAATGTAACAATGGAAGAAATAAGAAGGGAACGAAGAGAATTAGAAGCCTTTCTTTTTTCTGATAATAACAAAATTACAAAACCCGCGATAAAATATATATTAGAAAAATGGCTAAAACTTGAATCTAAATTAGGATTGAATCTAAATTAAGGATTGAATCTAAGGATTGAATTAGGATCAATATATCGAAAACCAAAAACTAAAAATAAATAAAGAAGAAGCAGAAAAAGATAAATTAACTTATGCTCAAATTGCCCAAACAGCACAAGTTTTAAGACCCACAGCTGGAAGTGCAATACTTAGAACTGAAAAGAAAAAGGAAAAATCAGAGGTATTATTATTAAAACCGGATAAAGAAACTGACAAAAGAAACAATGAGGAGCTAAAAGATGAAATAATGACCAAACTAAATCACGTTAAAAATAAATTAAAAGTAAAGAGTATTAGACAGATGAAGAATAAAGGAGTAGTTTTAGAAGTGCAAGACAAAGAAGACCTAGAATTGATAAAAGGATGCAATTTGGAAACAATAGGTTTGAAAATTGAAAAACCTAAAAAAATCAATCCGTCGATAATTATATACGACATAGAAAAAGATCATAAGACGGACGAACTAAAAGAACAATTAATTAGTAAAAACTTTAGAGGTAAAACTGTAGAAGAAGAAAAAGAAATGAAGGAAAATATAAGCTTCGACCATAGTTTTAAGGCCAAAGATGAAAACAGATTAAATTGGATTGTCCAGATCCCAAGTAAGGAATACTGGGAGCTTTTGGAAAAAGGAAAAGTTTTCATGGCCTGGAGAGTTTATAAACTAAGAGAGTACACTAACATAGTTAGATGTTTCCAATGCCACGCATTTGGCCATATAGCTAAAGTTTGCAATGCACCAGATCAATTGTGTGAACATTGCGGTTCCAAGGAGCACACCAGAGAGAATTGTAGCAATAGAGAAAAACCAAAGTGCATAAACTGTGTTAGGGCTAAAAGAAAAGAAGTCGAACATAGTATACGGAATAAATATTGCCCGGAATATTTAAAATATTTATAATTTTATAAAAATAAGATAAAATGGAATTAAAATTTGCGCAGATAAATGCACAGAGATCTAGTGCAGCCGCTGCTAACCTTGAATTGATTATTAAGGAGAAAAATATTGACATATTATGTTTACAGGAACCGTACAGTTATAAAAATAAGGTTTGTGGATATAATTTTTCTGAAGCAAGAATCCTTCAACCCACTGAAGGTTACCCATGGGTGGCGGCGGTTATAAACTGTAAAAATATTGAAGCTTTGAGTTTTCCGGGCAATGAAGAACATATAATGTGTTTCCAAATCAAAACCAAAACATTTGAAATTTTCATGATTAATGTTTATTGCCAATTTTCTAAGCCCATTGAACCATTCCTCGATAAAATAAATAATATACTTAATAAACTACAAGGTAAAGAAATAATAATTACTATGGACTCAAATGCATGGTCCGAATCTTGGTTCTCCAAAGAAACTAACGAGAGAGGAAGACTTATTGAGGAATTCTTAACAATAAACGACCTACAAATTATCAATAAACCTAACCATGTATCGACATACGTTACATCAGCCTCAGAGTCTAATATAGACCTGTTGTGCCCGGCGATACTAACCGCAACTCAGCAGTATGTAAAATCTAGGTCGGGCCAACGAAATCCATCAGACGCGCTAGGAATTCGCTGATCACCGAATCAACAATACAAATAGGGCAATGACACTTGCGAGTCGTCAACCCTCAAGGAAGATTCAGCGAATTCCTCAAGCGCCACAATATAAAAGCACGGGCAAATCGCCCGACAACCATCTTCGGATCATAAGTTTAGGCCGTCACCATCAAAGCCTGCTGTAATCATAGCAAGGGTACTTCCAACCGTACCTAAGCTAATAAATCTCTCGTTTTCACTCGAACACCGGTGAATTCTCATTCTTCGACCGCTCCCGCACCCACGAGATCCCTCAACAATATACAAGTGCTAACTGTGGCACAACAGACCTAACATTGGCAAGCTCTAATTTAACTACAAAATTAATCGACTGGACCGTCAGTAATGAATGTACAACCAGCGACCATAATCTAATATTATTTAAAATAAAAATAAATGATGAAAATAGAACAAAATATAACTGGACAAAAATAAATAAATATAATCTCAAAAAAGCTAACTGGGATAAATTTGATGAAACAGTAAAAATAAAATTAGATAACAATACAATGATAAGATTAAAAAATGAGTCCTCAAATACTGCTGTAAAATTATTTAACAAAACACTAGAACAATGCTGTAAATCCTCAATACCAGATAAGAAAATAAAAACAGATCAGTTCCATGGTGGAACAATGAATTAAAGGAAGCTAGGAAAAGTGTTAATAAGATTAAAAAACCATTGTTAAGAGCTAAAAAACTAAATTTCGAAACAACATTAATAGACCGGTATGCTAAAGATTATAAAATAACAAGAAATAAATATGTAGCACTAATTAAGAAAACAAAAAAGTCAACATGGAAAAGCTTTGTTGATACTCAAGGAAATAAAGATCCCTGGAGTTTGGTTTACAAAATTGTCAGAAATAAAATCAAAAAAGATGCATGCATGAGCTCATTGGTTTTATCGACGGGAGAAATTACATACACTTGGTCTGATACTATGAAAGCTTTAATAAATAAATGTGTCCCGAATGATAATACCGATAATGAGAATGAAATCCATGCAAATATAAGGAATAAAAATAAGGAATATTACAATAGTAACTTGGAACCTGATATAGAAATTAACGAAATTAAGTCTTCAATAAATAAGTGCAGAAATCGAAAGGCTCCTGGTTTAGATGGTTTCACTTCTGAAATAATTACAAAACTTTGGACATGTAACCAAGATATAATGTATAACCTTTTCAACAATTGTCTCAGGAGTTCTACCTTTCCGACGGAATGGAAGAACGCGAAATTAAAAATAATATTAAAGGACCAATTAAGAGATAAAACAAATATTAACTCTTACAGACCAATCGCGCTGCTATCAGTGTTAGGCAAAATTTTCGAAAGAATTTTAGTGCAAAGAGTTCAACAACAATATATTGACAAAGGATTGCAAAATTTAAAACAATACGGTTTTAGATCAAGAAAATCAACTGAATACGCACTAATTACATTAAAAAGAGGCCTAATAGATAATAATATGAAATATATTATGGGAATATTTATAGACATCGAAGCCGCGTTTGATCACCTTTGGTGGCCTGCTATATTGAATAGACTAATTGTAGCAGAGTGTAGCTCAAATATAATAAGATTAATGAAGAGCTACTTCCATAAAAGAAAAATGTATATAGATTCTAAATTCGATAAAATCTCAAAGAAAATGAAAAGAGAATGCCCGCAGGGGTCTGTGATTGGCCCCATGGCATGGGGATGGTGCATGGACCTTCTGCTGGATCGTTTGCAGATGAACTCGGAAGAAAATGATTTGGATGCTGAATTTATCGCATACGCGGATGATTTAGCGATAGTAATAAAAGGAAACTCTAGAATCGAACTTGAGGAATGTGCAAAAAGTATATTACAAATATTAGCAAATTGGTGTGAAGAAAACAAATTAAAAGTATCAATAGATAAATCAAAAGCGATGATGTTAAAAGGAAAATTAAACAAAAATAGATTACCAATAATAAAAATTAATAATGAAAAAATAAAATACACAACAAAAATAAAATATTTAGGAATGATCATCGATGAAAACCTAAATTTTACAGAACATGCAAAATATATAAGGAATAAAATATTAAAATTTTCTATGGCACTTAAAAAAGTTGCCAGAGTCTTGGGGATTAAAAACCCATATTACAAATATTATGTACTGTACGGCACTCAACTCGCGAATTGACTGATGATCAAAAGCACGATGGCCGTTGCGCTCTACGGTAAATTAATGCCGTGAGGGCTAGTTATAAATGTGATGTGGTTTATGATGTGAAATGATGAACGATGATAACACGTAATAAATAATCGTATATTTATATGTTAATGTACAATATGATAGTTGAATGTGACTATTCAAAGATGATGGGAAGACTTTGTAAAGACGTGCAAAGTCTGGAGTCGTGTAAAGACTGATGTGATAGTTAGAATACTGATATAAGACTGTCGAGTCTTCGATAGGATCGCCTTTACGAAGACTCGCTAAAACCTGAAGATGGGCGTGTTGCTGGTGATGAGATGCGGATTGGCTAATTCACATCCCTTGTTGATGTAGATAGGTGATGGAAGGGATATTCCAAAATATGGAAGAAGTGGAAATTAACCGCCCCTGTCTACCGGTCACCCTGAGGTAGTGACTGACCTGGGGGTGACTCTCGCGAGGCCCACACGTGCGGTGAACGGTACACAGGTAGTAAGGTCATAAAGCGCTCTGAGTTTAGGTAAACATACTAATCATTTTAAGGAACTCGATGGCTTTATGATTCTACTGTTGCGCCGCAACATGTACAATGCGGTGTTTTTGCCAATGGTTAAATATGGTTCATCTTTTTGGTATGACGTCGTTCAAAATTCGCATAACTTAAGACATCTCTTGGCAACACAAAGATTATTATTATTAATTATGACTAGAGCATGCAGGACAACCTCAACAGTTGCAATGCAAGCAATTGCAGGCGTACTTCCGTAGGATCTAGAAATTATTGCCCAAGCGTTGATAAATAGGGTTAAAAGAAATATAAACACAAATTGGAAAATGTATACCTACCGAGAAAGAGAGACAATTGATCCAAACACTGAAAATAAAAGAATAAAGGAAGAAACAAAAAAGATAGAGGAAATTATTTATAAAGAATGGCAACAGAGATGGGACCTAGAATCTAGAGGAAGAATAACATATCAGTTTATAAAATATGTCACATTCGCTAAAAATAATCAATGGTTTAGACCTGGACGGTACTGCGTCTATATGTTAACCGGATACGGCTCGATCAATAGCTCCCTATACAGACGGGGAAGTATCAACATAAATAAATGCCAAATTTGCCGAATTGAAGAGGACAAACCTTTATAATAAAAAATTTGACAAATTGATAAGCAGCAGTATCAAGCGATAATGAGCGGAATGCTCGAGTCGCAAACCAATATGTAATTAAATGAAAAAAAAAATGTCCCTATCTACTGAGTCGCGCGCCAACCTCGGTAGAGTACGAAAGTGCTCCACATCGCTCCGCAAATTTTGTAAATTTCCTCGGGAAAAGTTACAGCGAAAATTCCGGAAACGTGTGGAAGTGTTAAGAAAACGCTGGGGAACAGTGTGTTAAAAGAATTAGAGTGCTGAAAGCGATACTCCGGAGGATATAAGGAGATTGCCAATCGGCGTACCCACGCGCGTCACCGACGCGGGACCGCCATCTTGATCGGAGGCTTCGCGTGGCTTCTCCTTGCATTAAAACCGCCACAGGGTGAACATAACGCGCTGGAATCCTGCCCTGTCACACAGGAGTGTGCACAACCACACCATACCATCGCCAAGGTAAATACACCAGTGCTAGTTCAAACATTAATCGTAAAAAAGTGCAAGAAATCGACAAAGTGAAAGTGTGGTGGAAAGTGGATTTCCAAGTAAGAAAGTGATGGAAGTGGGATATGACGGAAAATTTTCAAAAAACCGTCAGCAGCATGATTAGGAATAAGACTAAAAAGGGGGTAAAAATGGCGAGGAGAGATTTCTCCAGCTGGGTGAGAGGCTGGAGATTGGATGTGCACGTTGGCACATGAGGGCACAGATTAGATGTGTGAGAAGTGGGATAGTGGAGAGAGAAAGACCGACGAGGAGGAATATGCTACGTGTCAAACTTGGAGTGTAGCGGGAAATCATACTTAATGCGATAGGGTATCGTGTGGATGTTAAAGTCCGCCAGGCGTCGGACCAGCGGATTGATATGTCTATCGCAATTGAAGTTCGCCGTAAGTCTACCAACGTACGCGTCGATCGTCGGCGTCCTCGCGCGGAGGTGGAGCTTTTTCGTAGAATAGTCAGAAGGCAAATTTAGAATTAGTTTCAAGACTTTATTTTGAGCTATCTGCACCTTCTGCCGATTTTCCAGCGAGAGGCAGTCCCAGTAGACTAGCAGCCCGTACATTAACACCGGGCGGATGCACATACTATAGATAGACAAGCGGATATTCTCGAATAAATTTGACTGGGAAAATAAGTGGGGCCTGAGGGCGGCCGCAACCTTGTGCATTTTGGCGATGCGGTCGCTCACAGCCGCACTCCAGGTAAGTTTGGAATCCAGGACGACCCCGAGGTACGTGACCTTGCGGGACCATTGAATCGAATGTCCATTAACCATTAGGTTATCAATGAGGTGACCACGTTGGCGCGAGAGAAGAATGGCCTCCGTCTTGCTGGCATTTATCGCGAGCTTCCATTGCCCGAAGAAATCAAGAACCGAATCCAGGTATCTCTGAAGGCGATCACGCGCCAACCACGGCCGACGCGACTCAGTGAGGAGCGCGGTGTCGTCCGCAAACAGTGTCAGCGTGCAAGCGGGGAAGGTGGGGATGTCGTTTATATACAGGTTAAATAGCACCGGGCCAAGGATCGAGCCCTGCGGTACACCCGCCGGGACCGGCCGGGCACCTGACGCAGCCCCGTTGACTCGAACATAAAAAGACCTGCCGGCCAGGTATGACGCAATCAACTTTAGGAACCCGCCTCGAAAACCGAGGACTTGGAGTTTGAAAATCAAGGCGTCGTGCCAAACCGAGTCAAAGGCCTTCTGGAGGTCCAGGAGGACCATTGCCGTTACGTGTTTGATGTTGAAGCCGTGCGTCACCTGCTGGGCGATGCGCACGGTCTGGTGGATTGTGGAGTGATTTCGCCGAAAACCAAACTGCTGCGGGATAATTGTGTCATTCTCGGCTGTGAATTTCCTGACATAGTCGTGGATAACTGACTCAAACACCTTACCCAGGATGGAGGGGAGACTTATTGGACGATAGCTGGATGCTTGGTTTTTTGGTTTGCCGTGTTTATGGAAGGTGGACGCGCGGAACCGAGGATGGAAGCAAGTAAATTTGTCAGGGTGGGCAATGTCGTAGGAAGAGTTTGAGAAGTGCCTGTGGAGGATTTTTCCACTGTGGTTCGAGGCGTAGTTATTCCATAGCGGGTGTCTGGCGTTAAAGTCACCCCCGATAATAAACGGGGAGCCCGTGTTGGTGAGCATGTCAAGCATGAGTGGAGTCAGTTTGATTTTGGGCGGAACGTAAACCACACCGATGTAGACCGAGGGCGAATCCGGTTTGATGAGGCAGTGCTCGACCGGCACGGGGGGTGGGTGAGTAATAGCTCTAAAAGCGAGGGCGCGGTGGATCAGAATAGCTACCCCGCCCCCCCTTCGGTCCCTATCGTGTCTAGTGACCTCGAAGTCGGGAACGGTGACACTGTCCGCTGGCGCCAGTCGCGTCTCCGTGAGGAGGAGTATCTCGGCTTGTTCTTGCGCAATGCTGAGCAAGAGCTCGTTTCTGTTTAAGTTAAACGAACGGATATTCCAGTGTAGGATTTTGGGGAGGGAGGCCATTCTAATCCAGATTACTCAATACTTCAATGAACGCTTGGAACTATTCGCTGTTGGTATTGCAGCTCGCTAGTTTGTTATTTAACTTCCTAGTGGAAGAAAGCATGAGATTAATATCTACAAGTGATTTTAGTTTGTTGACTTCGGCCGCGAAGTTTCGGAATCTTCCGGATTCCTCACCGGTGGAGTGTAAGGGGGCCGGCCGCTCACCGAGCCCCTCGCCGCGGGCGCCGATTCCTCTCGTCGTGTCCGCGATGGATAGTCCCCGCCCGGGGATCGACGCTGGTCGCGAAGTTTTTTCCAGATGTACCGGTATGTTCACAAGTTTTGTGTTAGCACGCGTGGGCTTGTTCTCCCGAACATTTAGGTAATTTAGGAAGGCCGGGCACTTACAGAAGTTTGCCGTGTGCGGGCCCTTGCAATTTGCACAGGAGGGGGTGACATCCAGTGGTTTGATGGATTTCGACGTGTGATGGTCGCCGGCGCATTTCACGCAAGGGGGGGGGGGGGGCTACGTTACATTTCGTGGCCGAATGGCCGATCGCCTGGCAGCGATAGCACTGAGTAAAGTTCTTTTTGGGAAAGAACTTGTCCCAATACACACGGATGCTAAAGAGATAGCTGATTTTATTAACCGTGCCCAGGCTGGTTCCCGCAGGAACGTTTACCCTATAAACTGGCCTGTTTACGGATTTGCCGATGCACGAGCAGTTTACCGGATGTAAATTTGCCCTGCGCAATTCCATGAGTACCTCCTCCGCGGGAGTCGGCGGAAGTCCCTTCAGGGCCAGGCTTAAGATCTTTTCACTACTGGGCGTGAAGGTAAAGAACGGAGAGTTGTTGTCGCGTAGGAATTTGATTAATTTGGTATGGGACCCTTTATTGTCAAATTGGACACGGATGCCCTCCTTTAAGAGTTTAAGTTTAAACGTTTTTCCGCATAGTTCCGTTAACTGTTGCTCAAGCACGTGCGCCGAGCATGAATACTTTGTGATGTAGATGGGGGGGGGGGGGTCTTAATAGAGACGCGGCCCATCAGCGGCCTGTCGCTCAATACGCGGGGTTTGAGTGCGCTTGTGCCGGGGCGACCGTTGACCGAGGCACGGCCAGAAGTAGAGGGGACAGGCGGGCAGGGGTCCTATGTATCTGCGGCGAAGGCACGCGAGAGGGGTGAGAAACAGTTTGAGGTGGTAACATTGGGGATTTCCGTTGTTTCAACCATGTTTCTAGGGACTGAGTCACAATTTTAGACAAGGCCCGAAAATGGACCGGCGTTCGCGTCGCGGTGTTAGCCGAATATGCCCTCGACAGAATTGACAGCATAGAGCGATCAATGTTCGCGTCGGAGATGGAGGAAAAAATGCCACCTGTGTTGTCGCTAAATCTGTCGCAAGTGGAGGAACTATGGTCCTGCAGTTGAACAGGGACGTTGAATAATTTGATGGTACGGGCGGCTTTTTCCCGGGAGGGTTCGAAGTGGTCCGAAGAATTGACTGATTCTGCGGAATGTCGGAAGGAGGACGGCGAGAAGGAACGGTTTATACTTACCGGACTGGCGACAGCTTCCTTACGTTTAGCCGGGGCAGAGGTGTCTTGTTTGGTTTGCGAGATCGCAGCCAGGGAGGATCTGGTTAGCGTGAGGCCTTGCTTCCTTGAGAAGGACGTCTTTTTCGGGGCTGTGCGGGTCCTCGCAGAAATCGGAATGGACGATAAAGATCCAGGCGTGATGCGTGCCTTGGCGGCCATGGGCCGTTTACGGCAGCCACTGAGTAGCTCCGAGTTCATGCCCGAAGGCACACTCGCCGGTGGGGTCGACCCTCCCACGCAGGGAGAGAATCGACCACGACAGACACTGTGAGGTAACTGAATTGAGGCGCAGCGGAATGCTGCACGTAAGAACTAGCAGCGCGCGAGCACGCGAGACACACAGGGCACAGGCACGGAGCGACGAGCGGACAAGTCTGATCGCCACGGGTGCTGGACGCCGAATGAATGACAGAAGTGATCCGTAGAAAACTTGAAAACCTCTAGATGACCGGGTTGGTTCCTGCTTCCTTTTTTTTTTTTTATAATTTGGCAAGGACTTGGGGAGGGGGAGGTGGGGGGAAGAGAGTGAACGAAGAGAAGGAAGCACCCAGAAAAATAGTAAGATGCGAAGAGCGCAAATTTTCCCCCCGGTTACCCCCTCCTGCGGGTTGTGCCGTGCCTGCTAGCTCGCGGCCAGCTCACCGGCAAACCTGAAGATAAGTGTGATGTTAACCACGTGATGTGGGAGGAATACAGCCATGAAAGATGAAAAAATATGGAGGAAAATTTTCAAAAAACCACCAAATAGAATAGCATAGGAACATAGAAATAATACAAGAGAAATGAGAAAGACTCAGCTGGGTGAGGCTGAGGCGCGGCGCATGCGGACGCAACAGGCGCGAGTGCGCAGCGAGACAGTCGGGTGGGCGGGGGGGGGGATAGCAAGGGGTATAAACGAACGAGGAAAAACAACGCGCTCGCACCAACCCAGGCGCAAATGAAAGAGCAAGGCCAGTGAAATCAAGGACTCGAGCCCACTTAGGCGCGATCAAATCTGGAGTTAAGTGGGAATTTGAATTTGATGCGGTATGGTATCGTGTGGATGTTGACCTCAGCCAATCCACGCACCAAGGGGTTCGCGTGCTTCTCGCAGTTCACGCCGGCGATAAGTTTGATAACGAAGGTCTCGATAAGCGGAGTCCTAGCATAAAGATGGAGTCTTTTAGTGGAAAAACAGGGACTCACATTGAGAATGGTTTTCAACACCTTATTTTGGGCAGTCTGGACTCTGCGCCGGGCCACGGAGTTTAAGCAGTCCCAGTAAACTAATAAGCCATACGTTAAGACAGGGCGGATGCACATGCGGTAAATGGCAAGCCGGATATTCAGGTGCAGATTCGACAGGCGCGACAGGTGGGGTCTGAGGGCGATAGCGACCCTGTGCATTTTATTAATGCGGTTATTTGCTGCCGCCAGCCAGGTAAGTTTTGAATCCAAGACAACGCCAAGATAGGTGACCTCGTCTGACCATTGTATCTCATGGGTGTTTACCACCAGACACTTAGCTGAGTGACGGCGAGGGCGCGCGAAGAGGATGGCCTCGGTCTTGGAAGCATTAATGGCCAGCTTCCAATGCATACAAAATTCCAACACGATGTCTAAATAGCGCTGAAAGCGGTCACGAGCCACGTGTGGCTTGCGGGAGGTGGTAAGGAGCGCCGTGTCGTCCGCAAACAAAGCCAGCGCGCAGTTAGTCAGGGTGGGGATGTCATTCATAAATACGTTAAAAAGCGTGGGCCCGAGAATCGAACCCTGCGGAACCCCAGCCGAAACCGGTCGAGCACTCGACGCGGCCCCGTTCACCCGGACATAAAAAGTTCTACGCATCAGGTAGGAATCAATCAACTTCAGAAGCTCGCATTGGAAGCTGAGATCATCAGCTTCCAATATTGGAAAAATTGATTTATACTGTTCAGGTGATTCTGCAACTTGGTGCAGAGAAGTGATGGGCTCCAACAGGACGTAAGGATTGCTGTGTCGTCTGCGAAGAGGGCGAGGATCGACTTATCCGATCTAGGGATATCATTTATGAAGGAATGTTAGTTTAAGTGTAAGACGTATTCGATGCCGAGCGGTGGGGAGTAGCAAAGGACTAGCGACGGCCGTGGCCGATCGACGTCGACGGTCGCGTGGCAGTTGTCGATTAAAAAGCGTGAGAGAAGTGTCTGTCGAAACGAAGATCCGTATTATTTTTATTATTCTGATTATTCTGATTATTCTTATTATTCTTATTCTTATCATTATTGTACTACTACTACCTACGTAAATAAATATTCCTACATTTATGTACAAGCTAAAAAGCAGGGGCCCAAGGATGGAGCCCTGGGGGACTCCAGCCACGATGATAGTGAGTGGGGATACGTCGTTGCATAGTTGTACATAGAATTTCCTGTTACATAAATAGTTGTGGATAAGCTTGATTAGATTAGGATGGAATTTTAGTGTGATGAGTTTGAAGATTAGGCCCTCATGCCACACGGAGTCGAACACTTTCTGTAGGTCGAGAGAGACCATAGCGTGGAGATACGATTTATATTGCAATTATGGGTTAGATATTGCGATACCCGAATTAGTTGGTGTATGGAGGAGTGTTTGGGTCTGAATCCAAATTGTTCATTGATAAGTATGTTATTTGAGTTAATGTGGATAAGTAGCATTTTTTGTATGATAATTTCGTAGATTTTTGTAAATCTTCATCGAAGTAAACTGATAGGCCTATAGTTAGTAGGGAGCTTGTGGTCCTTTCCCGGTTTGGGAATCGGGATGATTATTTATTTAGGGAGGTTTTGGTGAGTTTAAAGCTAGGAAGGCAGTAAGCAGAAATGAAAATGATTTTTGGTTTGATTAGTAGTATAGCGACTGACTCAATGGGATTTGTAGGGGACAGGTTGAGTACTTTGTATGGAATACTTTTATGTATGAATAGGGCAACCCCACCACCTGGATACGAGTCAGACCTGTCTTTTCTGACAATGGAATATTCGGGGAGAAATAGGTTTTTTTCCGGAGACAACCAGGTTTCCTGAACTGCGGCTATTGCAATATTATGGTTAAGTAGGAATGAGTGAAACTCGGTTATTTTATTGACAATGGAACGTGCATTCCATGACATGATATTACCAAGGATATTGGTAGCCATTTCTAATCAAATAGATTTGAAGCAGCTTTAGCTACGGCATTAAATTTGGTAATAGGATCGTTCGTCGAGGATAGAATCGTCTTCAGGGATTTGAGCTCGTCTATGGCCTTTCTAAAGTCGAATAGCTTTGAAATGTCGTTCCACAAACATTGGAATTCTTGGAATTCATTTAGTTGGGGTGGTAAGCCCGTGTTTACAGTAGATGGCGGAGGGGGGGTAATAGAGGATTTAAGGACGTCGCTGAATATTTTTGAACGCTTGCCTAGGTATGCTTGTAGCTTAGGGCACTTCGAGTAGTTGGCGGTGTGTTCATCTGAGCAATTTGCGCATTTGGGAGGTTGTTCAGGAAGTTTGGTGCAATTCCTAGTGGGATGATCTGAGCCGCACTTTACGCACTTGTTGGTTTTGTTGCAATTGACGGAGGAATGGCCAAAGTCTTGGCAACGGAAACATTGCGTGTAGGGCAATTTGTTATTGTAACTGTGAGGTTTTAGGTTGTTACTTTTAAAGGTTCGGGCTGACCACAAATAAGTTCCACTTTATGTTTAGGTAACGGTATATAATTCACTGTTGCACAATGGTACGAAATTACAATGGTTCTCGTGTTACTTGATGTCCGTAGTATTACCGTAAGCGTAGTCTCTTGGTCCGGGTGTGTCCACACAAGGGAGCACGGTCGGAGCCTGACAAGAGTACTGTCTTATAGGTCTCTACTAACGTGAGCGATACGTTATGGACAAGCGTGCCGTAAGGTGTTGGCTATGTCCACACAAGGGAGCAATGCCTGGGCCTGGCTAGTTCTTGATCTTTGGATGTCCGCACAAGGGAGCGTCTTTAGATCGGTGAACTCACTTGTCCATAAAAAGCTATTCCCGGACCCCTTTTTATTCTTTGCGGGAGGGCCCGAGCCAGTGTGAGTGGTGGAGGGGGAGAAGCAACGCGCAAGCGCACAAGGGTTGACCACGTAGCGGGGGTGCAGGTAGCAGGGTGACGGGGGCGCTAGTCTGGTGGCCGCCCGGTGCACTACCTCCCTTAGGCTAGGCGCTACATTATTAAATTTTTCCCAGTACATCCTGGTGTAGAAGATAAAATTTAACACGCGCAATTGGGCAAGGGACGTACCAGGCGCAAAGGAGATCATGTAAATTGAAAAATTGTTTTTGGTAGTTAGTACCGAGCAGTTGATAGGGTTAAGTGTTTCCGATCTTATTTCTTCCAGTAGCTCGTCAGTGTTGACTGAGGATAGGCCTTTAAGGACCGCTGTGAAGGGTCGTTCTGAGGGTAGGGTGTATGCGTGAAACTTGAGGTTCGCGTTCTTGAAGTTTGTCTTGGCTGACAGGAATGCCTTCAGTTCAAAGAACTGGGTGCGGATCTGGTCACCCAGGAATTTGAGGTTGAATTTATTCCCCACGACTGCCTTGAGATTGTTGCTAAAGGGCACGAAGTCCCTTGGCATGACCTGAACATATAATGGGGGGGGGGGGGGGGCGTGGACCGTTACTTGATGAGTTTTCTGTTTTCTTTAGATTGATGTTAGGTTGAGGGGGAGGATCGTTTTGCTGGTCGGCAAATTGGGAGAAGGTGTCCGTATTGAATAGTTTGAAACGGTTAGTTAGCTTGACTGTTTTGTTTGAGGAGGCAGGAGCCTCCACTTTGAGTTTTTTCGTTGCATCCATGATGCGAATGGGTATCTTACCTTGCACTGTTTTTACATCGGTGGAAGGCTGTGGCGGAGTTTCTGCATCTGGAGAGCTTGTACTTGTGTTTGGAGACGCATGAGCAGTGCGTTTCCTGGAGTTTGTCCTATGATCACTATCCAGCTCGATTTGGTGGTGGTCAGACGAAACTGGATTCGAACTCGAAGGAACGTAATGCTTAAGGGAGCACAATCCCGACCGATCAATCAGTTAATCACTAAATCACTTCAAGTGCCGCACGACAGTACCGACGAACGACTGTGTCAGAGACTGACCGAATGGCTGTAGTCAGAGACTGACCGATGACCGAATGGCAGTCAGAGACTGAATGTGGGTTGGTTCCTGCTTCCTTTTTTTTTTTTGATTGTCAATGATTTGGGGTGGGGAAGGTGGGCGGAAGAAAGAAGGGGGACGAAGAGGTGGAGGCACCCAGAAAGAATTAAGATGTGCAAGAACGCAAATTTTCCCCCTAGTTTTTTCCCCTCCTGCAGTTGGTGCCGTTCCTGCCAGCACGTGACCAGCTTACCGGCAAACCTAAGGGTGGCATGTTGTTAACAACATGATGTGAGTGGGTATGGGATAAATACAGTCATGGGAGGTAAAGAATGTGGCGGAAAATTTTCAAAAAACCACTAAATGGGATAGATTAATGCATAAGAATAATGGGAGAATAGAATGAATGTGCCTCAGCTGGGTGAAGCTGAGGCGTGATGCGCGCAGGCGCGATGAGCGCAGATGCGTAGCTAGTCAATCCAGGGGGGGGGGGGGGGAGAATAGTGAGGGGTATGAAGAGAAAGAGAAGGATTTTGAGCTCGCGCCGTCTCAGGCACGATTTGAACCTAAGATAAGGAAAGTAAATGGACAACAAAAATAATTAAGGGCTCATGCCTAGTCGGGCACGATCGAACCTGGAGTTAAGTGGGAATTTGAATTTAATACAGTAGGGGATCGTGTGGATGTTGACATCAGCCAACCCACGCACCAGCGGATTTGCGTGCTTTTCGCAGCTCACGCCCGCAATGAGTTTTTTGACGAAGGTCTCGATCAACGGAGTCCTTGCGGAGAAATGGAGCTTTTTGTGGAGAAATAGGGGGTCACATTAAGGATGGTTTTTAGTACCTTATTTTGGGCAGTCTGGATCCTACGCCGCAGTGTAGAATTTAGGCAGTCCCAGAAGACTAGGAGGCCGTATGATAGCACGGGGCGGATGCAAGTGCGATAGATGGCGAGCCGGATGTTAAAGTGCAGGTTCGATTGGCGCGACAGGTGAGGTCTGAGGGCGGCTGCAACCTTGCGCATTTTGTTAATGCGGTCATTGACTGCCGCAGTCCAGAGAAGTTTTGAATCCAGAACAACACCAAGGTAGGTGACCTCATCGGACCATTGAACCACGTGGGCGTTTACTACGAGACATTCAGCGGAGCGCCGGAAAGGGCGCGCAAAAAGGATGGCCTCGGTCTTGGAGGCATTTATGGCCAGCTTCCACTGCATGAAGAAGTCGAGGACAGTGTTTAAGTATCGCTGGAGGCGATCGCGAGCCACCCGCGGTTGCCGCGAAGTGGTGAGGAGCGCAGTGTCATCCGCGAACTAGGCCAACGCGCAGGTAGTGAGGGTGGGGATGTCATTCATGAAAAGATTGAAAAGTATAGGACCGAGGATAGAGCCCTGCGGAACCCCTGCTGAGACCGGTCGAGCATTCGACGTAACTCCATTTGCCCGGACATAAAAGGATCTATCCAACAGGTAGGAATCAATCAACTTCAGAAGTTCACAACGGAAACCAAGGGCTCGTAGTTTGAAAATTAGGGCATCGTGCCAGACAGGGTCAAAGGCTTTCTGGAGATCCAGGAGAACCATTGCCGTGACGTTTTTGATGTTGAAGCCATGAGTCACCTGTTGCGCGATGCGAGTAAGCTGGTGCAAGGTCGTGTGCTTCCGTCGGAAGCCAAACTGCTGGGGAACAATTGTGTCATTGTCGAACACCTTGCCCATTATGGAAAGGAGGCTAATTGGACGGTAGCTAGAGGCTAGGTTTTTGGGTTTGCCTGGCTTGTGGATGGCCGAGACACGGGCCAGTTTCAACGAGCCAGGAAAGTAAGCGGTGCGTAAGCAAAAACGGAAAATGTAGTACACTTGGCAAATGAGCTTTTTGGAAGCGTTCTTTAACATTTGGGAACCCCAGACGGCCGTCACCCGGAGATTTTTTGTCGCCAAGGCGTGAAATAATTTTGCGGATGCTGAGGGGAGAGAGCCCGGAGCAAAGAAAGTTGGAACGAGGAGTGGAAGCTCTCCGAAAATCGGAAATAAAGTCCTTAATCTCAGCCTCGCGTAATGTGCTGAGGGAGCAAGCCTCCCTGAAAACGGACTCGAACTGCTGAGCCCATAGTTCGGCTTTTTCCTCCGCCGAGCAAACATCAGTGCCAAGATTGTTGAATGTGGGTAACTTGTGCCTTTCAAATTTATTAGTGATAGCGGCGTAGGTCGCCCAGAAAGTGGGGTCGGGCTTTCGGAAGGAACCGAGTTTGTTTATCCATACCTTATTCCTAAGGTAGGAATAACTTTTAATACCTGCGGAGAGGTCTTTGATAACATCGTTAAGGTGGGGAAGCCCCAAACGCTGAGCTAGTTTTCTGATTTTTCGCCTTCTCCGAATGGGGGCGGATAGATAGTCGTCATTGAGTAGGAACCCATGACGCGTAGAGATTGTATTAATTTTGGTCGTTGCAAGACGGACGGAGGAGTGCATATGTGTCGTAACGTTATTTATACAATCATCAATGCAGGAGCTAGACTCGAAACCCGTTTTCAGGGGGAAGCCGTTTGAAAGATGGCGGTAGAGCTTCTAGTCGATGGTCCGATCGAGGCCAGTGCCAGAGTGAGACAAGGCAGGCATAAGAGAAACCGGAACGTGGTCAGAGGGACCAAGCTCAAGTGTGCTACATTTTAGAGAGTGATTGAAGGAGGAGAGAAAAATGTCCAACGTAGAGGCACAGCACCGAGGAGTAAAATAAGTGCATTTGTCGGGATAAATAATATCATAGGCGGAATTTGAAAAATGATTGTGTAAAACCTTGCCGCTAATGTTAGAGCAGTGGTTGTTCCATAATGGGTGCTTGGCGTTGAAGTCGCCCCCGACAATGAAGGGAGAGCCCATACCGGTAATCATGTCGAGCATGAGCGGGGTCAGCTTGACTCTAGGCGGAGCATAAACTACGCCAATATAAACCGCAAGCGAATGGAGCCGGATGAAGCAATGCAAGGCACGGTGGATCAAGATAGCCACCCCACCTCCACTGGAATTTCGGTCGTGTCTGATTACCTCGAAGTCCGGGATCGAGATACTTTCGCCCGGTGAAAACCGCGTTTCGGTGAGTAGCAGAATCTCGGCCTGCTCTCGGGCGATGAGGAGCAGGAGCTCGTTTTTGTTCACATGGAACGATCGAATGTTCCAGAGCAAGATCTTTGGTAGGGAAGTCATTTTAGTCAAGATTTCCCAGGACCTCCACGAATACTTGGAATTTCTCGCTGTTAGAGGTGCAGGCCGAGAGTCTGCTATTCAGATCGTGCACGAGCGATAACATGAGTTTTACGTTTACTAAGGAGTTCAGCTTTTTGAACTCTGCCATGAGGTTGTGAATGCTCCCGACCTCCTCGTGGACAGAAAAGTTTGGGGTCGACCGTGTGCCGGGTCCTCCTCCGCGCGCCCCGACGCCCCTTGTGACGTCAGCAAAGGATAATCCGCGGCCGTGGGTAGGCGCGGCTCGGGGGATTTTTACCGGGGGTTCCGGCAAGGGAACAGCGGCGGTGGGTGGAATTTTAGGGGGTTTAGGGTCACGGACGCTGAGGTAGTTCAGGAGAGACGGACATTTTGAGAAATTGGCCGTGTGCTGGCCTGAACAGTTAACGCAGGTAGGGGGGGTTTCCGGAGTTTTAGCGCACTGGGATGTGTGGTGGTTATGGCACATTTCACGCAACGGGGAGCCACATTGCAATTTGTGGCGGAGTGACCAAAAGCTTGGCACCGGAAGCATTGGGTGTGGGATTTTTTTGAGAAGAACTTATCCCAATATACCCGGATGCTAAACAGGTAGCTCAGCTTAGTGACTGAGCTGAGGGAGGTACCTGCAGGGAAATTTACTCTGTAAACCGGCCTGTTTGCCGATTTACTGATACAGGCACAGTTTACCGGATTTAGATTTGATTTACGGATCTCGTCGAGGACCTCCTCGGCGGGAGTCGGTGGAAGCCCTTTCAGGACAAGGCTGAGGATTTTTTCCGAATTTGGCGTGAAGGTAAAAAATGAGAGATTTTTTCCCGTAGGAAGAGAATAAGTTTTTCGTGAGAGGCTTTGTTGTCAAATTGGACTCTGACACCTTGCTTGAGGAGCTTTAATTTAAAGGTTTACCCACACATCTCAGTGAGCTGCTGCTCGAGCGTGTGGGCTGAGGACGAGAACTTGGTGATGTATATTGGGGGAGTTTTGGCCGTGGGCCGTCCCGATGTGGAATTTGCGTCGGTAGGACGAGAGTTTGGTGCATTTGCACCGGCGCGATTTTTAGCCGGGGCCCGGCGGGGGCTGGAAGGGGATGGGGGGCGCGGGTCTACCGCCTCAGCGGCGAAGGCTCGCGTGAGGGGTGAGAAGCGGTTGGAAATGGGTATGTTAGCAACGTCGAGCATCTCGACGTTGTTTTGAGAAGCTAGGTCAGGGTAAACGCAAGCCGAGGCCGACCTTGACGGAGGTGGCGACACGGAAGCGCGGTTTACCGTCGCGATGGACGAGCTGTAGCTAAGACAGTTTATAGGGCTATAGTTTGAGTTATTAGCGGAACTAAAACTATTTACACTATGGGAGATGTTCTCCTGCAGATCCACCGGGATGTTAAATAATCTGACTACACGCGCGGCTTTTTTCCGCGGGTACTCGAAGGCTTCCTGTGAGCTTATTGATTCGGAGGAGCAAGGGGGGGTGATGGCAATCGGTCCAGGGTGGTTGCCTGGCGCTCGGATGGTTAGCGGGGAGTTAGAGCGGGAATCACTCACCGATGTAGTGGAGTTATCCGCATGGATACCCGGAACGGAGGCGCTTGCAATTCCTTGCGTCGCTGGAGACGCAGCCGATGAGGTTTTGGTGATGGCGAAGCCTCGTCTTCTTGGGATGGAGGATCTTGGAGCTGGACGGGATCCAGCTGGAACCGTTGTTGATCCAGACGGTGCACGGGCCTTGGCGGCCATGGGCCGTTTTCGGCAACCTTTGAGTAGATCTCCGGTTTTGCCTAACGGCACACTCACGGTTTGTGGCCAGTCCTCCCTCAGGGGGAGAGGACGACCACGAAAATAAGGACTAAGCACAATTCACGAGGGGCGCGAAAGTTCGATGCTACACAACGAAGACTGTTGCTATGAAACACTGCAGGCGGAGCAACCAAAGCACGTCCGATCGCAACGACTGGAATGTACGAATGGAGCCACAGAGTGACCCTGACTCTTCTGCGAACAGAGTGAAGCCACAGAGTGAATTAACACAATGCTTGAAGGGTTGGTTCCTGCTTCCTTTTTTTTTTTTTTGATTTCGCAAAGGCTTGGGGAGGGGGAGGTGGGGGGGAAGAAAGAGAGAAACGAAGAGAAGGAAGCACCCGGAAGTTAGTAAGATGCGGAGCACGCAAATTTCCCCCCCGGTTACCCCCTCCTACGGTTTGTGCCGTGCCTGCCAGCACGCGGCCAGCTCACCGGCAAACCTGGAGATAAGCGTGATGTTAACCACGTGACGTGGGAGAGTATGGGAATACTACAGCCATGAATGATGAAAAAATATAGAGGAAAATTTTCAAAAAACCTCCAAATAGAATAGCATAGGAACATAGAAATAATACACGGAAATGAGAAAGACTCAGCTGGGTGAGGCTGAGGCGCGGCGCATGCGGACGCAACAGGCGCGAGTGCGCAGCGAGACAGTCGGGCGGGCGGGGGGGGGATAGCAAGGGGTATAAACGAACAAGCAAGGAAAAACAACGCGCTCGCACCAACCCAGGCGCAAATAAAAGTGCAAGACCAGTGAAATCCCGAACTCGAGCCCACTTAGGCGCGATCGAATCTGGAGTTGAGTGGGAATTTGAATTTGATGCGGTATGGTATCGTGTGGATGTTGATCTCGGCCAATCCACGCACCAAGGGGTTCGCGTGCTTCTCGCAGTTCACGCCGGCGATGAGTTTGTTAACGAAGGTCTCGATTAGCGGAGTCCTAGCATAAAGATGGAGTCTTTTAGTGGAAAAACAGGGACTCACATTGAGAATGGTTTTCAACACCTTATTTTGGGCGGTCTGGACTCTGCGCCGAGCCAAGGAACTCAAGCAGTCCCAATAAACTAATAGGCCGTACGTTAAAACAGGGCGAATATACATGCGGTAAATGGCAAGGATATGCAGGTGCAAGCGCGATAGGCGCGACAGGTGGGGTCTAAGGGCGGCGGCGACCTTGTGCATTTTGTTAATGCGGTCATTTGCTGCCGCCTGCCAGGTGTGTTTCGAATCCAAGGCAACACCAAGATAGGTGACCTCATCCGATCGCTAAGCAAGAACCCATGGCGTGTAGAGGCAGTGTTAATTTTAGTAGTCGCAAGTCGGACGGAGGAGTGCATCTGAGCCGTTATGCTACTTATGCAGTCGTCCATGGAAGAACTGGATTCGAAGTCCGTTTTCAGGGGAAAACCGTTAGAAAGTTGGCGGTAAAGCATCCAGTTGATGCTCCTATCAAGGCCAGTGCCAGAATGAGACAGGGCAGGCAGAAGGGAAACCGGAACGTGGTCAGAAGGACCGAGCTCAAGTGCACTACATTTTAGAGAATGATTGTAGGAAGAAAGAAAATGTCCAGCGTGGAAGGACGGCAACGAGAAGTGAGGAATGTACATTTATCCGGATAAATAATATCATAAGCAGAATTTGAAAAATGAGTATGAAGGACTCTGCTGCTGACATTGGAGCGGTGGTTGTTCCATAATGGGTGCTTGGCATTGAAATCACCCCCGACAATGAATGGAGAGCCCAAACCAGTGATCATGTCAAGCATGCGCGGAGTCAGTTTGATTCTGGGCGGAGCGTAAACTACACCAATCTAAATCGCGGGGGAATGGAGCCGGATGAAGCAGTCCTCAACCGGGATAGGAAATTTATGCGTGATAGCCCGAAAAGCCAGAGCGCGGTGAATCAAGATGGCAACCCCACCCCCATTTGAGTCACAGTCGTGTCTAATGATCTCAAAATCAGGGATTGAGATGGCCTCGGACGGAGAAATCCACGTCTCGGTGAGCAGCAGAATCTCGGCCTGTTCTCGGGCGATGAGGAGCAGGAGCTCATTTTTGTTCGCGCGGAAAGATCGAATATTCCATAGCAGGATCTTGGGTAGAGAAGCCATCTAATCAAGATTACCCAAGACATCCACGAACACTTGGAATTTCTCGCTGTTGGAGTGACAGGCCGAGAGTCTGCTATTTAAGTCACGCACAAGCGAGAGCATGAGTTTTACATTGACGAGCGAGTTCGATTTCTTGAACTCGGCCATCAAGTCATGGATATTGCCAACTTCCTCGTGGGCAGAGAATTTAGGAGCTGACCGTAGACCAGGCTCCTCGACGCGCGCCCCGACGCCCCTCGTGACGTCGGCGAATGACAACCCACGACCAGGGGCTGGCATGGAACGAGAAGTTATTACGGGAGGTACCGTTATGGGAAAAGCGGCAGCAGGCGGAACCTTGGGCGATTTGGCCTCACGGACGCTGAGGTAATTCAGCAGAGCCGGGCATTTCGAGTAGTTGGCCGTGTGCTGACCGGAGCAGTTGGAACAGGTGGGAGGTACGTCAAGTGACTTCGCGCACTGAGATGTGTGGTGGTCACCAGCACATTTAACGCAACGAGGAGCTACATTACAATTTGTAGCAGAGTGGCCAAAGGCCTGACATCTAAAACATTGGGTGTGAGATTTTTTAGAAAAGAATTCATCCCAGTAAATCCGGATACTGAATAAGTAACTCGTTTTGGCGACCGAGCCGAAGGAGGTGCCAGCAGGGAAGTTTATCCTGTAAACCGGTCTGCTAGCAGACTTGCTGATGCAGACGCAATTTACAGGATTCAAATTAGCTCTGCGAATTTTCTCTAGAACCTCCTCAGAAGGAGTCGGGGGAAGCCCTTTCAATACGAGGCTAAGAATCTTCTCAGAATTTGGCGTGAATGTGAAAAAAGGTAAATTGTTGTCGCGAAGGAACGAAATGAGCCTCTCGTGGGAGGTTTTGTTATCGAATTGTACCCTTACTCCTTGCTACAGGAGTTTAAGTTTGAAGGTTACCACCACACATCTCAGTGAGCTGCTGCTCGAGCGTATGGGCCGATGACGAATATTTTGTTATATAAATAGGGGGGGGTCTTGACCGATTGACGAACCGTTTGTGCGTTCGCATCGGAAGAACGGAGGCTGTGTGCAGGAGGTGCATTAGTACCGGACGGTTAGCGGCGGAAGCCTGCGGGGGCTAGGAGGAGTGGGGGGACGCGGGTCTACCACCTCCGCGGCGAAGGCTCGCGTGAGGGGAGAAAAGCGATTCGAAGTGGGGACGTTGATCACCTCACGCATCTCGAAACTTCGAGAATCCGAGTCGTGGCTAAGAAGGGGGGAGGCCGACCTGGGGAGGGGCGGCAACGCGGACGCTATGTTGGCGCAGGGAGACAAAGAACGGCTAAAACTAGAATTAAGAATATCCTTATGACTACTATTAGAACTATTATGAACACTATAATTAAAAACAAGATTAGAATCTACAACGCGATCAGAGGTGCGGTCTTGCAGCTCAACAGGAATGTTGAAAAACTTCGCGATTCGTGCAGCCTTTTCACGCGGAGGCTCGAATGCCTCCTGCGAGCCGAGCGAGTCGGAGGATCGGTGAGGGAAGATGGCGGCCGGACCAGGACTGTTGCCAGGCACGTGGTTTTTGGATGGAGAAAAGCTTGAAAATAGCTTACCGAGTCAGCAGGATTTTTTTGGGTTGTACCTGTAGCAGGAACGCCAGGAACGTTTGGCGTCGATGTTGACGCAGCTAGGGAAGCCCTTGAGAGGGCAAGGCCTCTTATCCGAGGAATGGCCGATTTCCGTGCCGGGAGAGAGCCGGCAGGCGAAGAAAAGAGTCCAGGAAGAACCCGAGCCTTGGTCGTCATGGGCCGTTTCCGGCAGCCTTTAAGTAGATCGTTGTTTTTGCCCAAAGGCACTTTCACAGTTTGTGGCCAGTCCCCCCTAAAAGGAGAAGACGACCACTAGATACTGAAGAACTAGAGCACTATAACACGCAAAGCGGAAACCAGAATGTTCGATGGAACAGGAAAGAAAAACAGTTGCTACGCGCGACGCACGAAGCACGACACGAGGCACGGAACACACTACGCAGCGATGGAACGATCGAACACGTCCGATCGCGACGGACGCTGGACGCAGAATGACGTAGAAACTGCCTACGAATGGGGAAGGGTTGGATCCTGCTTCCTTTTTTTTTTTTGGTTTTGGCGATGGTTTGGGGGGGAGAGGGGTAACAGGGAGCGACTAAGACTACGATGAGGTGGAGGCACCCTGGGAACCTGCGCACTTGTTGCGTGCTTTCTCCCCGTCTTCCCCTTCCTCCTGCAGTTTGTGTCGTACCTGCCAACGTTCGTCAGCTTACCGACAAACATGAAGGTATGTTGCAGTTAACTGCTTGAGGTGGGGGATATTTTCACTGAAAATTGGTGGAGGTGGGATATGGCGGAAAATTTTCAAAAAACCGCCAAGGATATGGATTAATACAAATGGAGGATAGAGTAAGAAACAACGGGGAATTGCTCCAGGAGGGTGAGGTGCTGGAGGTGGGCTGTGTGCGTGGGCACGTGTGGAATAGTTGGTAGAAGGGTGAGAATTAGTAACGTAGGGAACAGTTGTAAAAGATGAATCCCGGAGGAATCAGTCGGGGTGACAGTCGAACCTGGACTGGAGCGGGAACTTATATTTGACACGGTAGGGAAAATTGTGAATGTTGAAGTCCGCCAGGCGTCGGACCAGCGGATTTGCATGCTTGCTGCAGCTGAAATTCGCCATCAGTTTGCCAGTGTACGCGCTGATCAATGGCAGCTTTGCGCGAAGGTGGAGTTTCCTCGTGGAGAAGAAAAACTTTGTTCTGGGCTGTCTGGACCTTTCGCCGGTTTTCCACTGTAAGACAGTCCCAATAAGCAAACAACCCGTATGTCAGCACGGGGCGAATGCATATGGCGTAGATGGACAGGCGGACATTCACGTGCAGATTGGAGTGGAGGGACAGGTGCGGTCTGAGCGCGGCCGCAACCTTGTGCATTTTGGTGATGCGATCGTTGACTGCCGCACCCCAGGTGAGTCTGGAGTCCAGGACGACCCCGAGGTATGTGACCTTGGGGGACCATTGGACCGAATGTCCGTTTACCATAAGATTGTCGATGGTGCAGTTATGTTGTTTTGAGAATAAAATGGCTTCCGTTTTGTCAGCGTTAATGGCGAGCTTCCATTGCTTGAAATAGTCAAGAACCGAGTCAAGGTATCGTTGCAGGCGCTCACGCGCCACACGCGGTCGGCGTGATTCAGTAAGGAGCGCGGTGTCGTCCGCGAACAGCGCCAGCGTGCATGTGGGGAGGGTGGGAATATCGTTGATGAAGAGGTTGAATAGCACAGGGCCGAGAATTGAACCCTGTGGAACGCCGGCCAGAGCCGGCCGAGCACCCGACGAGATCCCGTCAACACGAACATAGAAGGATCTGTCGGCCAGGTACGACTTCATTAATCTCAGGAAGTCGCCTCGAAAGCCGAGGGCGTGGAGTTTAAAAATTAGGGCGTCGTGCCAAACCGAATCAAATGCCTTCTGGAGATCCAGAAGGACCATTGCCGCAACGTGGCCGATGTTAAAGCAGTGCGTAGCCCTTTGAGCAATACGCATTATCTGGTGGATTGTGGAATGGCCACGCCGAAAACCAAACTGTTGTGGGATGATTATGTTATTTTCAAGTGTGAATTTACTGACGTAATCGTGAATAATGGACTCAAAAACTTTGCCCAGGATGGAAAGGAGACTTATCGGACGGTAGCTGGGTGCAAGATTTTTAGGTTTACCGCGTTTGTGAGTAGCTGAGACACGGGCCAATTTCCATGGCTTCGGAAAATAGGCAAGACGCAAACAATAGCGAAAGATGTAGAACACCTGGCATATCATTTTTTTAGATGAGTTCTTTAACATCGGGGAGCTTATGAGGTCGTCTCCCGGCGATTTTTTGTCGCCGAGACACGAGATGACCTTGTAGATGCTACGAGGAGATAAGCCAGGGCAAAGCGGGTCGGAGTGGAAGAGAGCGGTATTATGGAGGGATGTAGTGAAGTTAGTAATTTCGGATTCGTGTGGGGTGGTAAGAGAGCGAGCCCCCTCGAAGACGGATTCAAACTGCTCTGCCAGAAGTTCCGATTTGCCCTCCGCCGAGCAGACGCTAGAGCTGCCGTCGTTAAGAATCGGCAATTTGGATTTGTCGAATTTTTTTGCCAAGGCGGCATAGGTTGCCCAGAAAGTGGTCGACCTTGCGGAAGGAACCGAGTCTGTCGACCCAGCCTTTGTTTCTAAGATAGGAAATTTGTCTCCTGATGCCGGCAGAGAGGTCTTTTAGGACGTCGCCAAGGTGGGACGAGCCCAGACGCTGGACCACTTTTCTCAATTTTCTTCTTCTGCGAATAAGAGTGGTCAAGTAGTCGTCGTTCAGAAGGAACCCATGGCGGGCGGTGGCAGTGTTAATTCTGCTCGTGGCCAAACGGACTGAGGAGTGCATGCAACCAGTAATGACGGCAATGCAATCATCGACGTCCGAGGTGGTAGTGAGTGTGTCCTCAGGGGGAAATTGTTAGTATGATGCCTATACGAGCCCCAGTCCACAACCCGGTCGAGACCGATCCCAACCTGAGGTGGAGAGGGCAGGAGTGTGACCGGCGCGTGGTCGGAGGGCCCCGGGTCAAGCGCCAGGCAGTCCAATGAGTAGTTTGTCGAGGACAGGAAAATGTCCAGTGTGGAAGAGCGAGTCCGAGGGGCAAAATGAGTGAATTTGTTTGGGTGTAAGATGTCGTATGAGGAGTTGGAAAAATGCTTATGGAGTGCCCTTCCATTCTGGTTAGAGGCGAAATTGTTCCATAGTGGGTGTTTTGCATTGTAGTCACCTCCAATGATAAAGGGGGAGCCCACGTTTGTAATCATGTCGAGCATGAGTGGAGACAGCTTGGTGTTCGGCGGAACGTAAACCACTCCAATGTAAATTGAGGGCGAGTCCAGTCTGACAAAACAGTGCTCGACCGGAATGGGGAGAATGCATGAAACCGATCTAAAGGCGAGAGCGCGATGGATGAGGATCGCCACACCACCCCCCGCGTGGTTCCTGTCGCGTCTGATGACCTCGAAGTCGGGCATGCTGATGCTGTCCGCGGGCGCCAGCCGCGTCTCGGTAAGGAGCAAGATTTCCGCCTGCTCGCGCGCGACGGTAAGTAGACGTTCATTTTTGTTTAATTTAAACGACCGGATGTTCCATAAAAGGATCCTAGGGAGAGAAGCCATTTTACTCAAGATTTCTTAAAATTTCAACGAATGCTTGGAATTTCTCGCTGTTGGTGTTACAGCTCGCAAGCTTGTTGTTTAGCTTCCTAATGGTAGTCAGCATAAGTTGAATGTCGACCAGTGATTTGAGTCTGTTGACCTCAGTCACGAAATCCTGGAAACTACCGGGTCCCCATCGGTGGGGTGTGCGGGGGCCGGTCGCGCGTCGCCCCCATCTCCGCGCGCATCTGCTCCTCTCGTCACTTCCGTAAAGGATAAACCGCGCCCGGGAACCGACGTGGGTCGCGAATCCGTTTCCCGCGGAGCCGTTGTGGTCGCGGGTTTAGCACCTGTACGCTTGGCAGGCTTATTTTCCCGGACGTTTAGATAGCTCAGCAGGGCTGGGCACTTTGAAAAATTGGCCGTATGCGGGCCTTTGCAGTTTATGCATGTCGGGACGACGTCAAAGGGTTTGTTGCACTGGGACGTGTGGTGGTCACCAGCACACTTAATTCAGCGCGGAGCCACATTACAGTTAGAAGCCGAGTGACCGAATGCCTGGCATCGGAAACACTGGGTGTAATTTTTTTTTTAAAAATACTTGTCCCAATAGACACGCATGCTGAAGAGGTATCCAGCCCTGCTGACCGTATTCAGGGACGTTCCGGCGGGGAAATTTACTCGGTAGACCGGCCGCCTCACTGATTTGCCGATACACGCACAGCTGACAGGGTGCAGTCCCGCCTTACGAAGTTCAGCGAGCACCTCCTCGACCGGAGTCGATGGGAGTCCCTTCAGGGCCACGCTCAAGATCTTCTCACTACTGTGAGTAAAGGAGAAGAAAGACGGGTTGTTCTCACGCAGAAATTGTATCAGTTTGTTATGCGAGTCCCTGTTGTCGAATTGTACTCTTATGCCTTCCTTTAGGAGCTTGAGCCTGAAGGAGCCCCCACACAGCTCGGTCAATTGCTTCTCAAGTACCTGTACCGAGCACGAGTACTTGGTTATGTAGATGGGGGGGGGGGTCTTGGCGGAGACGCGTCCCGTCGCTGATCTGGCAGCCGCGACATGTGGCTGGCTCGTGGCTGGAGGTACGTTGGCCGAAACGCGGCGGGTAGAGGAGGGGCGCGGGGCCTCTGGCTCTTCGTTGAACGCGCCCGAGAGGAGGGAGAAGCGATTGGATGTAGGGACGTTAGGGGCGGTGGAAAATTCCATCGTTTCTACGGCGTTGTGACGTTGCGTGTCACGACTCGAGACGAAGCCGATATTTGAATCGGTATTTACTGGGTTTGCCCTCTGTAGGGGCGAGGACGCGGAAGCCCGGCCGTTGTTCGCGTCGGGGATGAACAGGGAATTATAGGTATTGGAAATATCGGAGCTGTGCTCTTGTATCTGAACAGGAACATTAAATAATTTAACGATTCGCGCGGCCTTTTCGCGCGAAGGCTCGAAGAATTCGGCAGAATTCACAGATTCCGTCGATCGATGAAGCGGGGAGACGGCAGGTTCGGAATCCCTGTTGGACTCTTCCTCGCCCGATTGTAAATGGAAATTGTTACTTATCGAGCTGTTGGAGTTTTCCGAGATGGAGGTACCTGGTACTTTCTGCAGCGGGTAGGCCGCTGCGATGGATGCTTTGGACAGCGAAGGTCCCTGTCTCCTCGGGAAGGTGGTTTTCTTCGGGGCTGAGCGCGACCCCGTAGCAACTGGAACGGAAGACCCCAGTCCAGGACGGGCCTTGGCGGCCATTGGCCGTTTTCGGCTGCCACTGAGTAGATCCGAGTCTTTGCCCGAAGGCATACTCACAGGTAGGGGTCGACCCTCCCACGCGAGGAGAGGACGACCATCGAAGTCACGGGAAAATCACTGTTAAGCACACTGTAACAGGCAGAGTTAAGACGCGGCGAATCGCAGCGCGTGAGGAGTCGACAACGCGCAGGCGCGTGAGAACAGGGCACACAAGGCACGGAGCAGCGAGCAGGCACGTCCGTAGACTACGAGCGCCGAACACCGAATGATCGTAGAAAACTTGAAAACTGAAAACTGATAGAAAACTTGAGGGTTGGATCCTGCTTCCTGATTGGAGCGGCTGAACGAGCGAGGAAGTGCGGACCTTGGAGAGCGGCCGGGTGGGTTGCTGGCCTCTGATTGGTGCGGGTAAGTATACAATATAAGAGCCAGAAATATTTCGCGCGCTTTCTGTTCGGATTCGCGCGCTTTTCGCACGGTACTTTCGCACGGTTTTCGCGTGCTTTCTACTCGCTCCCGAGCGGCCTCCCCTCGCGTCACAAAAACCGCAAGGTGGAGGACACTCAAGCCACCCTGCTACCCGACTGGCTCGGACGCGCAAGAAAAGGCCAAGGAATAAGAAATACACAGGAAACCACGCGAAGACACGCAACCATGGAGTGCGAGGAATTCATCGCAACAGCAAAACCGGGACAATACAGAAACAGGAAAAGGAATAAGAAAGAAACCACCACGGAAGAATCAGAGGAATCCGACTTCCCCACTACAAGCGCCAAAGGAAAAAGAAGCAAGCGAAAGCAATCAACCGGAAACCAGATTAAGGGGACAACCGACGATGAGGATAGCGAACCGATTGGCAAATCGAAACAGAGCAGCACCACCACACCCCTCGACGAGATAATAATTACCTGCAGTAGGAAAGGTACGGAACTCACAGCAAACGACATAAATCATATACACAGCAAAGCAAAGGAAGCTCGAGAACTACTGGAAAAACTACAAGCGGAAAACGCCACCCTACACGCCCAACTAAGCAATAAAAACAGTTTGCAAGAAACCATAAACCAACTCGACGCCTCCATCAGCGGAGCCTTTGAAAAAATAAAAGCTATCAGAGGACAGCCAAGAGCAACCCTGCCATCTTATGCACAAGCAGCGAAAGTCACAACAGGCATAACCCCAGCAAGGACGACCAAACCCCCCAGAAATATTATAACAATATATCCGATTGAACAGAAAGAAAACACAAACAGCGAGGAAACAAAAAAAACGCTCATCGCAAACATAGCCCCAGCTAAAGAAAGCCTACAAATCACGAACCTCAGGAAAATCGGTAATGGAGGAATTCTACTCGAAACGCAAACAAAGCAAGATATGGAACGAATGCTCATAAACAATAATTTAACTAAGGCAGGTCCCAAAGCCGTCCTCCCAGCAAAAAAAAAAACCACTGATCATAATTCCCAACGTACCAACGGACTTAACAGAGAAAGAGATAACCACAGCAATCCGCCAGCAAAACACCGACGACATGCCCAAAAACACGTTCAAGGAAGAATTTAAACTAGCATTTAAAACGGGAGCAAGAAATAAGGACACAACAAGCTGGGTTGCCGACGTATCGCCTAAAGCCAGAGAAGCGCTCAGAAGAAGCAATAAAGTCTTCATCGGATGGCAAGTATGCCCGATAAGAGACTACCTCGCCATTTCGAGATGCTACAAATGCCAAGCATTCGGACACGTAGCAAAATTCTGCCAGGCAAAAACAGACACCTGCGGTCACTGCGGAAAGGACGGCCATAACTTCAACACCTGCACTATGAAAAAGAGAAACCCCACATGCACTAACTGCAAAAGAGCCGGAAAACCCCACAACCACTCATCACGTTCAAACGACTGCCCGGCATACAAACACGCGATAAACACATACATCTAAAAAACAGACTATGGCAGACAAGACTAACATGACACAGCACAGCACACACTCCATAAAACTAGCACAAATAAACGCACAAGGGTCAAAAATAGTCATGGGCGAGCTAAGGAACCTCACACGCGAACTCAAGATAGACATACTCCTATTACAAGAACCATACGCCTACAAAGATAGAATACAAGGTCTAGGCTTAACAACGCGAACCATCACCGACAATAAGAAATTTGCAAAAATAACAGCAGCAGATAGAATTAAATCCGGCATAGCTATCTTCAACCACGACATTAAAGTACTGAAACTAGCGGAATACAGCAACACCCACTGCGTATGCGCAGAAATTACCAAAGCCTCAGGAAAATTCTATCTAATCTCAGTAGTATCTAATCTTCAATACTGTGAAAGAATCGAACCGTGACTTCAACACCTCGACGGAATCGTACACGCCTTAAGAGGGGAGAACGTAATAATATGCATGGATGCAAATGCCAAATCAACTCTCTGGAACAACCATACCACCGACAACAAAGGTGAAGCCTTGGAAGACTTCATCTCGCAACACAACTTCCACGTAACAAACGACCACGCACAGCCGCATACCTTCAACAACTTCAGGGGACGCTCGAATATTTATGTCACCCTCGCCAGCAACTCTTCCCGGAACAAAATAAAAAACTGGACAGTCACTCCAAACGCCACCCTCAGCGACCACAATCTTATAAAATTTGAAGTAGCAGAAAATAACCACCGCGGCCACCGCCTCAACTCAAATAGATATAATACTAAAAAAGCAAACTGGGAGCAATTCGAAGAGCACATCATGGAATATATCTCCAACCAACCAATCACACACTCGGAGGAACAATCAAACGCCCAATCACTCTCACAAGAAATAGAAAAAACCATCATTGAAGCAAGCAATATAGCCATTCCCAGAAAAACCCGATTCGCCAATTCAACACCATGGTGGAACCCATCACTCACAAAACAAAGAAAGGAAGTCCGTTCGGCCAGAAACAAATACCAAAACACAGCCAACGTACAAATTACCGAAAGCCAAAAAATGCAATACAGGACACTCAGAAACAAATACATAACCACAATTAGACGAGCGAAACAGAAGAGCTGGAGAGAATTCGTCACAAAAAAAGGAAACGAGGACCCCTGGGGAATCGTATACAAAACTCAAACAAGGAAACTAAACACAGAAATAGCTCAAAATAACATAAAAGTCAACGGAGCCGAGACAAAGACACTAGACGACACACTAAGAGTGCTCCTCGACACCCTGATACCAAACGACACTTTGACAAACGAAACTGACTGGCACAGAAAACTCAGAAAAAACACGAACACTCCCCCAACCAGCGAAGATACACCACCACTTACGGAAACCGAGATAGAACAAATAATAAAAAGGCTACCGAAAAACAAAGCACCCGGTCACGACCTACTAGAGTCAGATATCATCAGGCGAGCATGGCCACTCCTTCACGTAGAAATAACCCTTCTCTACAACAGCTGCTTCCAACAAGGTATCTTCCCAGAGCAATGGAAAAGTGCAACCATCAGAGCTCTACTCAAGAACCCCGAAAAAAATCCAGCCGACCCCCGCTCATATGGGCCAATTTCTCTCCTCACCATCATGGGGTAAATCCTCGAGAAATTAATCTCGCAGCGGGTGGGACACATCATCAGTGAACACACCCTGTCATCAAACAGACAATACGGATTAACAAAAAACAGGTCAACGGAACAAGCAATAGTGATACTAAGAGAACTAATAGACGGAACAAGTGAAAAATACGCAATAGGACTCCTCTTCGATATCACAGGAGCCTTCGACAACGTCTGGTGGCCAGGCATCCTCCTCAACCTAAAAGAAAGAAATTGCCCAACGAACATCTACAACATAATCCAAAGCTACCTGTCAGACCGAACTGTCACGATAACAAGCATGCAGGAGCAGATCTCGAAAAAAATATACAAAGGATACCCACAAGGTTCAATAGTAGGGCCCAAATTCTGGAACATCATTTTCGATGAAATAATAGAAAAAATAAGAAGCACCGGACTGGAAACAATAGCCTATGCAGACGATTTAATCGTACTAATCACAGGAAACTCCCGAAAAGCCCTAGAGGAAAAGGCGGCAGTATGCACCAAGACACTCACCCAATGGAGCACAAAACAAAAGCTAACAATCTCTGCAACCAAATCAGAAATGATACTTCTGAAAGGACTCCTCGACATCAGACGACCACCTAAGGTAGCACTGGCCAACACGACACTCAAGATGAAACAAACAACAAAATACCTTGGGATAAACATAAGCACACGCTTCAACATGATACCGCACATTAAGCACATCTCTGAAAAATGCAAAAATACGTTCAGCGCACTGGGGCGCATCACGACCTCCCAATGGGGCCTGAACGCAAACATAATGAGAATTTTATACAAAGGTATATTTATACCAACAACAACCTACGCTGCAGCGGGCTGGCAAGACAGACTCAACGTACACCACAAAAGACGCCTAGCTCAAGCACAAAGACATGCTCTACTAATTGTAAGAATCACCAAAGCATACCGAACAATCTCAAACGACGCATTACTCGTTATAGCAGCCGCACACCCAATAGATCTCTTACTAAAAGAAAGAGCAGCAATATTTAAACTCAAACAGAACCAGGACTTCGGAATAGGCAATTTACTCTACACCAAGCAACCAACCCAACCATGCAGAAAAGAAATGAACGTAATAAGGAAAAGCATCAGAAAAGAAATCACCGCGATATGGCAAGAAAGATGGACGCGCTCTACAAAAGGACGAACAACCCACAGCTTTTTCGACAACATTCAAGAAAGAATCGCCAAAGAGAGGCTACAAATCGACCACTACACGGTTCAACTTCTCTCGGGCCATGGAAATATAAAAAGCACACTCAAGGAACTAGGACTCACCGACAACGACCAATGCAGCTGCGGATCACAAGATACCGTAAAACATATCATATTCGACTGCAGAAACCTAGAGGATATAAGAGGGACACTCATCACGAAAATAGAAGAACACAGAATCTTATGGCCATGCGCACTGAAGGACCTCACACAAGAGAAAACGTTCAAACACTTCCGAACCTTCGCCAGGGAAGCACTGAAACGCCGCGAAAACCTGCACAACTAATTAACACACCAATTAGAGCAATTATCCTAACTAACTAACCAACTAACCAACAGACTGAGCGCAAACCTGGAGACCCCGCCTCCTCGGGGAACCGCTGGTAACGCTGTGACGCCGCGTATCTCATACGAGATCCCCGATGGCGCAGCGGCTAAGTCTCCTCTCCGAAAGGAGAACTGTCTACCCTCACGATGATCACGATGACAGGTGAGAGAGGGGTTTTTCCAAGCCTGCTACACTCGACAACTACATGTAGGTCCCTTCGCAGTGGTTCACTGTTATAATAGGTTAAACGCCCCAAGGCACAATCTGAAATGACCGAGCTGGCGTTTGCCACATCATAAGCTCTCCTTCAACACTAGATATCCCTATCTACATTCTAGCGAAACCACTGCCAAGGGAACGGTCTTGGAAAAATTAGCGGGGAAAGAAGACCCTGTTGAGCTTGACTCTAGTCTGGCATTGTAAGGAGACATGAGAGGTGTAGCATAAGTGGGAGATGGCAACATCGCCGGTGAAATACCACTACTTTCATCGTTTCTTTGCTTACTCGGTTGGGCGGAGCGCGTGCGCCGAGGTTTCGACCCGGCTGTCACGGTGTTCTAGAGCCAAGCGTTTAAGAGTGGCGTGGAGGCTTCGCGCCGATCGTCGACAATACTCCCGCGTGATCCAATTCGAGGACACTGCCAGGCGGGGAGTTTGACTGGGGCGGTACATCTGTCAAAGAATAACGCAGATGTCCTAACGACAGCTCAGCGAGGACAGAAACCTCGCGTAGCGCAAAAGGGCAAAAGCTGGCTTGATCTCGATGTTCAGTACGCATAGAGACTGCGAAAGCACGGCCTATCGATCCTTTTGGCTTGAAGAGTTTTCAGAAAGAGGTGTCAGAAAAGTAACCACTGGGATAACTGGCTTGTGGCGGCCAAGCGTTCATAGCGACGTCGCTTTTTGATCCTTCGATGTCGGCGCTTCCTATCATTGCGAAGCAGAATTCGCCAAGCGTCGGATTGTTCACCCGCCAACAGGGAACGTGAGCTGGTTTTAGACCGTCGTGAGACAGGTTAGTTTTACCCTACTGATGACTAGGCGTTGCGATAGTAATCCTGCTCGGTACGAGAGGAACCGCAGGTTCGGACATTTGGTTCACGCACTCGGTCGAGCGGCCGGTGGTGCGAAGCTACCATCCGTGGGATTATGCCTGAACGCCTCTGAGGCCGTATCCTTTCTAGTCAAAGGAGGCAACGATATATCTAGGAGTCTCGTGTGGGTCGAAAGGCTCAAAACAATGTGACACTACTAGGTGGCCGGCCCTCGTGACCGGTCATCCCACGGGCCCCAGTTTGCCGTACGGGTTGTCTTTGGATCCGTCGTCGGGATCTCGCCGAACAACGGCCATGACGCTCTAACGGTCGATCATGGGTACTCCAAGTTCGACGTCGAGACTCGGAATCGTCTGTAGACGTAGACGAAGCAATACGCCGCTGGAAGTTTGGTGGTAGCAGGGACAAAACAATACGCCGCTGGCAGTTTGCTGTCCGAAGTGTCCAAACAATACGCCGCTGGCACTTGAAATTCGATAATTGAAAAAAAAATTTTTTTGTTAAATATGTAAATTAGCAATGTTTATCCGCGGGAGCAATGTTATTAACGGTTGTTTTGTAATGGACGAGCTTGTTAAAAACTTGTGCGAATATCCCCCCGTTACGACGGGTTTGCCCCGTATGGTCCCGTGCGTAAGACCGTGCGGCGCCGGCGTCCCCAGGGGCCGTTCCGTACCTATAAGAGAGAGGTAGCCGGCGAACGTACCGAAAAGTACGAACGACTGGGGCGTTGCATCGCGTGTCTGTACTACGGCCTCGGATGAGATACAGTTCACTGGTGTTCGGAATATCTTATTCCATCGTGCCTTAAGGTGAAACCGCGAATGACTCATTAAATCAGTTATGGTTCTTTAGATCGTACCCACATTTACTTGGATAACTGTGGTAATTCTAGAGCTAATACATGCAAACCAGAGTTCCGACCAGAGATGGAAGGAACGCTTTTATTAGATCAAAACCAATCGGTGGCGCACGGTCTTCCGTTCGTCCATCGTTTGCTTTGCTGACTCTGAATAACTTTGTGCTGATCGCATGGTCTAATAGCACCGGCGACGCATCTTTCAAATGCCTGCCTTATCAACTGTCGATGGTAGGTTCTGCGCCTACCATGGTTGTAACGGGTAACGGGGAATCAGTGTTCGATTCCGGAGAGGGAGCCTAAGAAACGACTACCACATCATGTGTATCCGAAGGCGGAAGAGAATGGAAAATTGTAGGAGAGGAAGTGGTGCTTCGGGAGTATAGATGGAACCGGCTTTGGTAACACTCGCAGCTCGTGCGTCTGACACTCGTGCCGTTTAAACGAGGAGAATTCGTTCGACGAACGTGGAGGATGAGGGAACGCGCCCGTCCTATGTCGTCCGTCGCCGATTCTCCTTTACGGAATAATTGGGATGCAAGACCGACTCGAGATTATCCGAGGCAGCGTGTTTCGCCCGACCCCTTCCACGACAACAAGATAAATATTCTCCCGTCAAAGGGGACCGTGATCATCGAACCAAGGGCGCTGCGCGCCAATATCGCGTGCGTTCTCGAAGTCGCGCGGCGAGTCGAAGGATACACTAAGGTCGGGATATCTCCCGCCATGTCCCTCGACCCCCTGACATTCGACGGTTCATTTAACATAATGTACTCTTCGCCCGGCCGTCGGGGAAACGCGTCAGCGTCTCCCGGCGTGCTTCGTCATTGGACCGTATCGTGTCATCAAAAATGTTCGTCTCTTATGGGGTGTCCTATGCGAACCTCGAGACGTTGGCGACGCCCTCGCATCACTCGCGCGCGGGTGGGTTGCGTAGGGTTTCTGTTTATTTCGATACGAAGTACCAGAGGGATTGAAACAAAAAACACAATATGAATAGAATTATATACGATTACCCTGAACGGTGGATCACTTGGCTCGTGGGCCCATGAAGAACGCAGCTAATTGCGCGTCAACGTGTGAACTGCAGGACACATGACCATCGACATTTCGAACGCACATTGCGGTCCACGGATTCCAAATCCTGGACCACGCCTGGCTGAGGGTCGTTCACGTAACTAAATACTGCTTGCGTTGCTTTCGCTCACGTGAACCCCCGTTTCTTTTCCCATTCCGATGAATCCCCGCCGTCGTTCGCGTATGACGTTATAGGTTTCGGGCGTTTGGAGGGAAAGGAGATGATGATACGAGCGATTGTTGGACGTTCGTCGGCGTTTGTCGCGGACGTTTGGTCCCGGTGCACTGCGACTTCATTAAGAGGTCGCTTTGTCCTGGATGCAAACGTATTTAAAGACCGCGCTCTCGACGTTGCCCAAAACGAATCTTTTCGCACGACCGAGAGAACGGATTTCCATGGCGAAATAGAAACTCTGTTCGGGGGAGAGAAGTAAAGGAAAAGAATAAAGAGAGAGAAGAGAGGAAATTGAGGAGAATGAAATTTGGAAAAAGAGCACGGTAGGACGGAAGGGCTCGAAGGAGCGCGGCCGGATCGTCCCTGATGTTCGTTATACACAAGAGGGCCCCAGGTATCTCTTGGGATGTGGTGTTTCACCTTCCCCGTCGTTATTGAATGGTTGAGATGAATGGTTGAGATGAATGGTTCGCAATACCTATACAGACACACACACCATATAATATACTCTTGCGTCGATATGCACACATATCAAGCGGGTCGTCGTTGGAAGTTTGACGAACCTCGGTCACACCTAGTGCCAGGTCTCCCTGTACGGGTGGTGTTTTACGCAAGCGGTATCCTAGAACGCTGATGATTGGGATGTCGGTCGATGCGCGCCGTGCGGTTATCGAGAGAGGAAAGTGAGAGAAAGAGAGTGAGAGAAGACTGTTCCACACGAGTACTGCAACGGGATGAACGATTCCCCGTCCTCTCGCCTGTCACTCACTATTTCTCTCTCTCAACCTCTCTGCCCGCCGCGCCGTTGACCACCCAGCCACGTTCGTGCGATAAGTACGCGCGTTTCGCCAACCGTGCTTCGGAGCTTGCCTTAGAGTAGGGTGGAGCGTTCGTGTTGTGCCGAGGTGGAGTTGAAGGAAAGAGGAAAAGAAAATCATTCTCACAGACGGGACGACGCGTGAACCGAACCAGAGAACATCGATATTCTCGTTGCCGAGGGCCTCTCGAACATATCAGATAAATATATATGGACGATGTAAAATTCGTCGCCCCGGGTTTGCGTCCCTTAGTTTTGCCGATCGCCTAGACCGCGCATCCAAAACCGGTCGTCCAGTCCCCGAAATGTGAAAGGCAAGGAGATAATTATATCCTGCTATCGCAAGTGGACGGACGTTAAAAGTACCCGGTTTAGAATTTATATTGGATGTCTAGCGTGAGTTCTTCTTTTTTTATTTTTTATTGTACCATGCGGTACCCTTCTCGAAACGTACCAAGGCAACCTCAGAGTAGGCGAGATTACCCGCTGAATTTAAGCATATTACTAAGCGGAGGAAAAGAAACTAACAAGGATTTCCTTAATAGCGGCGAGCGAACAGGAATTAGCCCAGCACTGAATCCCGCGGTACTGCCGCCGGGAAATGTAGTGTTCGGGAGGATCCGTTTATCCCGTGGCGTCTAACCGCGTCCAAGTCCATCTTGAATGGGGCCATTTACCCGCAGAGGGTGCCAGGCCCGTAGCGACCGGTACGCGTTTCGGGAGGATCTCTCCTTAGAGGCGGGTTGCTTGAGAGTGCAGCCCTAAGTGGGTGGTAAACTCCATCTAAGGCTAAATACGACCACGAGGCCGATAGCGAACAAGTACCGTGCGGGAAAGTTGAAAAGCACTTTGAAGAGAGAGTTCAAGAGTACGTGAAACCGTTCAGGGGTAAACGTGAGAAACCCAAAAGATCGAATTGGGAGATTCATCGTTAACGAGGCTGCCTCCCGTTGGCGCGCGATGCTCCGAATGTGCCCTCGTGGTTACGTCGCAGGGGCATGCCGCCTTCGGCCTGAATGTTCCGGTAACGTAGTCGTGCACTTCTCACCTAGTAGAACGTCGCGACCCGTTGTGTGTCGGTCTACGGTCCGAGTGGGCGCCTGCCGCGTCGCCTTATGGTAACGCGTGTCAGACCCTCGGTCGCCTGGCCGGTTACACGACGGTACTCGCACGGTATCGGGCCACAACCAATTCATTCTCTGAATGTATGTGCGTCAGGCCCGCCGCAAGCTAGGTCAGTTTAACCCGGAGGCGCGGACCCGGTGCCGTCCCCGGGCCTGACCAGCTGTTAGCAGGCGGTGTCCTCGGTCTGGCCAAGCTTCGAATTACCGGTCGGCGACGCTACTACTTTGGGTACTCTCAGGACCCGTCTTGAAACACGGACCAAGGAGTTTAACATGTGCGCGAGTCATTGGGATGCATAAACCTAAAGGCGAAATGAAAGTGAAGGTCGGCCTCAGCGTCGACCTAGGGAGGATGGGCCGCGTTACGATGCGGCCTCGCACTCCTGGGGCGTTTCGTTCTCATTGCGAGAAGAGGCGCACCTAGAGCGTACACGTTGGGATCCGAAAGATGGTGAACTATGCCTGGTCCGGACGAAGTCAGGGGAAACCCTGATGGAGGTCCGTAGCGATTCTGACGTGCAAATCGATCGTCGGAACTGGGTATAGGGGCGAAAGACTAATCGAACCACCTAGTAGCTGGTTCCCTCGTTGGAAGTTCCCACAGCTAGACATCGGCCAAGTAATCCTGCCAACCGAGAGAATAGGGAGCAGAAGCGCAGGAGAGAATATGCAGAAATGCGGAAGTTCTTCCGTAAGAACATGCGCTCCTGTCTCATCAGAATTCCGGAGGGCAATGTCGAAAACAATCATCCGTCCCCTGTTGACTTTGACGCATACTGGCGGCCTCTTATGGAGACCGTCAGTGTCGTGGAAGAAGACATGGCTGAGTCGGCGTTCTCTAGATGGCCTGACAGTATGAGGCAGAGGCGGTCCGGTGAGTCGACCACTCGGGATATTCACCTCGAGTGTTTCGGTTTGGGCGAGATCTCAGGGGATAACAATCCTACTGTGATCGACAAGTCCTCCTTGTGGATGCCTATCACGTTGCGAGACGTTGAGAAGCATGCCGCAAGGGCCGCGTCCGCTTCTGGTCCCGACGGCGTGTCTCCGCGACTGTGGAACTCTGTTCCACCCGTGTTGCGAGCACTGTTGTTTAACCTGGTGCTCCTTGCAGGAGAGGCACCTGAGCGCATTGCTGCTTCCATGACGGTCTTCCTTAGGAAGGCTGGGATGCCGGACAGGCCTTCACCTGCCGACTACCGGCCCCTAAGTGTAGATTCCGTACCGTTGAGGCAGCTCCACAAGATATTGGCGAGTAGACTAGCTATCTTGGACATTTAGGACGAACGCCAGCGTGGCTTCCGGCCCGTCGATGGGGTGTGTGAGAACATCACAGTACTATCGGCGGTGCTCCGGGAAGCGCGCAGGAAGTGCCGGTCCGTCCACATGGCCTGCGTGGACCTGTCGAAGGCGTTTGACACGGTATCTCACGCAGCCATGCTAAGAGTCATCGAGGAAGCGGATCTTCCATCCGACTTCCTCAAATATATTAAGGCAGTCTACTTCAACGTTTGCACAACACTGCAACCCCAAGGGGACACATGTGGAGCGCCGATACGGCTGGGACGCGGTGTGCGTCAGGGAGATCTCTTGTCGCCCCTACTGTTCAATCTGGTCGTAGATCGGGCATTAGGGTTTCTTTCAAAGGATGTTGGTTTCGATTCAGGAGGTGTGAAGATTGACGCCCTCGCCTACGCAGATGACATTGTGCTCTATGCAAGTACATCTCAGGGCTTGCAACAGAATCTGTCTCTGCTTCAGTCTGCCTTTAAACGCTCTGGGCTCTTGATCAATGCTAGTAAGACCAGCGTGCTGTCCCTTGTAGCCTCTGGTCGTGAGAAGAAGGGGAGGGTTATCACAGACCCAATATTCCATCTTGGGGATGTGCCTATAAGGCAGGTGATCCCGTCTAACGTCTGGAGATACTTGGGCACACCATTTGAAGGAGCGCAGGATTCCGTAGAGCCGGTCCCTTTGGACCTTGCGCTCACTCGCTTGACCCGGGCACCGCTCAACAGAGGTTGCGGCTGCTACGGGAGTTCCTGCTACCCCGTTCCTACCATCGGTGGATAGTAGGTGACGAGAGGGCCAAGGTACTGAAGACGACCGACGTCCAGGTGCGTGCTTCGGTACGTGGTTGGCTACGGTTGCCCCAGGACACTCCTGCGGGATACTTCCACGCGCAGATACGCGAAGGTGGTCTCGGTTTGCCCCACCTTAGAACCGTGATCCCTATGCTGAAATGGAAGCGACTCCAGAAATTATGTAGAAGTGCCTTCTCTCCGGCGAGGGCAGCTACCGAGACGCCTTACGTCGCCCGGCAGTTGGTCTGGTGTGAGAACCAGATGCGCCTGAGAGGTGAAAGGGTATCTACATCTTCTGAACTCAGACGAGATTGGGCTGCAGCGTTGCACGCCTCATGCGACGGGAGTGGGCTCCGTGAGTCCGCTAACGCTCGCATGAGTTCGCATTGGGTGTCGGAGGGTTCCTCTGGCATCCCAGGGGCCGATTACGTGCACTACCATCACGTTCGCGCCAATTGTTTACCCTCGAGAATGCGAATCTCCCGTGGTCGTGAGGGACGCGATGTTTGTTGTCGCGCCGGGTGTCCTGAGAAGGAGACTCCGGCGCACTGCGTTCAGCGTTGTTTCCGCACGCACGGCGGGAGGATCTTGCGGCATAACGACCTGTACCGTCGACTTACTGGTTTTCTTAGACAGAGGGGATGGCAGGTGTGTGAGGAGCTAGCCTTCTCTACATCTGTCGGGCGCCGTAGACCTGACCTCACGATTATCCGCGATGGTAGGGCAGTCGTCGATGATGCGCAGGTAGTATCCAGCGAGTGAGCATTAGATCTTGCCCACCGGCGAAAGGTAGCTAAGTATGAAACAATCTCGGATCTCCACGTTCTGGTTGGAGTCCATGCCGGAGTGCCGCGTGGAAATGTCGTCTTCTCCGCCATAACCATCTCGTGGCGGGGGGTTTGGAGCTCCCAGAGTGTTAGAGAGCTGCTGCAATTGGGTATGACACGGGCCCAGTTGTGCAGCTTAACGACTCGAGTACTGTGGGGTTCGTGGATGAACTGGAGACGGTTTAATAGCATCACGTCGAGGTTCAATCCTAATAGAGCGAGGACAACAACTCCTACGTCGGTCCTGCCCGTCGGTCCTGCGGTGCGTGTATGCTTGTTAAAGAGCCTCACGGGAGGTCTCGTATTTGCACCAGTCCTGGGTAAAAGACCAAAGATCAAAGCACCCAGCAATGTCCCAACGTGCCCAAAACCGTGGCGCACTCTTTTTTGCACTTGTCACGCAAGTGCCCAGACTCACCACATTCATACTACAATCTTTTATCATGTGCCCAAATGCAAAACATTTATGGCATCTCAAAACATTTACAAATTCTCTCACTCTACAGGCACACTATCGCACATACACTCTACCTTCATTAATCACAATGTCACGCACACTCTTGCTCATTTCTACAATCACATTACCCACGCTTGCATCCTTTTTATTATTTTGGCTCACTACTCTCACTCTTTCCATAAATTTCTCTTTAGACACTTCACATCCAGCAATCTTAACATTCTTTTCATACAACTCATTCTGAAAGCATTCATTCGTAACATCGTTCGGCACATCAAATACTATAACTTTAGGCCCTATCTTTGTACAGGACTCTACCTTCAGTCCCTACTCTGTAAACTTACTACACTCACTGATCATTTGAACCTCTTTCTCACTCGCAGCTTCAATGGCAACTCCACCACTCCTCGTCTTTCTCAAAGCACGCACACGTACATTCAAACCACCACTCACATTCTTCATCACCACTCACATTCTTCATCACACTCTCTTTCACTGGCTCGCTACTCATTTTGACATTTTCATCCATCGGCTTAACTACGACGGCAAACGTTCTTTCCTTGACACGTTCACTCACGCCGATAGTATCCTTCTTTCGATCTGTTCCACTCACACCAAGCCCACTCACACTCGAACCACACACACTGGCATAGGTTTTACTAACACTCACTCCTTATTTCATCCTTTTTTCATATTCATCAATTCTGCCCTGTAGTCTCTCATTCTTCAACATCAATCGCACTAACATTTTCTCATACTCACTCGCACATTGCAGTATATATTCACTGCCCGCCTTTGAAATACGGTTCGCTTCTGCAAACACATACTTTCTCAGTTTCGCACTCACACTACTCATTTCACTCACCTCATCCACACATACACTAGCACTCCCATTCATAAACTCACATCAGCCACCCACACCTTCCTCCGTGTCGCAGTGTCTCTTAGAACCGCGCAAAGGACTCGCGCTCTTACCACGAATCGCGGCCGATCTCCTAGTAGACACGTCACGCATCTCCACGCTGGCAACACCACTACTGCTGCTATCCCCGATCCCAATATCCCCGAGTTTTATATTTTTTTTCTCCATATAGTTCCCACGAGTAGGGACGAACTAAAAGTCACTCCCCGGGTGACGCCCTTTCCGGGGAGAAGGCTCAATTCGCAAGAGGTCGCCAGTTGTCTTGAGGTTGGCCGCTAACGGCTGGTGCACCCACCAGCTACGCCCCAGTGCCCTCGACTGGGACGCCCCTCTTCGCCGCGCGCCATAGCTTGGTGTGAGGGATATTTTATAGGGGTTGTCATCCTCGCGGTCCGGCCGGTTAAGGCAAAACCCCCGTTCCAGTGAAACATGACCACTGGTTTACGGTGTGCAAAGAGATCGGGTACCTTGGGTTCGCTAAGAACCATACTGTGTCCGTCCATCGATCGACCAAGCTCGACCCAAGGACAGACACAGCCCCTGAGGGGAGTAGATAGGGACATATCATTTATTGTTCCAAAACAGCTTGCGGCGTGAGTAGGGAACTCATTACCGCCTTATTCATATAGTATATAATTTTTGCTCTTAATTCAAAGTGTCTGGGTTTTACAATTTAGAAGTGATATAATCAAAATCTCAATCAAGAAGGCTAACTTAATATAATTAAGTTTTGTTATGTTAATTATTTTCTTTATTTTCAGGTCATTAAAAATACTGGTGGATCATTTAGCCGTCGGTACTCAGCCCGGCGTTGCCCGTCCCTGCCGACGTGGAGGCAGATCCATTTCCACTCTTTAAACAGGTAAGTAATTTTCTTCTCTTTTCAAAAGCCAAGGTAGTAAATTTTGATAATTTTTCAAATTTCTCTTTATTTGCTATTAAAGTTTAGAATTTCAGTGTATCTGAACTCATTATACACAGGGCATTTAAATAAAATATGTTTAACGTCTTCTTCTTCATCTAAATTACAGACTAAACAATTTTTATCCTCAACACATTTTCTTTTATATAGCGAGTTGTTTATAGGTCCATACCCCGTTATTAAATATGTGCAAAATCGGTTTGGGTTAAACCAATCGTTGTTAACTTTAAATTTAACGTCACGGATAAAGTCAAAAGTACTCCTTCCCTTTGTGTCATTAGACCATCTAACCTGCCATTCATCATATATTATTTTCTCTGTTTTTATAATTTCATCCTTGATTCTATTCGTTTCGTTATCAATTTGTAAATTTTCCTTCCGTAAATATTCACAAGTTTTCCATTTTATTGTTTTATTATTTTTAATTCTTCTGATGAGGATGTGTCTTAAAATAGCAAGGTCTATAGGAAGGGTACCAGCAATGACTTGTAGGGCTATTGTAGACGTTGTTCTGCATGCTTTTGTTAAAGTTAATAAAATAGATCTTTGCGCGGCAAAAAGATGTCTTTTTAAATGAGTTTCCTGAACCTCTCCATACCATAGACCAGATCCATAATTAACTATGGGGAGAAAACCTGCAGTGTATAAGATTTTAATAATGTTTCATTTTAGTCCCCATGATTCTCTAGTTACTCTCCTCAGGGCCATTATAAAAGTGATAATCTTTGACCGGGTATATTTGGCATGCAAAATAAAATTTAAGTTTTCGTCTAAAATGACTCCTAAATATTTTATTTCTTTAGGAAGCGCGGGTAGTGTGGAACGGTATGTGAGGGTGAGAAGTCTGAAGAAGTCGTAACGAGTGTAACCGCATGCAGCGAAGAGACCAAGAGTTTATATTCCAAATACATATATATTCACATAATAAGAACAATCCTATTATTCTTCCTACCCACAAATGGTAGCAGAGCGTGGTTGGTAAACCAGAAGGAAGATTAAATTGGATTAAGAGAAGAAAGTGACCACGTGCGAAGACATGGCAGACGGCTGGAACATTGCTGGCGTTGAGCCATTAAATAATAATAACTACTTTCTGTGGCGAGAAAAAGTAGAAGGAATACTCCGATCAAAGCGATTATGGAAAAAGGTAATGGGGGTGGATCCACAGAAAAAACCATTGGAAGAAGAGAAAGGTTATGATAACAAATTGCGGGTATGGAACGAGTGGGATGATGAAAATTACACAGCCCGGACAATCATGTTGAACACAATGTCCGAGGCACAGTTACTAAAATATAGCCACGAAAGGAATGCTGACAAATTATGGAACCTCATTAAAGCAAATATGGCGGCAGAAACGGAACAATTAAAAACGAGATCCCTAAGCGAGCTAACTAACCTAAAAATGAAGAAGGAAGAAAACGTGGACGACTATATAAACAGAGCGGAGGGATTGAAGAACAAATGTGAACAACTGGGTAAGAACCTTGAAGAATATGAATAAAAAATGTTTATATTGAAAGGACTGAGAACGGAATTTGAATCAAACGTAAGAATATTCGAAAGTCAGATTAACGTGACAATAAACGATATGAGATACGCTCTAAAACAAGAAGAGATGAGAAGAGGGAACGGGAAAGTGCAAATGGACAACGAGAACGTGCGCAAGGTAGGAGAAGGAAAAAGAAATGATATAAACTGTTTCAAGTGTGGAAAAAGAGGTCACTATGCAGATCAATGTCGTGCAAGACAAAAATGTTTTAATTGCAATGGAACGGACCACATTGCTGCAGAATGCAACAGACGGAGGCAATTCACAACCACGAGGGCAGGAGGAAACAACCATAACGGTAATACGAGAGGAAGAGGATATCGTGGACAAAGAAGCAGGGAGAGTATAATGAGAGCAAGCGAAAGTGTATTTGCAAATGAAAGTGCACATAAACGCGATGCGAGGCAAGACACTGACGGAAATATAGTGAACCATGACAATACGTGTACTGAGTGGCTTTTAGATTCAGGTTCGACAAGCCACATATCAAGTGAGGTAAACAGTTTTGAGTGGATGAAAAGCGAAACGAGAGAAATAGTGTTAGCTGATAAAGAGGGTACAAAAATTGCGTCAAAAGGGATAGGAGAGATTGTAATGAAACCTAGATATGTAGAAAATAAGGTTAGGCTAAGTAATGTTTTATATGTTCCAAAATTAAACTCAAATTTATTATCCGTTGCGAAACTCACAGACCATGGGTATATTGTAGAGTTCAATAAAAAGGGTGCTGTTATCTATAAAGATAAAAACTTAATAGAACTAAGAGCTGGAAGAGAAGGGAATGGGTATTATGTAAAAACTGACATGGTGAACAATGAAAGAGTGAAAGTTGCCAATGAGAATGACGTGTGGCACCAGAGATTAGGACACGTGAATAAAGATTTAATAAAGCAAATGAGAAATCAAGGTTTAGTTTCAGGAATGGAGATAGTAAGTGTAAGATATGGACAGTGTGAAGCGTGCATACAAGGGAAGGCATGTCAGAAGACGCACCATAGATTAGAGAAGAGGAGAGCAAAAGCAGAAATGGACCTGTGGCACATAGATCTGATTGGACCAGTGAACCCAACAACCAGAGGAGGCAAAAATTACATTATGACAGTAGTGGATGACTACTCAAGATTTGTCTTTGTAATTTTGCTGTGCGAAAAAGGTAACGCTGCAAATGAATTAATAAAATTAATAAAACAAAAAGAAAATGAGACTGGTATGAAACTGAAAGCCATAAGATCAGACAATGGTGGTGAATTTGTTGGTAATAGTCTAAGGGAATGGTTGGAAAACAGAGGCATCAAACTGAATTTAGCCCAGCATGGACCCCACAGTGCAATGGATTAGTGGAGAGAATGAACAGATCCATAATTGAAATGACTAGATCCATAATTAATGATTGTAAAATACCGATGGATTCCTGGAGAGAAGCGGTATGCTCTGCGGCGCATATAAAAAACAGGGTCAGGACATCAGTTCATGGGAGAACACCGTATGAGGTGTGGTTTAAGAGAAAACCCAATATAAAAGATGAGAAGATTTGGATGTGTCGCATACGTACTTATAAAGGGTGTATCAAAAAGGAAATTTGATGCAAAAACAATGACGGGAATATTTATAGGATATAGAACTGTGACGGGAATTATTCCCGTTTGAATAAAAAAGAGAGAGAAGTAATATGTGACTTCTCGGTTCAGTATTCAAATAACAATTTAGTTAACTTAACCTGATTTATGAAATATCGCAGAATTTCTTAAGTGTGACTCGTAGATCACGGACAATATCGTATTATTAAGGAATGCAAATTAGGGTTAAGACAATTTGGTTTGGATTGTAGAGGCTGAACAGCTTTATTTGTGGTCGGTACATCGCTTTTATATCTTCTGGTAGTATGAAGAGTGGGGTTTGCTTCTGTCTTAAAGTGTTTAGGTGGCTTTTGCTGATGCAAGCGTTGGTCGCGTTGTTACAGTTGGGACTGGGCGTTGGTCGTCGTTACACCCCCCTTCCTAGATTCGGCTTGGTCCTACAAGACGTCCTAGGGGTCGGTGCCTCGAAATTCGAGCCTTCGGGTCCTTTCGATGATTGGTTTTACATCTGGAATTGGGATGTCCTGAGGTGGCGATATGACGACGGATTCTTCTTTTGGTGTATAATGTGCGCTGCCGGATGTCGAGCCGTAATGGTGCCGTCCGGTGGTGTTTGAGTTGAAACAATTATTGAATACACAGGGTTTACATGAACATAAAATTATTTTCCATAGTCGCCATTTATAGATTATGTATATCGCTAATCCTATTCCTAAACAGCCTATTAGCGTTTGGAGAACCATCCAGGTGCTTTCGTTTCGTGATATACTACGGGTATGCGTGGAAATAGCGTTTGCTTCTGTAATAATTTGATCTAATGCTTTAGCTTTCATTCCAAAGTTAAGGGGTGTTAATATTTCGTCTTTCAATTCTGGTATTTGTGCGTAGGTAGTTATGGTTTCGTTCATTCTGGGCACTGTTATGTTTGTTAAACCTAGTTGTAGTTGAAGTTTCGCGATTGTCCGTTTCGTCGTTACTAGAATAAAGTGTTACAGATCCTGTTCTCCCGGTGCAACCTGGACGAATCTTTACAAGGTTTGCCCCGTTTATGTGTATGGTGATCACGGATGAGGTGTCTGGACATGAAATATGTAAAGCTATTAAACCGTAGGTCGCCGATATCCATTCATGTTTAGAATATAGTTGAAGCCAGATAGGTTTTGTATGTCTTAAGACAGCTATTGGACATTCTATTGAGTTCGCAGGTAGGTTATTAATTGCTCGTTTGATGCAAGGGTCTGTTAGATCGGTGTCGAAAACGGGTGTATTACGTTCGCAAATACGTAATTCGGAAACTTTGATACAATGATCCATGTCTCTTTCAGATAAGGTACTGTGTTTTCGGGTTTCCTTATCTATTAATACAAATTTTTCTGCTATTGAGAGTATGTGCAAATGGTGTTCGGTGACAAGCGGTATCATGACCATGGAATACAAGGCATAGATTTGTTCTTCTATTATTGGAATTTTCAACTCGAAGCAAAGTTTGCTATTATTCAAAACGAATACGTTAACTTTTGCGACCCTAAGAAATTTATAAGCAAATTCATCAGTGTTCTCGAATACCATGCGGTTAGACCCGAATTTAAGTTCAATAGTTCTAAGAATTTCGTTCAACTGTGGCCTTTCAAGTAATACGGGATCAATCTTGCCTTGTTCCCCATTGACGATTAAAGAGCGCAAGTTATTTATTATTTCATTATGTTCGGATATTATTTCTGAGAGTTCAAACAAGCATTCGAGCGCTAGTTCCTTTTTCTGTAGGTTTGCAAAATTTTGATTTGTCGTAGTAGAAATCCTCTTGACGTAAGCGTCAATTTTCGACTGAAACTCTTCGTTGTTTTTTAAAATGGTTCTAACAATTGTTGTTTCGTTCTTAACCAGAACGCTCAAATGTTTGTTATCCCTGTACAAATTGTCAATTTCCTTATTGTAATATTCTGCGTCTTTCTGACTGAGCGTACCAAAAAGAATGTTTGCTAGATCTCCTATCGGGTTAAGCCAACCTCGTTTTACGCGCTTATGCAAATCTCTACGAGTTCTTGAAAGGTGTATACATTCGTTGTATCCTAAGCTAGCAAACAACGTGTTTCTATGTGCTAAACTACGATTAAACCTAGTGACTAAGTGATCAATCAGGGGTCGTGGTATATTGTTTTTAAGAAGATAAAGTGAATGATGTAATGCTTCTCTAATGTGAAGTTCCGTTTGTTTGATTTCCTCGAGGTCGGTGTAGACAATAGTTTTCCATTCTTTGTGGTATAGGCGCGTGATTCCCATAGGGTCGAAGTAGATATTTGGCACGCTATGGAATTTTGTTACGGTTCCTGGGTCGTCAAGTGCAAGTGTTTGGGCGATGAGAATGAATCCTAATAATGGTGGCATCGTGACCTGAAACTTACAAATTTATTTAGCGTAGGTAAGGTTTGAGTCTATTTCCATGTACTCTAAAATCTCTGTTGTCTAGCGAGATGACGTAGTTAGGGGTATTAACTTCTAGTATCGTAGCTGGCCCTAACCATTCAGCGTCTATTTTGTTTTTTGCGCTATCGTTATGGAGCATTACTTTATCTCCTATGTTAAATATGGCTTGAGTCCTAATGATTTGTGCGTCTTGTAGTTCTTTATGTCGTTTATTCCTTTCTTCAATCTTCTTTCGTGCGGCTTCTAAGTATGCGTTATGGCGTTGTCTCCACCTTCTTACCAAGCGTTCTTTTGTTAATGTTGGCGTTGCAGCAATTGTTGAGGGTAAATTAGCTTTTCTTCCGAATGTGAGTTCGAATGGCGTGAATCCGGTTCCTTCATGTACAGCTGTATTGTGCCCCATACATATTATATTCAATCGTTCGTCCCAGTTGTTGTCACGTCCGTTTAGACTGGTGCGTATACAGTCCTTTACCAATGCGTGGGTTCTTTCTAGTGCTCCATTACTTTGGGGATGAAACGCGGTCGTTCTGATGTGTTTTATTTTTAATGCTTCTTCGAATCGCTGCATCATTTGGCTGACAAAGTTAGTTCCTTGGTCCGTTAGTATGTGTTTCGGAGAGGAGAAGATATAGACATAATGTTCTAGAAGTGCATTTATAACGTTTTCCGTGTTATACGATCTAAGTGGGACAAGTATTAAATATTTAGTCAAAACGTCTTGCATTGATAGTATACAGGGTGTCCGGTAACTATGGGAAGATCGGGAAATAAGCCATAGCCGAGGTGCATGTAAAAACTTTTTTCCTTTGCCAAAATGTGGTTTGTACATTCATTTTTGAATTATTAACGAAAAACACTGGCCAATGAGAGCGCCCGACGGGCGGCCGCTGGCGCGCGCTCAGGGACGAACCTCTCACAATCTGCTGTCGTGATGGGGGGGCATCGAGGGTACCGATGGAAGCATGCGGCAAATGTTACATCGTCTTAATTATGAATAATGTGGAATAATTTGTTATTCATGAATAAGAAATAAACTAATAAGTCGTTTAAGAACAGTGTTCGATACGTTTATTCATTATCCGAAAGGAATAAACTGTTTTATTACTTACGCAAAAATATTTTTTTTATCAGCACGTTTTCAGGTGGATAAATTATGTTTCCAGAAATTGTTTGCAGAATTAATGTTAGGAAAAGCTAGTTGAACTTACCCATTCGTCCATGAATTACCGTGCTTAACATTGTGTGAATCCTGACCTAGGCAACGCTCAACAGCTGACGGTACGGCTGGGTTAATATCCTTGCACGATCGCTTCCATTCACGATAACTTTACTTCACGATAACTTTACTTCACGATAACTTCACTTCACGATAACTTCACTTGCCACTGTGAAATTTGGGTACAGTTAAGAACAATTTATTCTTCCTACGTTTAAACATTCATGGACGAATGGGTAAGTTTAACTAGCTTTTCCTAACATTAATTCTGCAAACAATTTCTGGAAACATAATTTATCCACCTGAAAACGTGCTGATAAAAAAATATTTTTGCGTAAGTAATAAAACAGTTTATTCCTTTCGGATAATGAATAAACGTATCGAACACTGTTCTTAAACGACTTATTAGTTTATTTGTTATTCATGAATAACAAATTATTCCACATTATTCTTAATTAAGACGATGTAACATTTGCCGCATGCTTCCATCGGTACCCTCGATGCCCCCCCATCACGACAGCAGATTGTGAGAGGTTCGTCCCTGAGCGCGCGCCAGCGGCCGCCCGTCGGGCGCTCTCATTGGCCAGTGTTTTTCGTTAATAATTCAAAAATGAATGTACAAACCACATTTTGGCAAAGGAAAAAAGTTTTTACATGCACCTCGGCTATGGCTTATTTCCCGATCTTCCCATAGTTACCGGACACCCTGTATATTCATTTCCCTTATCCGTTCGTGGTAATGGTCCGAAAATGTCTAAAGCTAACTTATCGTTTGGTTCTAGGGGTGTGTCTGTTATCACAGCTTCTTCTTTATTTCGGATTCTATTCAATTTGTTCCGTTGGCAGTTATCGCAAGTTCTGATAAATTCGATCACTTCCCTTTCCATATTAATCCAATTTCCCTTTTCTCGTACCTTTTGAATCGTTTTATTTTCTCCTAGGTGTTGCCCGATTCCGGAATTATGGCACTCCAATATTATTTGTCGTCTTTCTGCTTCTGTTAACTCAGTCATACGCGGGTTTGTACAATAAATGACTTTAAAGTGAGGGTGCAAATGTTCGGCGATGTATCGTAAGGACTGATGTATCGTGATCTTTTCGGTTTCTGTATATACGTCGTTTGAAAGTTGGAGTCGGATGGTTTTTAAATTTTTGTTCCTTCGTTTATCAATCATTTCTTTTAATCTGAGCAACCACCTGTCCCCTACGTGGGGTCCGAGGTCGTCCTTGAAGATGCGTATCCAGCTGTTTCCATAGGCGTTTGCTTCCGTAGCGAGCTGGAATTGGGAGTGCGCCTGCCATTGTTGAAAGTCGTTTCCAAAAGTGGAAGAGGTGCTAGTGTTGGGTGTGTTTTCTTCTGGGTCGGCGGTATCCGTAGATGATCCAGATAGCCGTGCTTCCAAATCTTGTAGTCCAGCGGCAGAAATGAGGTTTTCATAGTTTTCAATGTCTGGGTTATTTATAGTTCGGTGGAGGAGTTGGTCAGCGTCTATCGTAGTGAGTGGTAAGACGCGAGATAAGGAGTCTGCAGCGGTGTTTTCTTTCCCTTTACAGTGTTCTATTATATATTCGTATTCTTCGAGTTTCAATCTCCATCGCAGAAGTCGGGATGATGGTTCCTTCATATTAAAAAGCCATTTTAGTGCCTGATGATCGGTTAATATTTTGAATTTTCGTCCTAACAAGTATTGCCTGAGCCTTTTAACTGCCCAGACAATGGCCAATAATTCTTTCTCCGTTGTTGTATAATTTTGTTCCGCCTTATTCAATGTTCTCGAAATGTAACAGCATGGATGTCCTTCTTGCGAAAGTATTGCTCCCAATCCTTCGTTAGATTCGTCCGTGATGAGTGTAAATTCTTTGCCAAAGTCGGGATATCTCAGTATAGGGTGTTCACAGAGTTTTTGTTTTAAGGTGTCGAAGGCAATTTGGCATGCGTCTGTCCAAAAAAGGGCTTCTCTGTCTTTGTTAGTTCGGTAAGAGGTTTAGCAAGTTTGGCAAAATCTCGAATAAATTTCCGGTAGTAACCAGCAAGTCCTAAAAATGATTTTATCTCAGTTGGGTTGCGGGGTATTCTGAAGGATTTAACAGCTCCTATTTTTTTGTAGTTTGGTTTTACTCCTTCGGGGGTAATGTGTTCAGGATGCGCGCGTTGGCGCGACTATGGCGCCAGCCTTCGCGCGCATCGGCAGCGAGCGTGGCGCTCTGGACGAGTTCGCCTGCCAATTAACGGGGTCGGAATCGATCAGCCGATCGATCGGCTGATCGGGATTGGCTGGTTTGCCCACTGAATCCTTCCGGAGCGACTCTTAACAAGAGCAGGAAATAGCCTGCTCTAGCCTTCTCTCCGGAAGTCAACGAGAGATCTATTTCAACCGTACGAAAGAGAAGACGTTCCCTCTTCCGAAAAGCGAATACAAGTGTGATTCTGATTATAAGATAAGCGACTCAACCTAATTGTTAATTCGTGTATATTCGTTTAATTTAATATAACATTCGTGTCAGTTTGTAGTGCTTAAGTCGTTAGAATAAACATTTATAGTTCAAGTGTCGCCTTTGTTAATCGTCCAGCATCGTTGTGTATCCGTTCCTGTTTTTAATCTTGGCTCTCACTCTCATCGAGTCCTAAGTGTGCGTACTTGCTAATTGCGCACATTTTTCTGGTCCTTCGAGCCGGATACGCAAAACGAGCCGTGACTTGCATCGGCCACGTGGATCCCCGTTCTCTGCTCCGCCATCTTACCATCCGTCAAATGGAACTTTCCGGTAGTGAGCTTATTCCCAAGCAATACGAGCTGCAAGGAAAAATTATTAGAACGGTGGAAAACCTCAAAAAACGAGGAAAGGCTAGTATCACGCAGGCCGCAATACATTCTCGACTTCAAATACTCGACAAACTATGGCGAAATTTCGAGACAAACAACGACATACTCACCTTTAGACACAAGGAATCCTTGAAGGATAGCGATTACGCCAAAAATCGAGTGGCAGAAATCGTTGAGGAGGAGTATCTCATTCAGAGAGATACGCTGCAGGAATACAGCGATCAGCTGGTTGAGACCCATCAAAAGCTCGCTGACGGATCATCGACTCCAAGCGACTCCACTTCCAACCACACCACGCTGCCTCGGATTCAAATTCCTCCTTTCTCCGGTTGCTACGAAGGCTGGCCATCCTTCAAGGACTTATTTCAATCGATTATCGGGAGAAATCAGCGATTGACTAACGTTGAAAAAATGCACCACTTGAAGGTGAGTCTCAAGGGCACTGCCGAAAAACTTATCAAAGAACTGTCTACCACGAATGATAATTATACACGAGCGTGGCAAATTCTAACCGACCAATACGAGAACAAACGAGTATTAGTCCGTTCGTGCTTGTCTAAATTCGCATCGTTGAATAAGCTTCACTCCGAATCGGCCACGGAACTCGAAGGGTTGATTAATTGCGTATCGAGCACCGTCAACTCACTCAAAAGTCTCGGGCGACCAATTGATCAATCCGAAGATTGGTTCGTTTATAGTGTCATCGAGAGACTCGACGACCAATCGCGTTCAAAATGGGAGGAATCAATCACCTCGAGCAACGAACCACCATCGTACGCGAGTTTAAACCGTTTTCTTTCAATGCGGCTTCAAACGCTCCAGGCATTCACACCAACCGTCGTGAGCAAGTCAAAACCGCCGTCTGCCGAAAGAGGTCGCTTATCTTCGAATCGCACCGTTCGCTCACATCATACGGAAAAACGCGCCGTTCAAATCAAGTGCGCGTTGTGTCACAAAGATCATTTCCTCATGCACTGTGATCAGTATAAAGCCAAATCCGCGCGAGATAGAAAATTCACAGTCGACTCAACTGGCTCGTGTCTGAACTGTCTCGGCGATCACAAACTCAGTGCGTGTGCTTCGAAACGCGGGTGCTTCGTTTGTGGAGAGCGCCATCATTCGTCTCTCCACGAAATATTCAAATTGAACGATTCGCCAGCCGTGAGATGTGTCAATTCTCATCTGACGTACGACTGCCGAGGTCGCGCCTCGACCGTCCTCCTTGCCACAGCTCGCATCCAAGTGGAAGACCGAAACGGACACCGACATACAGTGAGAGCCCTGATCGATCAAGGGTCCGAGGCGTCCATGGTAACCGAAAGTCTTGTCCAACGCCTGAAGTTACCTCGAGCTCATTCTTCATTAGCTGTCTTCGGAGTAGGAGGTCAACAGGTCGCGACAGCCCGTGGTCGTGCTTCTTTAGTGGCTCGGTCCTGCTTGAGCCACGACAAGCTCAACTTCAAGAGTCGACTGGCCGCATCTACGGGATATCGATCTAGCGGACCCTGACTTCGCGTCGTCCGACACGATCGAAGTCATGCTCGGCGCCGACGTCTACTCAGCCATCATCAAGGACGGAGTCCGGAAGGGAAACGAACTGCAACCAGCGGCCCAAAATACTATATTTGGGTGGAGTCTTTCTGGGCTCACCGGTGCCAAGCCTCAATCAACCTCTCCCCGTTCACATCAAATCACTGTGGGAGATTCACTTTCAACACTGGTGCGTCGATTCTGGGAGCAGGAAGAGGTTCCCTCCTCCTCCAAGTCAATCACTTCAGCGGAGCAAGAGTGCGAGGACTTCTTCCAAACCACACATGCACGGAATCACGAAGGGAGGTACATCGTCAGACTCCCCTTTTCCAAACCCGTGCCTGACTTCAGCTTCTCCCGTGCCGCTGCATCAGCTTCTCTAAAACGGATGGAGAAGAAATTCAAATCCAACCAGGAACTCCAGAGACTGTACGTCGATTTCATGGACACGTACGAGGACCTGGGGCATATGAACCGAGTACCAAAGACGTCTTCAGGTAAGAACTCCTTTTACTTACCTCATCACGGAGTCTTCAGAGCTTCCAGTACAACCACACGACTGCGAGTTGTTTTCAATGGCTCCTGGAACTCTTCAACTACGGCGTCACTCAACCAACACCTGCATACCGGACCGAACCTCCTTCCAAACCTCAGCGATGTTCTCCTCCGGTGGCGGATGCATGCGGTCGTCTTGGTAGCGGACATCGAGAAGATGTACCGCCAAATCATTCTGCACCCAGACGATCGCGACTACCAACGAGTCCTGTGGAGGCGGACGGACGACGAGGAGGCTCACGAGTACCAGTTGAACACCGTGACCTACGGCCTCGCCTGCGCTCCGTTCCTAGCTATACGGACCCTGCGTCAACTAGCCGAAGACGAGAAGGTCCACTTCCCGAGAGGCGCTGCTGCCTTGTTGCAGTACACTTACATGGACGATGTCGTCACTGGTGCGGCCGAAATTCAAGATCTCAAACGCCTTCGACTGGAGCTGACCAGCCTGTGCAAGGCGGGGGGCTTTCCCCTTCAAAAATGGGCATCCAATTGCCCAGACGTCCTCAACGGGGGAGTCAACAGTCGTTCCTTTGAAGTTCAGGTTAAACCAAAGTCAACCGCGGAATCCTCACATTCAACACTGGGACTGCGCTGGGAGCCAACGGAGGACCACTTCTCCTTCACTATCAACGAGCCACCATTGAACCACGTGGTAACGAAAAGGTCGTTGCTCTCTCAATGCGCTCAACTCTTCGACCCCCTAGGATGGCTAGCTCCAGCCACAGCCAAAGCCAAAATCTCCATCCAGGCAACTTGGTTGCTCAGACTAGGATGGGACGATCCGTTACCAGCAATTCAAGCACGGGCCTGGCGAGAATTCGCAAACGAACTCCTGCTTCTACGGGACTTGCGGATGCCACGGCACGTTATCAGCGGATCGGATCGAGCTAGCTGGGAACTCCACGGTTTCTCGGATGCCTCGGAGAAAGCCTACGCCGCAGTCCTCTACTTCAGGTGCAAGGGTGCATCTCCAGGTTATCAAGTTTCTCTGCTTACAGCAAAATCAAAGGTGGCTCCAATCAAGCCAATTTCCCTACCACGATTGGAGCTCAGCGGAGCGTACCTCTTGGCTCGAGTCGTCGATCATGTCGTCTCAGCTCTCGACTTAAAGGGGGTGCCAATTCACCTATGGACGGACTCTACCGTCACCCTCGGTTGGATTCGCGGACATCCAGCAAGGTGGACGACATACGTGGCAAACAGAGTTGCGGAGATTCAACGGCTCACCTCCGAAGCTCGCTGGCACCATGTTGACGGAGTCTCCAATCCCGCGGACGTCGCGTCAAGAGGACTTTCATCTAAAGCACTCCTAGCTTGTACTGCTTGGTGGAAGGGACCGGAATTCCTACGTCATCCTGCTCCGTTTCCAGCCAGCCTCGAAGAAAAACTCAACCTCGACGAGTTGCCCGAGGCAAGAAGAACGGTCGTGCACCACAGCAGCAAGGGGACCGTGGAAAACGACTTTCTGTCCAGATTTTCTTCTTACAAGCTGTTACTCAAGGTAACAGCGTGGTGTCGTCGTTGGTTGCAGGTACGTCAATCATCCAACTCACTATCCCCTTCGGCTGAGGGACCTTCGGCGAAAGCGTTCGTGTCAGCGATGGAACTTCACGAAGTCGAAGTTCAATGGATAAAACTGCTACAAAATCAAGCCTTCCCGGATGAATATAAAATCATCCGGAAGAACCTACCTGTCTCCAAACGTAGTAAACTTCGCACCCTAGCTCCGTTCCTCGACGGTAAAGGATGCCTGCGTGTTGGAGGACGTTTAAAGCACGCTCTGCTTTCCTTTGACGAGAAACATCCTTACATACTGCCAACAGATTCCCGATTCACAGTCTTACTAATCGACAAAATTCACAGGGAATCTCTGCACGGGGGAGTTCAAGCCACACTCGGCGCGCTGCGCCGTCGCTTCTGGGTCCCTTCTGAACGGAACCTGGTGAAGCAATGCATCAGACAATGCGTCATGTGCGTGCGCTGGCGATCCTTTCCCGGCCACCAAATTATGTCTGACCTACCTCAACAGCGAGTGACCGCCTCAAGGCCATTCCTCCATACTGGGGTGGATTATGCTGGTCCCATCTGGCTCCGTACCGCTCCTGAGCGGGGTCAAAAGGCGTACAAGGGGTTCTTCGTAGTCTTCGTCTGCATGGTTACTAAGGCCGTTCATCTCGACGCGGTATCTGCCTACAGCACCGAAGCGTTCCTGGCGACGTTCCGTCGATTCATTTCCCGAAGAGGACTCTGCTCGGACGTTTACAGCGACTGCGGTACAAATTTTCAAGGCGCCGACAACGAGCTACGCCGATTCTTCTCGGCTCGATCACCCCATTTCAACGCCATCCAGAAGGATCTGGCTGAACTACGCGTACAGTGGCATTTTAACCCCCCAGCAGCACCACACTTCGGCGGCTTGTGGGAAGCAGCCGTTAAGTCGATGAAACACCACATCCGACGAGTCCTTGGCGAGAGCAGACTCACGTACGAGGAGATGACGACCTTCCTCCGTCAGGTGGAAGCATGCTTCAACTCAAGGCCGTTAACCGCCCTCACCGATGACCCACAAGACATAGCCGCTCTTACGCCAGGACATTTTCTCGTCGGATCCGCAATCAACGCCCTGCCGGAACCTACCCTGCTTGACCTGCATCCGTCTCGCTTGTCACGATGGCAGTTACTCGTCCAATTACGAGATCAATTCTGGCAACGATGGGCCAGAGAGTACCTCCACGGGCTCCTGACTCGACCTAAATGGCAGCAGCCCGGCGAAAACTTCAAGGTTGGGCGTCTCTGCCTCATCGCAACGGAAGCTACTTCACCTTGTCGTTGGCCACTTGCAAGAATCGAAGTCGTTCATCCAGGCGCCGATGGAAGAGTACGGGTCTGTACGCTCAAAACTGCCGTCACAACATTGGTAAGACCCGTCCAAAAATTGATTCTCCTACCGGTCAGCAGTCAACCGGATTCAACCAGCGCCGACAACTAATCACGCGTTCAACTGATAGTCATTCAATTGTTACGCGACCGCACTCCAATCATAGATTAGTTGTATCGATGTCATTGTCCGTCCGAGCGCCATAACACTGAGGTTATGTTTCTTTACTTACAGTTCAAGGCATCCGTCCAAGGATCGGCCGCCCCCTGGTTGGTGGGCGAACTCGTGCGTTTCATATTCACCGCACAATTCTATCAATCGCGTGTTGCTTGTCTGTCTGCTGAGAGAGCCAAATCATTGACTAATTCCATTAGTCAAGGCGGGCGGCAATGTTCAGGATGCGCGCGTTGGCGCGACTATGGCGCCAGCCTTCGCGCGCATCGGCAGCGAGCGTGGCGCTCTCGACGAGTTCGCCTGCCAATTAACGGGGTCGGAATCGATCAGCCGATCGATCGGCTGATCGGGATTGGCTGGTTTGCCCACTGAATCCTTCCGGAGCGACTCCTAACTAGAGCAGGAAATAGCCTGCTCTAGCCTTCTCTCCGGAAGTCAACGAGAGATCTATTTCAACCGTACGAAAGAGAAGACGTTCCCTCTTCCGAAAAGCGAATAAAAGTGTGATTCTAATTATAAGATAAGCGACTAAATCTAATTGTTAATTTGTGTATATTCGTTTAATTTAATATAAGATTCGTGTCAGTTTGTAGTGCTTAAGTCGTGAGAATAAAGGTTTAGAGTTCAAGTGTCGCCTTTGTTAATCGTCCAGCATCGTTGTGTATCCGTTCCTGTTTTTAATCTTGGCTCTCACTCTCAACGAGTCCTAAGTGTGCGTACTTGCTAATTGCGCACATAATGAGATGGCCTAAATATTCTAACTCTGGCCGGAGGTACTCGCATTTGTCTGGTTGCAGTTTCAGACCTGTTTCTCTTAGTCTTTGGAATACTATGGCTAAATTTTTGTTATGTTCTTCAATGGTGGATCCGAATATTACTATGTCGTCTAAATATACAAAGCAGCACTTTCCAATTAATCCTCTGAGTGCTTTGTCCATCATGCGTTGGAAGGTCGCCGGTGCATTTTTGAGCCCGAATGGCATGCGGTTGTAGTGGAAGTGTCCTTCGGAAGTTGAAAATGCTGTATACTTCTTTGATGTTGTGTTCATGGGTATTTGATGGAATCCCGAGCTGAGATCTAATGCGGAAAAGAACTTTGCCTTGCCCAGATGGTCCAATATCTCCTCGATGCACGGTAGTGGATATGCGTCTTGATCAGTCAATTCGTTCAATTTCCTAAAGTCAACTACAATTCTCCATTTCCGTATTCCTGAGGCATCTTCTTTTTTTGGTACAACCCACAGGGGTGAGTTGTATGGCGAATCTGATTCCTCGATAACTCCCTTGGCCAACAAGTCTTCCATTTGTTTCTGAATTTCGATTCTATGACATTCCGGGAGTCGATATGATTTTGTATTTACTGGTCTCGGATCTTTTACAACAATTTCGTGTGCGGTGAGTTCGGTGCAGGGTAATGGATCCCCTTCTAGTGCAAATATGTCGGAGTAGCTAAAGATAATTTTTTCTATGGGTTGTCGGTAAGCGTTTTCGACATGCGAGATTCTTGTTTTGTCGTGGAGCTGACGTAGGCGTTCGGGTAATTCTAAAGTGTCTGTTTCGAGCGTTATCTTCTTTTCTGCTGCGCGAATACCCGTTTCCTCTGTGTTCACGAAATTGATCCTAACCGTTCCGTTTGCTGTTTTTATATCTTCTGTTATCTTCTGTCGTGCTGGTATAAGGAGTTCGTCTCGTAAAGGGATACAAAAATTATTTAATGTGAGTGAGTCGTTGTCGATTGAAAATTTATATCAATTTAGGTAGGGTAATCCTACTATTCCGTCTTCGTGAATAGGAAAATTATCTGGTACAACGTCAAATTTATGATACTGTCCTAACGAATATAACGTAACTGTCTCTATCGAGGTATGTGAGTCGTTTCCCATTTTGAATTCCTTAATTTCGTTTTGCCGTTTGGTTATTTTATCAAGCAGTCCGGTTTTTATGATGTTTATGCTTGCTCCTGTGTCCAATAAGAGTCGTCCGAATCGGCACATCCCTCCAAGCCTGTCGGTGAAGTGTCGTAGTCGTCCGCTTGTACTGGAAATTCTTGCGATTCCTCCTCGTTCTTTGTAATGTCTTCTTGTAGGCGATTTATTCTCGGTGGTAGTTTTCCGGTTTGGGGAAGTTGAAAATTTCGCTTAAAGCATTGGTCACGTTCGTGTCCTGTTTTTCCGCAGATGGTACATTTTAGTTGGAGTCGTTGCTGTAATGGCAACGCATGGTTTGGTATATAGTGGTTACTGGTTGGCATCTTTTCCTCTGGGCGTGATGGTGTTAGCTGGTGCTGTCGGCGTATCATTTGCGTTGGTCGTGGCCGCGACAAGGTTTGCGAGCCTTGTCGGGACGATGTTCTGTTCTGGGCTTCACGTGTCCATATTTCCATTTCCAAAGCGATTTATTGTGCGGTTGCCAAGGTTTGTGGGTCCCTGGCGATCACCAACTTACCGATCTCTGGGCGTAGGTTAAGGATGTATTGGGCGGTAGCAGTTTCCTCTTCTTCCTCCAGAGCAATCCGACGGGCCATGGGTCGCGGGTATTTATTCTGAATGGCGTATCTTAATTCATTCAGCTGCTGTCGGTACCGTAAATTGAAAGATTGTACTGTTTCGGTGAAACCTTGTTTGATGTTGTGCAATTTAGATCGCGCATTTGAAATAGTCACGGGTGGAGAGACATGCAGTCGCAAATTTTCATACAGTTCCTCGTACGAAGTGATGGTTAGGTGTCAGATACTGCGTTCCGCTTGGTCGGCAATCTTTTCAGCTATAATTAAACCCAGCAAGAGGCCTTCCTCGTCGCATTGCGCTCGAGCTCGTTTTACTGCTTTAATAAAGTCTTCTACTCCTATATCATCCTTTCCATTCAACGCGCGGATCGTGCGGACTATGTCCTTGGGGGGTACGTGTTTTACCTGTACTGCTGACTCTTTAAATGTACCAGGAAGTTCCGCTACCGCACGACGTAATGGAATGCGCTGTTTCGGTATTTCCTCTCCGTCGTCTTCTGGATCGGGGTGCTCGACTGTCGTATGGTTTATACCTACAGATTCGTCGTCCGTTGCTAATTGCCCTATCTTAGAGGCTAAAATTCTTATTTCATCGGCCCTTTTCTTATTTTCCTCTCCTAAATTCGTTATATCTATCTGCAATGTTTCTTGATTTTTCTGTATGGCTAAGCTTATTTTTTCGATGGCTGCGCTCAGGGAAGCCATGCCCCTTTCTAATGCGTCTAACCTGCCGTCCATTTCGACGGTTTCGTTTTCACAATCGCTACTGTCGGTCCGGAACTCTGTGTTCGGCTCCCGATACAAATTAAATGAATTGTAAGCCAGTGCTTACCTTAAACGCAATCTCGTGGCGGTCAGCGCTGGTTGCTCGTAGTCCCTGTATCTCGTGGAGCTCTCGTAGTCTTCACGATCGGCAGTTTTCAGCAACCAAGTCGTCTGGGCCATCCGTTGAGTACACAGGTCGGTAGACTCGCTGATCGTCTTCTGGCACACGTAGTCCCTTCTTTGAGTTTCGAACACGCGTAGTTTCGATTCGCGGAAGTTTGAAAACGATCACTTTTACACAACAAGTCTCCCTATCCTGGCAGGATCGCCAATTTGTGACGGGAATTATTCCTGTTTGAATAAAAAAGAGAGAGAGAAGTAATATGTGACTTCTCGGCTCAGTATTCAAATAACAATTTAGTTAACTTAACCTGATTTATGAAATATCGCAGAATTTCTTAAGAGTGACTCGTAGATCACGGACAATATCGTATTATTAAGGAATGCAAATTAGGGTTAAGACAATTTGATTTGGATTGTAGAGGCTGCACAGCTTTATTTGTGGTCGGTACATCGCTTTTATATCTTCTGGTAGTATGAAGAGTGGGGTTTGCTTCTGTCTTAAAGTGTTTAGGTGGCTTTTGCTGATGCAAGCGTTGGTCGCGGTGTTACAGTTGGGACTGGGCGTTGGTCGTCGTTACAGAACCAATAATACATATAGAATTTACATACCAGACAAAAACAAAGTTCAATGCACATGTGACGTAAAATTTGATGAGGGAAGAAATGGTGTGGAGATATTAAAAGGAAAAGAGAAAGAAGACTATGGGAGAAGAGTTGATTTAAAATTGATTGGACTCGATATTGAAGATAAAGAAGATGAATGGGAAAGAGGCACAGAGAGTGATATAAATATACCTGAACCAAATGGTTACAACAATGATGAAGGAGGGGTACTTGAAGAGCTTCCAGAGGAGAGCAGTACACAAATGGACACCATAGGGGAAACAGAAAGAGATCAAATTTGCGAGGATAATGTACATGTGAGAACAACAATCAGAGGGCCTGGAAGACCCAGAGGAACTACGAGTGAAGCAATAAAGATGCGTAAACAAAAGGAAAAGGAAGAGCAGAAGGAACGTGAAATGGAGCAAAACCTGAGAAGATCGAATAGGATAAGAGACAACGAATCAGCAATGACTGTGATAGACGGAGAAATACCATTAAACATAGAACAAGCTAAGAATTCCAGAAATTCGAATGAATGGAAAAGGGCAATGGATGAAGAGCTATAGTGTATGGGGAGACATGAAGTATGGGACCTAGTGCCTTACCCCAAGGATAAAAATATAATACGAAGCAAATGGATTTATAGTATAAAAAGACACCCTGATACAAAAGAACCAAGATACAAGGCTCGTTTGGTGGCTATGGGATGTGCACAACGTCCTGGGTTTGACTATGAAGAGACATTCGCTCCTGTTGCACGTATGGAATCAATTAGATTACTTCTGAGCATAGCTGCAGAAGGAAAAAAGGGGGTGAAGATGTACGATGTAAAATCTGCGTTCCAACATGGAGTATTAAAAGAAGAAATATACATGAAAGCCCCGGATGGATATGGATACAGAGAAAATACAGTCTGCAAACTAAAGAAGAGTATATATGGTTTGAAGCAAGCAGGTAAATGCTGGAATGAATATTTGACAGAAGTGATGACAAAAAGCGGGATGTGTCAATCTAGAGAAGATCAATGCTTATTTTACAAACTAGAAGGTAAAAAGTTCTTATACTGTGCCATACACGTTGACGACATGGTAGTTGTGTCAAGCGATAGAGACATAGAAAAATATTGTAGTATTTAAAGGCGAAAGGACAATGCGCTGTCGCCGGGGAAACAAGCGCGCATCGCCGGCGCGCATGCGAACGTTGCGTCAGAGAGCAGAGAGACAGTCGCGAGTTGCCCGCACGACGTATATACGACCACCTTTGTTCTAATTACTTATTGTATTTCATCTTTATTTATATTTAATAAACTATATATATATATTCCTACAATATTATATGAATAGAATAGGAAATGAAATAGATTTAAAATGTTTGGGTGATGCGAAATATATATTAGGTATGCAAGTGGAACAGGAGAATGGAAGAGTGTATGTGCACCAACAGGACTATATTAAAAAACTGTTAATGATGTATGGCAGGGCTCGGAATTAAGTGAACTTTCGGGCCGATTTTCAGAGGCAACGCCCCCTTTCTCCGGCCGCACGTCTTGGCCCCCGCGATCGCCCTGCAGCTCGGGGGTCCTCAGGCTCGTAACCGCGCGGGTCACATTAGGGCGACACTCGTATCAATAGGATTCCACATGGTCCCATATTCCATATCGTCCGGTTCATATGCTACGCGCCTGAAGATCTTCGAGCCGATTGGCGATCGCGGGGCCAAGACGCGCGGTGGGAGAAAGGGGGTGTTGCCTCTGAAAATCGGCCCGAAAGTTCACTTAATTCCGAGCCCTGATGTATGGTATGAATGAGTGCAATAGTACATCAACTCCGATCGATGTAAATGTAAAAATGGATAATTATACCGATAGTGATAAGTGTAATGCCAAAGAGTATCAGGAACTGATAGGGAAGCTAATGTTTTTAAGCGTTAACACGAGACCAGACATTGCTTTCACACTCAGTTATTTATCTCAATACAACAAAGATGCGAGAGAGATGCATATGGGGGGATTGAAGAGAGTGTTACGATACTTAAAGGGAACTATTAATTATCGCTTATGTTATGGGGAGAAGAATGTGCAAAATCGGATAGATTGTGAAACTGACGCGTCTTGGGATACAACAAAAGATGCTAAATCATCACCGGTACATTAGTTTATCGAAATGGTGACTTGATTCAGTGGAGAAGTAGGAAGCAACATACAGTTGCTCTGTCCTCAACTGAAAGTGAATTGGAAGCTATGCTTGAAGGAATGAAAGACGTGATGTGGGTGGATAGCGTTTTGAAGGAAATAACGAGGAATGATAATACTACCAAAGAAATAAAAAGTGACAGTTTGAATGTGGTCAAACTGGCAAATGGGGGAAATTATAAATCGCGACCAAAATTATTAAACAGAAAATTTTATTTTATTAGAGAAAGTATGATAAGTCATAACATAGATATAACTCATATTCCTAGCGTAGACATGCGTGCAGATTGTTTAACCAAAGCCCTGAGTGGACCCAAATTATATAAAAATGTAAAAGAAATAATGGAAACCAATTAGCAATAGGGAGTGTGTGAGGTTATTTCTATTGCATGTCTGTATGTGTGAGGTTGGTGTATGTGTGAGGTTGAGTGGCGCTGCGGTAGGAAGCGCGGGTAGTGTGGAACGGTATGTGAGGGTGAGAAGTCTGAAGAAGTCGTAACGAGTGTAACCGCATGCAGCGAAGAGACCAAGAGTTTATATTCCAAATACATATATATTCACATAATAAGAACAATCCTATTATTCTTCCTACCCACATTTTTTGTTGCTGTTTGAAATGCTATCAGTGCGTCCTTATTCTACTTATTCTCTAAAGAGTACTTATTCTCTCTAAAACCATACTGGCACTCATTCTCCAGATTTTTATCTTTATATTGCGCTTGTATTCTCTTTATTATAATTCTCTCAAATATCTTGCCTACTGAGGATAACAGTGCTATCGGCCTATATGATCCCAGAGAAAACCTGTCTCTAGTTGGATCTTTTAGAATAATTTTTAGTATAGCTAATGTCCATTCTTTTGGGAATATCGAATTACGCATGCAATTGTTGTAAATATTGTATAAAACAAATTTGTCAGCATGCCATAACTTTAAAATCAATTCTGATTGAAAGGCGTCAGCCCCAGGGGCTTTACGTTTTTTACATTTTATAATAGATTTAAAAATTTCCTCGTGCGTGATGTCTGATTCTATATTGCAGTTAAAATATAAATCGTTGTTAATTTTTAATGCATTTTGCTCTTCAGTATTTATATCTAAATCCTCTGGCACACACTTCTTCAACAATATTGTTACAGTTTCCCTCCAGCTCCTCGTTATTTCACCTGACGGAAGTATTATTGAGCTTATAAATTCATCTTTATTTATCTTATCTCTTATTATTTTGTAAACAATACTCCATGGATCACTATTTCCGATTTTTGTAACCAAATTTTTCTACGTTTGTTTCTTTGTTTTTCTGATTGTTGCTACGTATTTATTTCTAGCAGTTTTAAATTTTTGCTCATAGTCTAAAATTAGTTCATCAAAATTATGTCTTCTGGCTCTAGCTAGTTGTTTTTTACATTTAATTACATCAGTTTTTAATTTCTTCAGTTCTTCAGTCCACCAAGGGACTGAATTGGCTTTTAGACATTTACACGGAATGCTCTTTTGGCACCATGAAGTTAATAATTTAGTGAACAACTTCACCGCACTATCGGGTTTATTTACTTTTAATTTTCCCTTTATGTTTTCTGTAAATTTTTCTTCCCAGTCAGCTGTTTTTAAATTATAAGGTCTTTCTAATTTTGTTGTTCTATTGAAATTTTGGGTTTTATTTTGATCATCAATCATAATATTAAAAGTGATTAAATTGTGATAGCTAGTGGTACAGTCGAGCTTAACTTTCCAGTTTTTAATTGAATTACTAAAATTGGAGCTAACTAATGTTATATCTATATTATATTGGCTATATGGAGTCATAAAAGTGGAGGGATTGTTTTGTTCATTCAAAATAATAAGATCGTTTTCTAAAATGAAATCTACAAAAAGTCTACCCCTGTCATCTGTCTCATTTGAATACCATAATTCAGATATAGAATTAGAATCTACCGCAATAAGAAATTTCTCGCCTCTGATTTTATTTAAAATATTATCTAGTAATTGTAAAAAATTATCTATTTGTAAAGAATATTGACAATACAAATTAATTATCTAAACATCGCATGCACTTGTGTAGACTTTAAAAAATAAAATATGTTCGCTCATGCTCGGAAAAACTAGTATATTACATTTTTTATATTTAATGACTGCTGCTACCCAGGAGGTTATCCCTTCTGATTGTATAATTTTTAAATTTTTGGAGTTACAGTAATTTCTCGATGAGTGCCGCGTGAGTGGTACAGCGTAAGCGAGCGCGTTTCATCCCCACCACTGGGGTGAATCCCCGCGGGCCGGCCGACACGTCCCGGCGGTTAATACTTGCGGTATCCCTCGAAAGATTAAATGCCTTCGTGTCTGTGAGAACACACTAATGCAACCGTGATTTTTTTTATTGTTACGTATTGCACTATGAAAATTATATTAAATAATTCGAGAAGCTGCTGTGATTAAAATGGGACTAAACACGATATAATTTGGATCATATTGACTTATATGTTTACATAATAAAACTCTTACCCATTGATTTACTATTAATTAATCAATTTGTATGCTAATTTACTATCTACTATTTGTGCTAATGCTTGGGTAACAAGAACGAAAGCGTGTCTCGCCGACTCTGAGTGACCGAAACGCGTGTCTCGTCGACTCTCACTGCGCACAAAGCGTGCCTCGTCCACTCTGACTGCGCGCAAAGCGTGTCTCCGCGTGACTCTGAGCGATCGCAATATATTTCTCCTCGGCCGGGGGGATCGTACGGAAGCATTTCATGCTCGGCTCGGAGGGATCCGTTTTTGTAATTTATCAACGCAAATATGATCCAAATTATATCGTGTTTGGTGTTATTTTAATCACAACAGCCTCAGCTATATTTTCATAAAATTTGCAGAACGAAATAATTAACAATAAAGAAGTTTTATAGTTGCATTAGTGTTGTCTCACCGATGCGAAGGCATTTAAATCCTTATCTGACGCCCGACTTCTCTTTCCTCTCTTTCTTTCGCGCGCTGTCCTTTTCGTCACAGTAGACGGCTCGGGCGAAATTTCCAAGAACCCAAAGTTCACCTAAATTCGATTAGTGCGCGCAGCCGGTCCCGAGTAGCACGCACTAACCGAAGAATTACTGTATATCCCCTTACTTTGTTCATAAAATTGTACGGTTCCTGTATACACGGGATAGCTAAACTAAGTTCTTGCATTAGGATCTCTAGCTCAGTGGCAGCAGCAGGCGATCTTTGAGCATTAATATGACCTATCTTTAGCTCCACCGAATCTTGCTTTTATATACTTCTAAATATTTGAGGAACTCCGGGCAATCTCTATTTCTTATACTATGGTTTTCTTCTTTTCGGTTTGCTCTAATGCAATTTATACATTTTGGATTTTCCTTATGATCACACTTGTCCTTTGCATGATTTTTTGACCCACAAGATTCGCAGATTTGTTCGGGAACATTGCATACTTTAGCAATGTGTCCAAAACAATGGCACTTAAAGCATCGAACCGTGTTGTAATATTCTTTAATTTTATAAGCTCTCCAGGCCATAAAGACTCTTCCCTTGTTTAATAGATCTTGAAACTGGGAGCTAGGAACTTGAACTATCCAGTTTAGTCTATTACCATCCTTAGTTTTAAAACTGTGCACAAAGTTCACTTTATCCTTTATTTCCTTTAATTCAGTTTCAGAATCTATATCGAAATTCTTATTTATAAAATGTTCATTGATTTCTTCTATTGTATGATCTTTTTCTACATCATAAATGATTATGGACGGGCTAAGCTTTTTGGGTTTTTCAACTTTTAATCCAATATTATTTAAGTCACATGTTTTTATCAGTTCAACATCGTCTTTACTTTGTACTTCCAGAACCATGCCTTTCTTTTTCATCTGTCTGATGTTTTTCACTTTTAGTTTGCTTTCAACATTTTTTAGTTTCTTTATTATATCATTTTTAATTTCATCGTTGTTTCTTTTTTCAGAATTTTCATTCAAAGGTTTAATAAGTAAAATTTGACTATCTTTTTTTCTTTTCATAATTTCAGTGCCTGAGACACCGCACACACCAGAGGGGCCCAACGAACGTGTTACGAGCCGGGGTTGTGGGCAACGGTTAGCCCGGCGATGGTTGATATTACCCAAGGATTACGATTGGGAATATGTTAGTAAGATGCACAAGCGAGCCTGATGCGAGATCAGGGAGTCGCAGGAAATGTTAGATTGACTCGTAAGTTTAAATTAATATTCGATACAAATCGAGCGGTTAAGTTGCATCTGTGGGATCGTTACTACTAATGTAAGGAATTACGGAGTAAAGAATGGTTTCAACGAATCTACTCGATTTAATGGTGAACAGTTAACAAGTATATATTGCAAGTAATTGTTTATACAAGTGTAATTGTGGCGATATATTTGTAGTGTGTGTAAATTATTACCTAAGCTGCACGGTGTTGACGCACCGGCGATGCGGGGTCTGAGAATCGATTACGAAGTATACCGAAAGAACTTCAACCGAGCTTTGCGGATTCTAACGGGTTAACTTGATGCGAATGGTGCCCTAAGCCCGATTCTCATTGAATGTAACCGACTCTGTTTAAACGTAACGTAACGTGATGATGCGCGTAACCGTGTAGTTATGAACCGAAAATGGTCGAAAACGAAGGGTTTATATAGTGCAAAACTGTATGGAGGGGACTCATTAGAGGACTCCATATATGGTAAGATCACAGGGTTTTCGTCGGGTCACGGTTGTATTTAATCTGTCATGATGAAACTAGTCGATATCAAAGACCCTATTATTCGCATGATAACGAGAGAAATCCTTGAGCGTCTTCCCTTTTTACGCAAGATCGAACGACACGTGCGAGGGCAGCGTAAGAGAGCATTATTCATACGTAACAAACGTGAGGCAGCTTGCGCGTAGTTAATTTTATTAGATTTTATAAACTTTTCTTTGGTTCTTAATACCTCATTTTCCAAAATTTATTGTTGTAGTCTATGTTCTAATACGGACCATTTATCTAGAATAAATTTAATGGAACTTTTTGAAATTTTATTATTTTCGTTAAAGAGATATTCTTCCAATTTTAGTCTTTCTTCAAAAACGTCTTTTAATGTTTTACATTTTTCTTTTTCCTCTATTGTTTTCTCTTCTGCATTGATATTAAACTTTTCTAATTCTAGATCACCCGTTTTGCGTCTTTTAGTTCTAGGTGTTACTGTACTTTATGTTTCTTCTAACAACAAGGATGAGGCAGAGCTCCTACTATGACCTCGACTCGATTTATCCGGTAACATCTCAATTTCTTCTGAGCATGTTTCCAATTGTACTCTTTCTTTATCGGTTTGTTTTTTGTTTTTATTTAAGGATTCCATTACTGCGTCCCACGGAAAGGTCGGAAAGGGTGGTCCACCGGGGCAGAGCCGCCTTACCCCGGTAAGGCTAAATACAACCGGGAGTCGCCATGTTCCCGGAGGTTGGCCGCTAACGGCTGGTGCTCCCACCAACCACGCTCCGGCGCTAAGTCCGGAATGCACCCCTTCGGCGCGCGCCATACCTTGGGGTGAGGGATTTATTTTCAGGTTGTCATCCTCGCGGTCCGGCCGGATAGGGCAAGACCCCCGTTCCAGCGAAACATGACCATTGGTTTACGGTATGCTAAGAGCTCGGGTACCGTGGGTTCGCTAAGACCCATACTGTGTCTGGCCCTGGCTCGACCGGAGTCAAACCAGGAACAGACACAGCCCCTGAGGGGAGAGATAGGGACAGGGGGATTAGGTATGGGGACCCTTTCGGGAGGCGCACTTAGCCGCACTATTGTGCGTTGTCGGGGAAAGCCTCGCGAAGGCGTCGCCCCGGGCTCTTCATGCATAGAGCCCGCCCCGCGCCCTATTATACAATAGTATAATAGAACTACAACCGCTTGGTGTAAAAGGCCAAGACGGGCTAACACATAGCATATCAGCTGCTGTTTCCGATCATATAGACTTTACCGTTGGGCTCGCGCCCCGTCAGCAATAGGTACCCCAATGACCTCTCGGCCGTCCTTCCTTAAAAGGAAGGTGGAGTCCCGGGGCAGCGCCGCTCGGTCATAGTCACTGCGGTCCACTCATCTAAGATAGTAATATATTTATGTATATACACAAGCGATATATGTATTGCCATATTGGGTGACCGTCTGACTGTACCTCCTGGCACCCCTCAGGGGCTGTGTCTGTCCTTGGGTCGACCTTGGTCGATCCAAGGGCGGACACAGTATGGGTCTTAGCGAACCCAAGGTACCCGAGCTCTTAGCACACCGTAAACCAGTGGTCATGTTTCGCTGGAACGGGGGTCTTGCCTTAACCGGCCGGACCGCGAGGATGACAACCTCTATAAAAAAATCCCTCACCCTAAGGTATGGCGCGCGCCGAAGGGGTGCGTTCCGGACTTTGCGCCGGAGCGTGGCTGGTGGGGGCACCAGTCGTTAGCGGCCAACCTCCGGGAACATGGCTGCACCCGGTTGTATCTAAGCCTTACCGGGGTAAGGCGGCTCTGCCCCGGTGGACCACCCTTTCCGACCTAATCGTGGGACGCAGTATGGATATTATTAAAAACAAAAAACAAACTGATGATAAAGAAATGGTGGAATGCTCTGTGGAGATGGAAATGCTTACCGAGCGAACAGTCAGAGGACATAGCAGGAAAAGCTCTGCTTCGTCTTTAACAACAGAAGACGCACAAGTCTGAACATCTCAAAGAGCTAAAAGGAGAAAGACAGGTGAATTAGATATGGAAAATCCTGTCATTCAAGAGGCTATAATTAAAGAAAAAGATAAAGATAAATACGGAACGTTGAAGGAAGTCTTTGAGGAAAGGATCAAGTTGGAGGAATATTTATTTAACGAAAATAACAAAATTACAAAAAGCTCCATAAAATATATTTTAGAGAAGTGGGCTATTTTAGAAAATAAATTGCAAGAAAAAATTTTAGAAAATGAAGTACTTAAAGCTAAAGCTAAAGAAACCCAAAATACAGTACAACCTTCCTCGTATGCGCAAGTAGCATCACGTTTGATGAATGTTCCCAGTGCAGGTACTGTTCCTGTAACAAAAAATATAAGACGAAAAGTAGACAGTGAAATTTTATTGATTAAACCTCTGGAAGAGGAAACAGAAAAAAGAAATAATGATGAAATCAAAAATGATGTAATAAAGAGACTAAAGAATGTAGAAAATAAATTAAAAGTTAAAAGCTTTAGGCAGATGAAGAAGAAAGGTGTAGTATTAGAGGTTCAAAGTCAAAAAGACATAGACTTAATACAAAAATGTGATCTGGAAAAAGCAGGGCTAAAAATCGAAAAGCCAAAAATGCTGAACCCAACTATAATTATCTATGATATTGAAAAAGACTATAAGTCTGAAGAATTAAAAGATCACTTTATAAATAAAAATTTTATAACAGATTCTGAAAAAGAAATAAATGAATTAAAGGAAAAAGTAAATTTTGTACATAATTTTAAGACAAAAGACGGTAATAGACTGAATTGGATAGTTCAAGTCCCGTCCAATAAATACCGTGAAATTTTAGAAAAAGGAAGGATATTTATAATGTGGAGGGCCTATAAAATTAATGAGTATTTTAACATTACAAGGTGCTTCAAGTGCCATGGATTCGGCCACATCGCAAAGGTATGCAACACTTCTGATCAACTATGCGATTTTTGTGGTTCTAAGGATCACTTAAGAGAAAAATGCGAACATAAAGAACACCCCAAATGTATTAATTGTATACGAACAAAAAGAAAAGAAACAGCACACAATGTCCGAAATAGAGAATGCCCGGAGTACCTAAAATATTTAGAAATTTATAAAAACAAAATACGGTGGAGCTAATCATTGGACAGATAAACGCCCAAAGGTCCCAAGTGGCCGCTGCCAACTTAGAAATAATAATTAAAGAACGAAAATTGGACATCTTATGTTTGCAAGAACCTTATGCGTTTAAAAATAAGGTTAGGGGATATTCATCCCCTAATTTAAAAATAATGCAACCTTTAAATAGTTATCCATGGGTAGCGGCCATTGTAAATTCAGAAAAAATAGAAATATTATCATTACCGGGCAGTGAAGAACACATTATGTGTTTCCAAGTAACTTATCAATCCTTGGAATTTTATATAATAAATATACAGGGTGGCCCAGGACTCGCGCCAAATTTTAAATATTTGGATAGCCGAGGTGATTCTGAACAACTTTTTCCTTGACGAAAATATCTTTGGACGTTTCGTTTTTGAGTTATTAACGAAAAACACTGGCCAATGAGAGCGCCCGAAACGCCGGCGCTCAGTCACCATTGCGCGCTATCGGGATCGGGCGCCTCGGGGGGCAACGTTACTACTTCGTCTTGAATTAATAATAATGTGTAATTATTCGTTATTCATTTATAACAATTTAATTAACAAGTTATTTAATAACCGTTCCATACTTTTATTCGTTATCCGAATCGAATAAAATGTTTTATTAATAATGAAAAAGGTGTTTGAATAATCAATGTTAGAAAAGGGTAGCTAAATAAACGTACCCATTCGTTCACGAATTTATTTGCAACGACGGACATGGGTTCTTGGGACTCGGTCATTGTACCGATCCTGACCTATCTCAACAATTTTATGCCACGTCCCGGCGATCGATACAGATCTGATTCGCACTTGTTCTACACGCACATGACACACACATTAACTTTCGTAATTTTCGTCAGTGCGTGTCGTGTGCGTGTGGAAACAAGTGCGAATCAATTCTGTATCGATCGCCGGGACATGGCATAAAGGGGATAGGTCAATGACCAAGTGCCAAGACACCGTCGAAGCAGGCAAATTCGTGAACGAAAAGGTAAATTTAATTAACTACCCTTTTCTGACATTAATCCTCCAAACACTTTTTTCATAATTAATAAAACACTTTATTCGTTTCGGAAAACGAATAAAAGTATAGAACAGTTATTAAACAACTTGTTAATTAAATTGTTATTGATGAATAACGAAGAATTACACACTATTGTTAATGTAAGACGATTGTAATATTTGGCGTATGTTGCCCCTCGATGCACCCGATCACGGCCGCGCGCAATTGTGACTGAGCTCGCGCTATACGGCCGCTCTCATTGGCCAGTGTTTTTCATTAATAACTCAAAAACGAAACGTCCAAAGATATTTTCGTCAAGGAAAAAGTTGTTCACAATCACCTCGGCTATCCAAATATTTAAAATTTGGCGCGAGTCCTGGGCCACCCTGTATATTGCCAGTTCTCCAAACCGTTAAATACGTTTTTGGAAAAAACTAATATATTGCTACAAAGACTTAGTGGCAAAAAAGTTCTTATACTAATGGACACGAATGCTTGGTCTGAGACGTGGTTCTCAAAGGAGACTAACGAACGAGGTAGAATCATGGAGGACTTTATAATAGCCAACGATCTTTTGATCGTCAATAAACCCAACAATATTCCGACATATATAACACCGAACGGAGATTCAAACATAGACTTGACACTCGAAAGTTCCAATTTTATTTTGGAACTAAGCAACTGGAGAGTTCATGACGATTGTACAACAAGCGATCACAACTTGATAATGTTTAAAATTAAAATTAGTCCTAGTAATACAAATAAAAATAACAATAACAATTGGCAAAGAGGAAAAGTATATAACATAAAGAAAGCTGATTGGGAAAAAATGGAAGAATTGATCAAGAGGAGATTCGATGAAGATTTTATAATTAACTTGAAAAACACTCCAAGTAAAATGATTAGTATTTTTAACAAAGCATTATCAGAATGCTGTGACTCTTCTATCCCTAAGAAGAAAACTAGTAACAGTACCGTACCATGGTGGAATGAAGATTTGAATAGACTAAGAAAAGAGGCAAGACAGAGTAAGAAACAATTAATTCGAGCAAAAAAGCTAAATTATACAGACTTAATTTCACAATACGCGCTAAAATACAGAATAATAAGAAATAAATACGTTGCAAATATAAAGAAAGCTAAGAAATCAACATGGAAAAACTATGTAACAACGGAAGGAAATAAAGAACCATGGAGTATGGTTTATAAAATCATAAGGCACAAAATAAAAAGGGATACGTACATGAGCTCCCTCATACTCCCCACGGGAGAAATAACCAATACATGGATGGAAACAATGAAGATCTTGATTGATAAATGCGTCCCAAATGATAATACGGAATCTGAAACAATTGTACATAAAAATATTAGACTACGGAATGAAAAGTACTTGAATTGCAACTTGGAGCCGGATATAACGATTGATGAAATTAATAATTCAATTAAAAAATGTAAAACTGGGAAAGCTCCCGGCATTGATGAGTTTCAGCTGGAAATATTAACTGCGGTCTGGAGAGCCGATAAAAATATAATACACACTATATTCAATTGTTGTTTGAGAAGCATGATATTCCCAAGTGAATGGAAGTTAACTAAACTAAAAATAGTACTAAAAGATCATAATAGAGATAGATCTAAACTAAACTCATACAGACCCATAGCATTACTCCCTATACTGGGGAAAATATATGAAAGAGTCATTGTAAATAGAATGCAGGAACAGTATAAAAATAATGGATTGGAGAATGAAAGGCAATTTGGGTTTAGAGTGGGCAGATCTACAGAAGATGCTTTAGTTACACTAAAGAACGGAATAACTGACACGGAAACAAAATATGTAATTATAATATTCATTGATATTGAAGCGGCATTTGACAACCTTTGGTGGGCCACAATAATAACAAGACTAATAGACGCGAATTGTAGCTCTTGCCTTATTAAAATCATGAAAAGCTATTTTTCAAAAAGGAAAATTAGAATTCATTCGAAATTCGATCACATAGAAAAGATAATGCAAAAGGGCTGCCCGCAGGGGTCCATCATCGGCCCTATGGATTGGGGCTGGTGCATGGACTCCCTGCTGGACGAAATAGAGCATAATGTAAATGATAGATATACCGAAGCCATAGCGTATGCGGACGATTTGGCCATTGTAGTGAAAGGAAATTCAAGGGCCGAACTAGAGAACCGTTCCTCAGAAGTGCTGGACATATTATCAACTTGGTGTTTCAGACATAAACTAAAAATTTCTATTGAAAAAACCACAGCCATGATTACAAAAGGAAACTTAAATGAAAATAGACCACCCATATTAAAAATAGATAACAATAAAATAAAATTTAGTAATAAATATAAATATTTGGGAATTATAATGGACAATAAAATGAACTTTGTGGGTCATGCAAAATACTTAAGGAATAAAGTAATAAATCTAGTGATGGCATTAAGAAGAGTCACAAGGGAATCCTGGGGACTCAGAACAAATATAATTTATATATTATACACGGCGGTGTTTTTACCAATTACAAACTATGGATCGAGATTCTGGTTTACAACAGTCCAAAATGTACATGTTAAAAGACAATTATTAGCAACACAGAGATCCATGCTGATCATTATGACCAGAGCATGCAAAACGGTTTCTACAGTTGCAATGCAAGTCATCTCAGGAGCTCTTCCTTTGGATTTAAGTATAATAAAACAAGCGTTAACAAACAGAATAAGAAGAAATACACCGACAAATTGGAAAGAATATGTTTACAGGGAAATAGATTATACGAATATGGATTATGAACAGAAAAGGAATAGAATAAAAACGGAACTAAACAAGATAGAAGAGTACATTTACAATGAATGGCAACAGAGATGGAATGCCGAAACCAAAGGAAGGATTACATTTGAATATATAAAGGACGTAAGATTCGCGAAAAATAACAAGTGGTTCAAACCAAGCAGATATAGTACATACTTATTAACCGGATATGGATCTATAAACAGCTCATTATTCAAGAGAGGAGGAATTGAAGACCCTACCTGTATTATGTGTGATTTAGAAGAAGAGGAAACAGTGGATCACATAATATACAAATGTCTACAGTATCAACAATATAGATACCCAGATTTATTAAATTCAGAAGATAATAAATATAACTTAATATGCACAAAAGAGAAATATAATAAATTTTTGACATTTTCAAAATTAGTTTTTGAAAAAAGAAAAAATTACCTCATAACGCTAGAAAGTACTGGATCCGCCTCCACGTGGCTAGGGACGGGCAACGTCGGAGACTCCTCCGGCGGCGAAGTGATCCATGACTTAACCTAAAATAAAATTTCCTGAAAATAAAAATAAAAGTTAAAACAGATACTTGATTAAATTAGACAACATTTTATGATAATTAAATAATACTTACTTGATTTGTTTGTTAGAAAATATCATTGTATTTAAAGACATAAATTATCTTATAAAGTAATACTTATCTAATTAGAATATCTTTGTTAAATTAAATATACTTACCCAATTTTGATTATATTAGCTAAAATAATAAATAAAATTAGAATCAGGCGGTAATGAGCGAAAGCTCCAACCGCAAAACTTATGAAGAATTAAATGAAAAAAAAAAAAAAAAAAATGTACCTCCTGGCACATACCGGTGAGACTCTAGATTAATACGAAATTCATATTAATTAACTCCTATTACGGAACATATGCAATGTATCCACTCCCATATATAAGAGACGGCCTACATATCCAGGCGAGTACATTGCGTTCAAAAGAAATGAAAAAGAAATTACGATCACCTTGTGTGATCATAGTCTAAAAATTGATTCGCCATCTCTATTAACGCTCTGAGCGCTATCAGTGATGCCGTCAGGCAGTTCTTTCTTCCAATACCTAGTGTCTTCATGTTTTTAACGGTTTCCATGGGCATCGCTCCTCTGCACCCCACAATTATCGGGATGACTTCTGCCCTTGTCGCATTCATCCTGCGCTTCAAGTATTCTGCTGTATCCTTGTATTTCCGCTTCTTTTCCCTGTACGCATCTCGGAGATTCTCCTTGTCCTCGTATCGCACCGATACGTCCACTACGAACACCCTGCCATGGTCTTCGATCACCAAATCGGGTTTCCGTAGCTCTCCTCCGACGCTTACCGAGGGTTCCACGAATACATCACAACCCTCAGGCACGTTGTTCTCTACCAGCTTCACTATTTCGTCGTGCCTGTGGATTCTCATGGGTTTCGTGTGCGTGCAATTTCCCAAAATATGTCCTAGGGTTTCTGCCGGCACTCTGCATCTTCTGCAGTTGACGTCTATGTCCTTCCTTGCCCTGTATAGCACTACTCTTGACCCAAATGTGTTGGTCCGTAGTTTGAGTGCGTCGAGATATCGCGACGGCTTCAACAGTTCTGGCTTGTAGAGCCACTCATTGCCTATTCTGTCTCCTGCGAACTCCTTTATCCCCTGCCCCTGGGAGGCGAGGCCCTTCCATCTGTCCGTCTCTCTCTTCTTGAGGATTATTCTCGTCCTTTCGACGTCCTACATTTCCACTGGCCAAGAGAGTCCTATTGAGGAGGTGTCCCTTCTTATTTTTGCCTCCTGCCCGGCCAGTGTTTGCCTCACTGCCCCGTCCTCCGATCGTGCCATCTTTATGGCGCTTCTCAGTTTAGCGAGGATTACGATATTCTCCACCCTTTGTATTCCTAGGCCACCGTGGCTTTTGCTGGTGTATATTACTCCATGTGTTGTCGTTGGATGAAGGTGCAGCATCTGTTTTACCTGCTGTTTCACCTCTTGATCTAGTTGTCTGAGGCTACCTAGGGAGGGTGTGCTCGCGACCATGTTGTGTATAAACCTTGGTAGTAGATAGGTCCTGATCATGTTGATCTTCTGATGGGGTTTTAGCCCCATCCTGCCAATCGATTTAACAGCTTCTATGATTTCTTCATTTGACACTTTGGCCAGTCCTTTCCATGGACCTATCGTGGCACCCAGGTAAGCCACTACCCGTTCGGGGTCTGTGTATGGTACTCGCTCGTTGCCGATGTATAACTTCGGGTCGGCCTGATGCCATGTCCTGCCTTTGCTGACGATCTGCACCGTAGAGCTCTTCTCTATTGATAGGTGCACACCTAGCTCCTCTAGGAATCCTACTATGATCCCGCTTTGTCTTGTTGCTTCCTTTCTGTCCTTGGCCAGTAGCACCAAATCGTCAGCGAAGGCCAGTATGGAAACTTTTTCCTCTCCTAGGGATATGCCCTCCGTCATCCTGTCCACTTTCTCTATTATAGGCTCTAGTATTAAATTAAATATCAGTGGTGACAACGGGTCTCCTTGTTTGACCCCCCGTCGCAGCAATATTTCCATCTTTTCCTGCTTCCAACAGGAGATCGTGGTTCGGCAGCTGTCGTATATTTTCCTAATGTAATCTGCCACTTCCCGGGGAACTCCCTTCCTGGTCAAGCATCTCTTCACGGCCTGGTGCAGCACCGTGTCGAAGGCCTTTGAGATGTCCAGTATTGTGGCGATTCCTCCTTCTTCTTCCTTCATCTTCACCAGGGCACTACTTAGGATTGCAATGTTATTCTTGCATCCATCTTCAGATGTGAAGCCCTTTTGTCTTTGATGCTGCTTCACCTTCTCTTTTATCCTCTTGCCTATCATTGCCGAGTGAATTCTGCTTAGCAAAGAGCCGATTGTTATCGGCCTCCAATCGCTCGCTTTTTCCGCGCTTTTCCCGGGTTTCGGGATCAGCGTCGTCCGGTGTTGTCTCCATTGCGTGGGGTACACTCGATGTATCATCATTAGGTTGTATATCTTGACTAGTACCGCGTAGCGCTCCATTCGTGCGGAGGTGTTCCTTCCTAATCCCGTCTATCCCCGCTGCCGTATCCTTTTTTATTTTCTTCATCCTCTGTACGCCCTCATTTACCGTGATAGGATACCAAATGTCTCTCATCTTCACTGTTTCCTGCGCAGGCCTGTACAGTTCTTCTCTTATCTGGGGCCCTTCCAGACCCCAGAGTCTTCTATATAGGGGCACTGCCTCCTTACTTGGGGCTTCTATTTTCTTATCTTCCCCCACCGGTCGGCCTGCTATGGCCAGGTCCAGAAGTTTCCTTCGACACTTCTTGTATAGCTCCTGAATTCTGGTGCACTCGTATTTCCTTCTGCTCGTCCGGTGGCTCTCCTGGCGTCCCCTTTCTGCGGTCATGCCTCTTTTGGCTCTGTCCGTTCCAGTCTTATCACCCGCTGTTTCCAATAGCATTTGTACCATCGCTCGCAGGACCGCGTCTACCTGGTTTTCATCCGTCGTTTCCTGCTCCGCCAGTCTTTCCACCAGGGCTTCTATTCCCCTCAGCGGGTGGTCCTCTTCCAACCCGGATTCCCTTATAGCCCTTCGGATGGGCTCCTTCCAGTCGTCCTCTTCGTCCGTCCGGGGTTCCGTTTGTACTTCTTCCTCCATTTGCGGTTCCACTTCTTCTATCTGTAGTTCCACCCGCTCCTCCTCTTCTGCCGGCTCCGCCAGAGATTCTTCAATTGAAGATATCTCTGCCTCGGTCACTGCCCTTATCTGAGCGGTTATCTGCCTCCTCTTGTCGCTTATTTGCTTCAGGCTCTTTCCTGGCAGGAACTCACGTATCGCCACATTGGGTTGCCGCAGATGTTTGTATCTCTCGTTCAGTTGAACGAGTAGTGCCGTCTCCTCTTCTGTCCAGTCGTACGCCCTTCTGCCCGGTTGGTTCCCGCTTCCGTTTGCCCCCTGCTCTCACTTCCTATTTCTCTCTGCCGGGTGCCTGTGCCTTTCGTGCTGCCACAGACCTCTTTGTGTCTTGAAGGTGCTCCCACATGTCTCGCAACGAATTCGAGCTTCGTTTTGTACTTCATTGCTCCTGGGTCCCTTGCACTTGCTGAAGTGGCATCGCCACCCTTGGAGCTTTTCGAAGCCCCTCAAGGCATTGGGCGCACTTCCAAATTATTCTCTTCCCGAGGTGCTCCTTCTCACAGTGTGCACCGAATTCCGCTTCCTTCACGAAGCACCTTGATCTCCCTATTCTGGCACAAAAGCTGCACTTTATGCCCCCGCTCAGGGGCAGTTCCAAAATGTTTACCGTCTTATGTCCTGATGCATTGCCATTGTCGTCTTCGCTGGTCCTCCTATCCATAGCGGACAAGTCCGCTGCAGGGGTTCCAGGACCGAGGACCTCTACGGCCGAGGCTTCTGCTGTTGCATTTTCTTCCATCACTAGTTTAAATAGTTAGGTGTTTTCCGGGTGCATCTACTCCGTTCCATGTCCTCTCATGTCCTTGCTTGGAGCCTTTGTCGTGGGGGCTTAGCCGCCCGGGTGGCCGGCCGACACTCCCGCCACTTGGCGTGCTACTCCCCATTATGGGTCGCCATAATGGGGTTTGGACACTAGGTGTCCCCGCCCGTAAACGGATGCATGATCACTATTACTCCCGTCCGTTGATTTGTTGCCGCAGTGACGGTCAGGCCGACCGGCCACCAGCTCGGGTAGGTGGGGTTGCCGCTCCCCGTCGGTGCGCCCCCATACCGCCCGTACCTTTGCTCTCTTCCCTACCGCCGGGCTCGTTATTGTCGCTCTCTTCGCTCCCCTATTTCATTTTATGTTTCTATTATGTTATATTTACGTGTACATGCGTTTCTGTCCATGTCATCTACTGTGTTGCGCGAATGTTTATGTCAAAGTCATCTACTGTGTTGCATTTACGTTTATGTACATGTCGTTGCATCTTTTGTGTTCGCGTGCATATTCGGGTCAAAGAGTCGTCTATTATACTGCAAGTATTATGCTAAGCGTCAATGCGTGTATTTAATGTCGAGGAATCGTCTGTTATGTTGAACGTTACTGCGCGTATTTAACGTGAAAGAATCGTCTGTTATATTGTACGTAAACTGAACCGAATGTCATTTCGTCTATTGCATGGATGTCAATATGTCAATATCTATTTCAAGGTTCTCGTCATTCGCGTATTCTCCCGAGGTGAAATAAAGGAATAAAGGAGCAAATAGCGCGGCTTAAATAGCATGTATTTCGCTTACTTTTCTGTTGAATTTCATATCCTTGCATCCGTGTTGACATGTCACCTTTTCTAACGTTGCTGTAGTTTTGCTGTCTCAATCCATTGTTAATCACTTGCACTGCACGTCACACACTGTCACCCGCTATTCCGATTCACTTTTAATCAGTTCCGAACGTTTTTCGATTTGCCACTACTCGTTGTACCGTTACCGTTACCGTTACCGTTACTCGCTTCCGCGTCTACCAATCACAGCTCACCACCCGGGAGCGCTCCGGGATACGTCCGCACGCCACGGCGGTCGGGGTGAGGGTTAAGAGAGTCATAGTTACTCCCGCCGTTTACCCGCGCTTTCTTGAATTTCTTCACGTTGACATTCAGAGCACTGGGCAGAAATCACATTGCGTCAACACCCGCGGGGGCCATCGCAATGCTTTGTTTTAATTAGACAGTCGGATACCCCTAGTCCGTGCCAGTTCTGAGCTGAGCGTTGAATGGCGGCCAAAGAGAACGACCATGACGGAAAATCCGTCACGGAAGCCTCGCAGCAAGGAAGATCCGCGGGAGGCGAAGGCACGGGGCCGAGCTCGGATCCTGGTTTCGCAATAATGCGTCCGTTCACCTCGCACAGGCCCGGCACGTCGGTCAAACCCACTTCCCAACCAAGCCCGACACGCCTCGCTCCTCTGAGCCAATCCTTATTCCGAAGTTACGGATCCAATTTGCCGACTTCCCTTACCTACATTAATCTATCGACTAGAGGCTCTTTACCTTGGAGACCTGCTGCGGATATGGGTACGAACCGGCGCGACACCTCCACGTGGCCCTCTCCTGGATTTTCAAGGTCCGAGGGGAACATCCGGACACCGCCGCAGAGAGCGTATGTGGTTATGTGTGATTTGGGCAGGGTTATGCATCAGAAACGTGTGAATGTTGCGCTAGTTCAGGAGCCATATGTCTCGAGTGGGTGTGTTCGTGGACTCCCTTCCGCGTGCGATGTCTTTGTGAACGATAGTATGAAAGCAGTTGTTGTTGTGAATGATCCGCGTGTGGAGGTTCTGTGTGTGCGTGAATGTACTACCGAATGGGGTGTATGCGTCTGGTTGAAGGGGGATTTTGGAGAGATTTATGTGGTGTTGATGTATTGCCGGTATGGGGCCGATATTGAGCCCTATCTGGCATACTTGGGCAGAGTGCGTGAAGCCACTGTGGGAAAGTGTGTGCTGATTGGCATGGACGCGACTGCTGTTTCCCCCTTGTGGTTCAACAAGGGTGGGGGGCGTAGTAGAGAGAATGTGTTGCGTGGTCGAATGCTAGAGGAATGGGTCGTCGAGAATGGGTTGATTGTGCTCAACGAACCGAGTAAATGGTACACATTTTCAGGATCGAGAGGCCAGAGTGACATTGACGTCACTCTGGCGGGTGGAGTTCCGACCGGGTGCAGTATGAAATGGGTGGTGAAGAATGACTGGGGTATGAGTGATCACAACATGTTTTTGGTGTGTATGAAGTATGATGTAGTGAATGAAGATGAAATTGTAATGTACAAAAGATGGAATGCTAGAGACGTAGACTGGGAAGAGTATATGAATGATATTATTGATTGCGCAGAAGAGTATGGTGAGACATTAACGAATGAGAATGGTGTGATAGATGTGAGTGGAGTGTTAGAATGCAAGGGAAAGTATGAGTGTTTTAGTAAGTATGCAGTATTGCTATTTAAGAGAAGGCGTGAACGAATGCGTTCGAATGAATGAAGTGTGTCTCGAGGTCGCAGGGGGGGGAAACCACAGGTTAAAAGGCCATGGGCTGATTCCTGTGATCCCCAGGAGTGTGGCGACTCCTCGATCCTGAGCTGGCTCACCCAGGCCGAGGTCGACATGGACCTCTTTGGGTAGCGGCACTTGTGTCGCCAAGAGTATGACCAGTATGACTCAAACACTGGCACCGCGGGGGTTGACTGTGACCACACGGAGAGGTGGTGGCCCCTCCGTCGTTGACCAATTGGGTTGGACTCGCGGGGGCAGTGGTATAGCCTATATCGCAGGCTAGAGACGCATGCGTCTCGGCGGGGAGCTGCGCTTATACAGTTTGGGCACCGTCCTCCTGAGTACGGTAGAGATTTAGAAAGGTCTCGACCCAACCTAGGCTATCCATGGGGCTTGCAACCCAGAATTAATAGGTAGCACTCGGGGAGTTTCTTCCTGAGTGCGCGCTGATTGAGCGTATCTCAATCCCGCGCCAATGGGGACCGTGTTGGTTAGGGCTTCGCGCCAGGTACAGCACGTAAAATCACACACGACTTATGTCCCTATCTACTTTCTAGCGAAACCACTGCCAAGGGAACGGGCTTGGAACAATTAGCGGGGAAAGAAGACCCTGTTGAGCTTGACTCTAGTCTGGCATTGTAAGGAGACATGAGAGGTGTAGCATAAGTGGGAGATGGCAACATCGCCGGTGAAATACCACTACTTTCATCATTTCTTTACTTACTCGGTTGGGCGGAGCGCGTGCGCCGAGGTTTCGACCCGGTTGTCACGGTGTTCTAGAGCCAAGCGTGTAAGAGTGGCGTGAAGGCTTCGCGCCGAACGTCGATAATACTCCCGTGTGATCCGATTCGAGGACACTGCCAGGCGGGGAGTTTGACTGGGGCGGTACATCTGTCAAAGAATAACGCAGGTGTCCTAAGGCCAGCTCAGCGAGGACAGAAACCTCGCGTACTAAATTCGCTAAATTCGATACCCCCACCATATTTCTGGTCCGAATTTCAAGTATAAAAAGGGCATGAAATCTACGCTCGGGGCTCAGTATGGACCTACTAGCTACATACCATCTTGGTGCCGGCTAGCCATACTGATGCCCAGTGAGATCGGGTTTCAATCCCTTTTAAGCAACTCTTATTTATTAGGGCTTAGTTTGAATAATCAGGCAACCGAGTTACTTCGCGATTATCCAGTTTACGAAGCTCAGCGAGAACGGGTTCAAGTCCCCATCGAGCAACCTTTAATATATTTGTACGACTTTACGTAAAAGACTGAAACCGAGGCTTGGCTCCGCGGTATTTCGTTTTGTAAAAACCTTGTAAGAAGAGAATATAGACTTTCTTATTCGACCATAGGCGCATTTATATCATTTCGAAAACCTATACCAATCATAAGCAGTATCAATCCATCGAAGAGATATACCTTAACCGCTCAAGGTATATCGCAGGTTACGAGACCAAATTACTAACAATCCTGTGGCTCCCGGTGATGCAATAGGCACTGGTTCGTCCACACACTTCCTATCAAACGGCTTGACCGTTTAACTAACATAAAACTCTTTAAAAACCGATCCGCGGCTCCGCAGCCGCGCCCCATAGCCCTCGGCTCATAACAATATGTTGCGAAGCAATACGCCGCTGGCACTTAGAAGTCGACATAGACGAAGATACGCCGCTGGTAGTTTGGTGGCAGCAGGGACGAAACATTACGCCGCTGGTAGTTTGCTGTCCGAAGTGTCCAAACAATACGCCTCTGGCACTTGAAATTCGATAATTGAACAAGAAAATTTGTTTATTAAATATGTAAATTAGCAATGTTTATCCGCGGGAGCAATGTTCAACAGAGGTTGCGGCTGCTACGGGAGTGCCTGCTACCCCGTTACTACCATCGGTGGATAGTAGGTGACGTGAGTGCCAAGGTGCAGAAGACGACCGACGTCCAGGTGCGTGCTTCGAGACGCCTAATGTCGCCCGGCAGCTGGTCGGATGTGAAAACCAGATGCGCCTGAGAGGTGAAAGTAGCAAGATGATTGGTGAAAAAATCTACATCTTCTGAACTCAGACGAGGTTGCGCTGCAGCGTTGCACGCCTCATGCGGCGGGAGTGGGCTCCGTGAGTCCGCTAACGCTCGCATGAGTTCGCATTGGGTGTCGGAGGGTTCCTCTGGCATCCTAGGGGCCGATGACGTGCACTACCATCACGTTCCCGCCAATTGTTTACCCTCGAGAGTGCGAGTCTCCTGTCACGTAATTTATTATTCAACAATAATAAAACTTAAGTTTTATGGACGTATCCATAGATGGCTTTATTATAATTACAAGTTTGTAGCTCGAGAGCAGAGATCAGACAGACTCCTGCCGGCATCTCGCCAGGTTTTAATTCTAGGGTCTTCCTTTGTGTCTCTTGGGGCCACGTACGCCAGAGTTGACTCATAGAGGATAGCTATTTCTTATCGGAGTGATTAGCTAGAATGTTGATGTCACAAGACAGACACCTGCCGGGATCTCGCCAGGTTTTTTATTCTAGGGTCTTCCTCTGTATCACGTGCGCCAAAGATGACTCATAGAGGGTAGCTGTTTGTTATCGGGGTAATTAGCTGGAATTTTGATGTCACATTCCCCCTTCCTTAGATTGAACTGGTCCTCAATCTAAGGAACCTGGTCCTCTAGGTTCGTTTGAGGATCTTGTGGAATTGCACAGTCCTTGGTTTGATGCGGACGCCTTTTTCTTTGTCTTCGTTGCCATATGTGCTTATGGGGGTGTATATATGTGGCAGGGGTGCGCTGGCTGTTGGTTGATTTACATTGTGTGTTATGTTAGTTTCATTTTTGTTACAAAATAAATTTACGCAGAGGGTTGTAGGTAGGCAGTTTTTAATACATTCGAATATTCCTAGTTTGTTTAGTACGTATATTCCTGATATTGATAGTGCTATGTATCCTAGTATCTGGAGGGTTGTAAGTCCCCAGTATTTTATGTTTTTGATTCTATGTTCAAAATTGAGCTTTCCTATTTCGCTGTCTATTTTATCTATGGTAGTTCGATATCCTTGTAATGTATTTAATATTATAGGGGCTTTTTTTATTTTCTCAATTAGGTGAATATAGCTATCTTTTGATTTTAATTGTAATGATTTTGTTTTGATTTCATATTGTACTACAGCTTTTGATTCGCCAATTCGCATATGTTCGTCCTTGTATAGAATATCGCACGAGGTATTGGTTCTAATAATTGAAGGTTCTCGAATGGTTTGAGTGACGTGTTTGGTTTCGCATATAGTATCTATTTCCGTTGGTTGAGCTGGTATCGCTATGTAGGTATTACTAGTTCTTAAAGGTATGAAACTGATTTCTTCTATTTTATAAATGACAATTTGGCATCTTTCGATATTGGTTTTAAAGTTAATGATTTCGCTATGACAATCGGCTCTGGAGTTTCTAGCATGTATCGGTTGTGTTTGTTTACAAATTGTGATCCCGGCACGGTTTTTACATAATTTTTCAAAATATTCGATGTCATTGTTCACAAAGGATAATCCCGATGTTAAGTAAATTTGGTGTTCTATGGCTGGAGCCATAAAGATTCCGTTTCTTTTGCTTGGGATAGGGTATACCTGAATTATTTCCCATTCCTCGTTGAGAACTAAAGGTACTATGATTTTGAAGAAAACTTTATTGTTAATAGTGAATACTTTTAGTTCACTGATATCGAGTATAAATTGGAAGTGTTCTATTTTGGGGGATATCGCAATGTTGTATGTACGTATATCTATCGCTTTGGCGTAGTTCGATATAAATTCATCCGGGTTTAGGATTTGAGGGCTGATGATCCCTTGTTTCGCTAATATTATTACATTCAATATTACATCGAGTTGAAAATGTAGTGATTGGACAATTGTATTGATTTTCATTATGAGTTTAATCAAAGTTCTGTCACCTTCTGATTGCTTTGTTCTTTTAGGATTTTATCATAATCTCTTTCTAAAGAGTTAAGGCTTTCATTGTTTATTATTTTTCTTATGAGAGAAGTTTGATTACTCATTATAATTTTAATGTTGTTTTTGTCATCGAATAATTTGTCAATATTTTTGTTTATTAATTCTAAGTCATTTTCGTCTAACGTTCCGAATAGGCTTTTGGAAGCTGAACCAATAAAGCTTAATAGACCTCGTTTAATCCTGCCATGAGTTAATGATTTCAGATGTTTGGCTAATTGTTTTATATTGCGAATTCTTTTTTCTAAGGACTCTAATTCTTCTGTGTACTGTTTACTTATTGAATAACCATTAATTCTATCTTTATAAGTTTCTACACTACTTATTTGGTTAAATATGTCCTCTATATTTAGCCCTATAATAATATTGGCTGTATCGCTATATAAGTACCCTTTTCTGTTAGGGTTAAATTAGGATGCGCGTGGTTAATGCGTTAGTTGTGATTTATTATAAACTGAATACATAGGTTGGTAAGATCATCTTGCTACGAGTACAACGTATCGAATAAACGGAAGACGATCGACAAAAGTGATCTACACGATCAATGCGCTCGCGCATGCACACAACACTCATACAGGGTGCTCGAATTGCACCGTTACAACACCTCCTCTCAATGCGAGCATCATCAATAATGGTTACATATCCCAATACCCATACGATCAATACAAAAATGATGCTTATACTTAGGTAAAGGTTTCGTGAGAACATCAGCCGGCATATTTTCAGATGATAAATGTTCTAACTTAAAATTATCTTCTTTGAAAACATCACGCAAGAAATGAAATCTGAGATTAATATGCTTAGTACGCGGATGTACAATAGGATTTTTCGCCAGTAACTGCGCGCCAAGATTATCATTATAAACCGTCATTTTTGAAAACGCACAAAATCCTATTTCTTTGAGGAAATCCGAGAAGTATATAGCATCCTTTACTGCTTCTGCCATTGCCACGTACTTAGCCTCTGTGGACGATAAGGCTACGGTTCGCTGCTTCGTTGATCTCCAACTAATTGGACTATTGGATAGAACTGTTACATATCCCGTATATGATCGTCTATCCATCTTACGTCGCCCCCAATCGGCGTCCACATATACCTTAGGACAATCATCTGATTTCCTGTAAATAATACCGTGATTGAGAGTACCTTTTAAATACCTTAATACTCTTTTGCCAGCCGCCCAATGTGCTTCTCCGTTACGATCGTTAAATTGTGCCAACGCGCTGACTGCATATGAGATATCGGGCCTCGTTGCAACAGCAAGATACATGAGAGCTCCGACGAGTTCTCTATACGGCCTCCCCCTGTTTGAACGATCTCCATCGATCTTATCCAAGGCAGTATCCTTGTCCAGGGGAGTAGCCACTGGATTGCAATTTTCCAATCCAAATCGTTTCAGCAAATCCAAAATATACCTCTTCTGAGAAATTGCTATCGTCCCAGATGTTTGCTCAATTTCTATGCCTAAACAATATTGAGCCTTTCCCAGATCCTTGACATCGAATTCATCAGCCAGCTTATTTTTAATTTCGGCTATCCAACCTAGATCTTTTGAGATAATCAAGATATCATCAACATATATGACCATTAATAAAGTATCTTCGCCTCTTTTTGAATAATATACACAGGGATCAGCCACGGTTGACTTGAACCCCATTCCTTTTAATTTTTGAGACAGTCGTTTGTGCCACTGTCTACCGGCTTGACGCAAGCCATAAATGGCTTTGTTCAAGTGACACACTAAATCTTTACTTTCTTTCATGCGACTTAATAACTCCCTTGAGTTTTTTCTTATTTGTCTATCTTCTTTGACATTGTTAGCTAAATCGTTCAAACATTCGCTTAATAATTCAGGTTTTTCCATATAAACCTCCTCTGAAAGTGTTCCATTTAATTATGCGCTTGTTACGTCCATTTGTTCAACTGTCATACCGAATTTAACAGCTAATGCTAACAATAAACGAATTGACTCCAGTCTCGCTACAGGCGCAAAAGTGTCGAAAAATTCTACTCCAGGGCGTTGTGCAAACCCTTTTGCAACAATTCTGGCTTTCCGTTTTGCCAGGGAACCATCCGAATTATATTTATTTGTCAATACAGTTCTACAACCAATAACTCGTTTCCTCGATGGACGCTGTACAAGACGAAATGTTTCATTTTTAATTAAATTTCGTACCTCATGTCTTATTGCATGTATCCACTCGAGTTTCTCTGTACCAGTAAGAGCATCGTCCATAGAAACTTCTGCTACACTGGCCACCAGTTCGGCCAGATCGGTTTCTCGATCCTCCGTAATTTCTGGTTGGCTTTCTTCATTACTTTCCTCTGTATTTTCTGGTTGGCTTTCTTCATTTTGATCTGGTTGATCATTAATTGCACGATAGTTAAATAGCTTTCTAGGACGTCCTCTTCTTCCGGTTCTCTCTATTCTCGGTCTTCCTGGTGCTTTACACAACCGCCTTTCATTCTGGTCTTCGGCTGCTGTTTCTTCCTCACGTTCTTCAGCGTTCTCTAAACTCGAACCTATAGGTGTCGCCTGAGCATTATTATTTCCAACACAGGTATCCGGTTCTTCACATTTTTCAGGCATCTGAATAATTTTCTGATCAAAGCATTTATCAGATTTACAACTTTCTCTTTCAATTACCCGGATATCCCTAGATACAATTACTCTTCTTTCATTGGGAATCCATACTCGATATGCTTTCGATGTTTCCGAATAACCTATGAATATTCCTTCTTTCGTCCTTTGCGCAAATTTTGATTTGTTAGGTTCCTTGTTTAATACATATGCTTTCATTCCAAAAACCTTCAAGTGTTTCAAAATAGGTCTGTTATTCCAAAATTCGAACGGAGTCCTACCTTCCAGAATTTTTGTAGGGCACCTGTTTCTCAGATAATTGGCAGTCATTACTGCTTCTGCCCAAAATTTGAGCATACAGTGGGTTTGAGGGTTAATTGAGCTCTTAATAACATGCATCTTGCAGTTTGAATTAACGTACGATTCTTGCGTTCGGCCACCCCATTCTGTTCCGGAGTGTAGGGTACTGTTAGACGTTTTTGTATACCTTCGTTTTGCAAGAAATTATTAAATTCTGTATTCAAATATTCACGCCCGTTGTCAGTCTGTAGGTATTTGATTTTATGTCCGGTGCGCCTTTCCGCATAACTTTTGTACTCTTTAAATTTTTGCAATACCTCATCCTTCCTTTTCAAAAAGTAAACTTCACTCCATCGTGAATAATCATCAATAAATAATAACATGTACTTCGATCCAGCCATTGACTCAATGCTCATGGGACCGCAGACATCTGAGTGTACTATTTCTAATAGTTTTGAGCTTCGTTGGCTATTCTTTGGAAAAGGCGTGCTGGTTAATTTACCTTGTATACATGTTTCACATATAGGCATCCGTGTTTCTCCTTGAAATCTGATACCAATGACATGTTCTTTCTTCGTAATATCTAATAAATCTCTAACGTTCAAGTGACCCATTCTTTCATGCCATAATTTTATTTGAGATTCTTCCATTTCTTCAGAGCATATATTCTTAGCTGCTTCAGATCGCTCCTCACAAATATAATATAAATTTCCAATGCGATTAGCCTTTAACTTTACTCTTCCATCTTGTCCAACTACAATTGCCTCTTTATCCCTAAAAATCACTGAATTACCTTTGTCTGTAATTTTAGCAACAGACATTAAATTTGTCCTTAGTTCAGGCACGTATAAGGCACCTTCCAACTCAATATCCTTTATCTCTTGATGCATACGTGTTTTGATCCGTACGTTACCTTTAGCCTTCACTGTAGCTAATGCATTATTAGCCAAATTTAATTTTTTGTGATCTGTACCCTTCATTTGAATGAATCTCGATGAGTCTTTGCAAAGGTGTGTGGTACAACCGCTATCTAGACACCAGTACTGTTTTTCTGGGTCCTCAGTAGCAGTGTACGTCTCATTATTATTTTGATAATCAACATAAAATAGTTCTTGAGATTTACCACCGTTTGGTTTATAATCAGTCTTCCTAGAATAACAATCGAAAGCTTTATGTCCCGGCTTACCACACTTATGGCAGATAATTCTAGGTTTTCTTGCAGCATTTTCTTTGGTATTGTTCCATTGTTCTTTGGTATTGTTCCATTGCTCTTTAGGTTTAAATTTGTTCCTTCGATAATTGCCCTTAACAATCATTGCGCCGTGATCTTCCGATGTCTTTTGATGTCTAGTTTCAAACTCTTCTAAAATTTTAATTTTTAGTGTGTCTAGATCTGGAAGATCATCCCTGGATTCCATTGCACATCTGAAATTCTCGTAATTCTCGGGCAGACTATTAAGAAGCATTGCACTCTGTAAATCTTTGTGAATATCGATATTCATTTCCGCTAATTTATCAACTACTTCTATAAATTTATTGATATGCTCTCTGACATCTTCTCCACTCGCCATACGATGTGAAGTCAACTTTCTCAACAACGCCGCCCTTTTTGCAGGACCTTTGGATGCATATATAGAACGTAACTTTGTCCATACCTCGTTCGCGGTCTCACACGATTTAACTTGTTTTAATTCAGATGGACTAATTGTTAAAATAAGGTCAGACTTAGCTTTCTTATCGTTGATATCCCATTCATTTGCTGCGGCTTCCGACTGTGGGTCTGCAACATGGACACGTGATCGTTCCCTTTTTCCACTTACATAATCCCAGAATGCGTGTTTCACCAATAGTGCTTCCGCTTGCATACACCAGGTATCATAATTTTCTTTATGCAAAGTATCTATTCTTGTTATACCACCAATATTACAAGCCATTATTAATTTCACCGTACGTTTTCAAGCACGTGGTTAACCTCACGTTTCAAACACTTATCGCAGCTATCTCTTAGCTAAAACTATTCCAGAAACACAACTTCCTGGGCCCATAACCTGTTAGGGTTAAATTAGGATGCGCGTGGTTAATGCGTTAGTTGTGATTTATTATAAACTGAATACATAGGTTGGTAAGATCATCTTGCTACGAGTACAACGTATCGAATAAACGGAAGACGATCGACAAAAGTGATCTACACGATCAATGCGCTCGCGCATGCGCACAACACCCATACAGGGTGCTCGAATTGCACCGTTACAACATTTTCCAATCTTTTCAACGAACATCATATCGTCCTTTAATGGTATTATTTCGACATTAGCATTGGTTAAGTGGATGAGCGCGATGGTCGTCCTAGAAAATAAGGTTTTAGGCGGTTACCATGTATTTTCTTTTCTTGAATCAAATAGTAGGGTGTGCATACTTTATCAATAGTGTAGGGTCCTAACCACTCTGTATCTAATTTGTGCCCCTTGTGATCGTTATGTACTAGGACTGAGTCTCCTTCTTTAAAGATTGTTTGTGGTTTAATAATTTTTTTTCTTTGATCGCGTTGGTAACGTTGCTTACTTTTAATTAGTGTATCACGAGCTTTTTGTAATTTAGAGTCCCATTCCCTTTTCCTAAAAGTTATTTCATCGGCGTAGGATCGTTGGGGATTCCGGGATATTGTAGATGGAAGGTTGGCGGTATGCCCGAAACTTAGTTCGAATGGTGTATATCCTGTGGCGTCATGTATCATGGTGTTATAGGCGCGGCAAATGAAGTTAAGTTGTTCGTCCCATTCTTCGACTGTGTTCTTTTGAACTGATTTCAGCATGTCGGAAATTACTGCATGTGTTCTTTCAAGTGATCCGTTACTTTGTGGGTGAAAGGAAGTAGTCCTTATGTGTTTTATTTTAAAGGCGTGTTCGTATTGTTGCATTAACTCAGAAATAAAATTTTGTCCTCTGTCAGTTTAGTATTTTCTTTGGGGCAGAAACAACGTATATGTAATGATTTAGTAAGGCGTTCCAAATTGATTCTGTCTGTTGGGTTTTTAGGGGAACAAGGATAAGGTATTTTGTTAATTCATCATGGATAGATAATATGTATTGATTTCCTTTCTTTGTCTTTTGTAGTGGTCCTAGCAAGTCCATGGCGATTTTTTCGTTTGACTCAATAGGGGTATCAGTCATGCATGGTTCTTCTCTAGGTCTAATTCTTGTGGTTTTTGCTATTTGACAAGTTTCGCAAGTCTGTACGTGGATCTGTATTCTTATCATTAGGTCAGGTATTTTATGTCGTTCGCGTATTCTGTCGTACGTTTTCTGTATTCCCGGGTGCCCAACTAGATCGTGATTTTCTTTTATTATGTCTTCTATTTCATTATCCGTATATGTTTGTATTGGTTCCCAAGCGAATTGTAATTCCTTAGTTGTATCGTTTATGAATATCAAAACTAATTTTATCATATTCTTTTCAAATTCTGTAAATTTTTCGTCTCCTATTCCTATTTTTTCGTTATCTTTGGTTATATCGAATAATTTTATTAGCCAGGTGTTTTATTGTAATCTCCCAATTCGGTTTTAGTTAGTTGATAGAAGTTTTTATTATTTGGAGCTAGTTTTAACACTTTGGGTAATGAATCAGAGGATTCCCATTCAATTAGTTTTGTTTGTAGGTCTTGTCGGTCGTTTCGCGGTATGACGTGGATTCGTGATAGTGCGTCTGCAGCTGTGTTATCTTTACCCTTTGTGTATTCTATGTTGTATTCATACTCTTCCAATTTTAATCTCCATCGCATAAGGCGAGAGGAGGGGTCTTTACAATTCTGTAGCCACTTTAGCGCTTGATGATCTGTTCTTATTAAAAATTTTCGTCCTAACAAATACTGTCTCAGTCTTTTGATTGCCCAGATTATAGCTAGTAATTCTTTTTCTGTTGTGGAATAATTCTTCTCAGGAGGATTGAGTGTACGGGATATGTAGCAGCAGGGATGTCCTTCTTGGGATAGGATTGCTCCTAGGCCTTCATTACTTGCATCGGTAGTTAGTAGGAATTGTTTTGAAAAGTCTGGGAATTTTAATACTGGTGCTGTGCAGAGTTTATGTTTAAGGGTTTGAAAAGCATTTTGTGTTTTGTCCGTCCAGTGAAAAGGTGTTTCTTTTTTTGTTAATTCGGTGAGCGGTTTTGCTATTTTCCTAAAGTTTCTAATGAATTTACGGTAGTATCCAGCTAGTCCGAGGAAAGATTTAATGTCTGTAGGAGTTTTAGGTTGTTTAAAGTTTTTCACGGCTTCGATTTTCTTTGGATTTGGCTTGACCCCATCGTCTGTAACTATGTGCCCTAAATATTCTAACTCTGGTTTTAAAAATTCACATTTGTCGGGTTGAATCTTTAATCCCAATTCTCTAAGCCTTTGTAAAACTATTGCCAAATTAGTGTTGTGTTCTTCAATTGACTGACCGAAAATGATTATATCATCTAAATATACGAAACAATATTTATTTATTAAGCCTCTCAGTGCTGTGTCCATCATCGTCTGGAAAGTCGCCGGAGCGTTTTTAAGTCCAAAAGGCATTCTGTTATAATGGTAGTGTCCTTGTGGTGTAGAGAAAGCGGTGTATTTTTTGATTGCGGTTCCATAGGGATTTGGTGGAAGCCTGAGGATAGGTCTAGGGCTGAGAAGAATTTGGCGTTGCCTAACTGCGATAGAATGTCGTCTATGTCGGGTAATGGGTATGCGTCCTGGTCTGTCAGTTCGTTGAGTTTTCTAAAATCTATTACTATTCGCCACTTCTGTTCTCCTGACGCGTCTATTTTCTTTGGGACCACCCATACAGGGGAGTTGTAGGGAGAATCGGATGGTTCGATTATTTTTTTTGTAGCATTTCGTTCACTTGGCGTGATATTTCTTCTTTATGACATTCAGGGGGTCTATAGGACTTTGTGTTGATAATTTTGTCTTCTTTCAAAGTGATTTTATGTTGAGCTAGATTAATGCAAGGTAGGAGGTCAGATTCTAAATTAAATACGTCCATGTAATATAATAGTATTTTTTCTAATGGTTCTCTAAATGTTTTCTCAATATGTGATAATCTAATTAATTCTTTAAAGGAGGCAATCTGGTCGTACGTATTCGAGTTTTCTATAAGACTTGTTATTCGTTTTTCTGACTCACCACAATTGATAAAGCATACCGATGCAGGTTTTCCTTCCAGGTAGATCGTTTGTTCTAAACATGTTTTTGGTTGGATGGTTATTTCTTTCTGAAACTTTAACACAGAATCGTTTAATTTAAGATATTCGTTAGTAAGTTCGAATTTATATTTAGTCATGGCTGGTAATCCGAATATACCGTCTTCTATTATGGGAAAGTTATCTTCTACTATGTGAAATTTCACTGGTACATTACAAATATTTGCTTCTATGGTTTCATGAGAACTGAATTTAGAATGTCCCATCGAAAATGTTTTTGTTGGTGTTTCGCTTATTCTTCCTGATCCAATTGCTCCTCGTTTGACTAGGTTGATTCCTGCTCCGGAATCCACAAGGAGTGTTCGTTTTCTTTCTCCTGCGGGTCCCAGTCGGATGGTTGGTAATTTCCCTGTGACTGAGTTGATTCGTAGTCTATCTGATCGTCCGTTGTCGTCTCTACGTTGTTGACTTTGGGTGGTGCTCGTTCTTGTGGCCCTCGGAATTGAAAATTTTGGCAGACGTTCGATGTGTGTCCGATCCTCCCGCATTTGTAGCATTTCATTTGGCTTCTTTGGGAGAGTGGAGCTTTTTCCATTTGTGGGAATGTTTTTGGATTAGGATTTTGAATCGGGTTGTTTGTTCTAGGGTTTTGTATAGGATTGAGTTTAGGATTGAAGGTTGTTCTTCTTTCCATTGGTCTTGGTTTCCTCATTCTGTCTTCTCTGAAGTATCTCTCAATGTCGGCTGCTTTCTTTTGAGCTTCTGGTATGTTATAAGGTGGGTTGGCTCGTAATATTTGTCCAATTTCTGTTTTTAATCCGCGAATAAGTCGGTGACGGAATCTCGTAAGATCCTATCATTCATAGCACGTCGCGTAATTTCGTCCGTGTATTCATTTGTTACGCTGTATTGTAATTTATTGAATGCACGTTGGAATCTAATAATGTACCCTTGAATGTTTTCGTCATATCGTTGTCTAATTTCCCTAAGCTGATCTTGTTGTTCTCTAACGGATGCTTGGGTAGCGACATTACGTCTAAGTGCTTCATATAAATGAGTAAATTCACTCACCGGTACGTTGCGGATTGCCATTGCAGCCTTGCCTGTTATTTTCTCTATTTTAATCATTTTTAATAGTAGAGCTTGTTCAATACACATCGTACGCATTTCTCTTACTTCCCGAATAAATTCCTCGACTCCTATGTCATCTTCCCCGTTCAGTTGCGGAATGCATTTTATCGCATCTTTGGCCTTGAGGCTTGGGATGGTGCATCTCATTGTTGCGCTGTCATTGACGGGAGGGGCGATATCGATCGGTTGTGGTTTGGAGGTGGAAGGAGCCGGTGTCTTGTCCCGCGCATCCGTCACTGAGTCTTCAGTGGTAAAAGCTAACCCTATCTCTGTCATGATGTCATCTCCTAATGTCAACTTCGTAATGTTTCTTCCCAAGAATTCTATTTCTTGGGCCCGTTTCCTATTCTCTTCGTCAGCTATTTTTTGAGTTTCCTCTAATCTTCGCGTAAGGTTCTCCATTTGTCGAGTAAAACTTTCATTTTGCTTTTGCATTGCGTCTAATATTGCGCGTGTGGAACTATCTGTAGTGCTGCTCGCATTCTCACTTTTCTTAGGAGGTACTGACATAATAGAATCTATTGAGCTTGAACTCTCTGAGCTAATACTGGAGAAACTACTTTTCCTCACTCTGTATCGTACAAATGAATCCAGTTTTCAGCTTACCGTAGTAAGTAAATGTAGCCCTGACGTGTTTCCTTTGGTTGACCGTAGTCCTCGAAAGTAGACACTTAGATTCGTTGATCCTTCAATCTTCAATGATGCACGTATGCCGAAATTGTAATTTCGTTTACACTGAAGCGAATGGATCCTGGCAGGATCGCCAAAATGTCACGTAATTTATTATTCAACAATAATAAAACTTAAGTTTTATGGACGTATCCACAGATGGCTTTATTATAATTACAAGTTTGTAGCTCGAGAGCGGAGATCAGACAGACTCCTGCCGGCATCTCGCCAGGTTTTTATTCTAGGGTCTTCCTTTGTGTCTCTTGGGGTCACGTACGTCAGAGTTGACTCATAGAGGATAGCTATTTCTTATCGGGGTGATTAGCTAGAATGTTGATGTCACAAGACAGACACCTGCCGGCATCTCGCCAGGTTTTTTATTCTAGGGTCTTCCTCTGTATCACGTGCGCCAAAGATGACTCATAGAGGGTAGCTGTTTGTTATCGAGGTAATTAGCTGGAATTTTGATGTCACACTCCCGTGGTCGTGAGGGACGCGATGTTTGTTGTCGCGCCGGGTGTCCAGAGAAGGAGACTCCGGCGCACTGCGTTCAGCGCTGTTTCCACACGCACGGCGGGAGGATCTCGCGGCGTAACGACCTGTGCCGTCGAGTCGCTGGTTTTCTTAGACAGAGGGGATGGCAGGTGTGTGAGGAGCTAGCCTTCTCTACATCTGTCGGGCGCCGTAGACCTGACCTCACGATTGTCCGCGATGGTAGGGCAATCGTCGTTGATACGCAGGTAGTATCCAGCGAGGGAGCATTAGATCGTCCTTCGGTCGACCTCGGTCGATCGAGGGACAGACACAGTATGGGTCTTAGCGTGCCCAAGGTACCCGCGCCGGAGGGGTGCGTTCCGGACTTTGCGCCGGAACGTAGCTGGTGGGAGCACCGGTTGCTAGCGACCAACCTCCGGGAAAATGGCGACTCCCGGTTGTATTTAGCCTTGCCGGGGTAAGGCGGCTCTGCCCCAGTCGACCTTTATTTCCGACCTACTCGTGGGACCATGTATGATGACTTCCAAAAATTAAAAAACCACAATCGATGGAGAGAGGTGAAGGGGGAGATAGTATTGAAGAAGTAGAGATGGCTTTACCAGGTTCTTCCAATCAGAGTCAGACCCATACCAGGAGGAGCTCGGCCTCTTCCGTGCTGGCCGATGATACATCTGGAAAAGGCACGCCCTCCAGGGCTAAGAGGAGGAAAACAGGAGAATCAGAATTAGAAAATATAAACATTGATGAGATAATTGTTAAAGACAAGCAAAGAGAAAATCGGCTGACAGAAGTTTTCGACGAGAGAATAAAACTTGAGGAATTCTTATTTAATGAAAGTAATAAGCTAACAAAGTCTAGTATTAAGTTTATATTGGAAAAATGGGCCTTTTTGGACAATAGATTGCAAGAAGAGATTGTTAAAAACGAAATTTTAAAAACTAAAGAAAAGTGTTTTGATACCAACAAGATATCGTACGCGCAAGCTGCTAAAACGGCTAGTCCACACAGTCTTGCCAGCAGACTGGACCTTCAGAAAGTAAAAAGGAGAGATGAATTTGAGGTTATATTGTTAAAGCCGGAAAAAGAAAACGACAAAAGAAATAATGAAGTGTTAAAAAAGGATATTATGGATAAGCTAAAAGAAGCAAATAAAAAGTTAAAGGTTAGGAATATTAGACAGATGAAGCAGAAAGGTATCGTCGTTCGGGTAAATAGCAAATGTGATATTGATATTATTCAGAAAAGCAATTTAGAATCAATTGGGCTGAAGGTTGAGAAACCTTAAAAGATATATCCCTCAATTATAATATACGATGTTGAGAAGGAGTATGAGAAAGAGGAGTTACTTGAGAATTTCATTGATAAGAATTTGGACTTAATGGTCAAAATGAATTTTAAAGATGTAAAAGATGAAATAGAATTCCGACATTGTTTTAAATCGAAAGAGGACAGAGTCAATTGGGTTGTCCAGGTTCCTAGTGAATTCTATGAAGACCTATTGAATAAGGGTAGGGTTTATATGATGTGGAGGGTTTATAGGATTAGGGAGTTTCTTAACACTGTCCGCTGCTTTAAGTGCCACGGTCATGGCCATATATGTAGCTAAATATTGTAACACGCCCGATCAATTGTGAGAAGTTTGTGGATCTAAGGAGCACAACCGAGATAAATGCCAGAAGAAAGAACACCCAAAGTGTATAAATTGCATGCGAGCTAAGGGAACGGAGATAGATCATAGTGTCAAAAGTAAAGAATGCCCGGAGTTTTTGAGATATTTAGAAATTGGTAAAGTTAAGTTAAAATGGAGCTGAGAATTGGTCAAATAAACGCGCAGCGCTCCTCGGCTGCTGCTGCTGAGCTGAAACTTTTGTTCAGGGAGAAGAAACTTGATATTTTGTGCATTCAAGAACCTTATAATTTTAAAGGTCAACTTAGAGGGTATAATTCCCCGGACTTAAGAGTAATTCAGCCAACTTGCGAATCATCTTGGGTGGCAGCGGTCGTGAGACATAGTAACATAAATGTTTTTATTTTACCGGGCATTTCAGAGCATGTAATTTATTTTCAGATTTTTACTAGTGCATGCAGTTTTTATATAGTTAATATACAGGGTGGCCCGGGACTCACGCAGTATTTTTAAAAAAGGGGTAGCTGATGTGATTCTGAACGATTTTTTCCTTGACCAAAATATTGTTTAAAGCTTCGTTTTCGAGTTATTAACGAAATACACTGGCGAATGAGAGCGGCCGTATAGCGCGAGCTCAGTCACAATCGCGCGCGGCCGGGATCGGGTGCATCGAGGGGTGACGTACGCCAAATATTACAATCGTCTTACATTAACAATAGGGTGTAATTCTTCGCTATTCATCAATAACAATTAAATTAACAAGTCGTTTAATAACTGTTGAATACTTTTATTCGTTTTCCGAAACGAATGAAGTGTTTTATTAATTATGAAAAAAGTGTTTGAATGATTAATGTTAGAAAAGGGTGGTTAATTAAATTTACCTTTTCGTTCACGAATTTGCCTGCTTCGACGGTGTCTTGGCACTTGGTCATTGACCTATCCCCTTTATACCATGTCCCGGAGATCGATACAGAATTGATTCGCACTTGTTTCCACACGCACGCGACTCGCATTGACGAACATGTCGAAAGTTAATGTGTGTGTCATGTGCGTTTGGAAACAAGTGCGAATCAGATCTGTATCGATCGCCGAGACGTGGCACAAAACATATGGTTACATACACATGGTTAACATTCACATGGTTAAGATAGGTCAGGATCGGTACAATGACCAAGTGCCAAGACACCGCGAAAGCAGGCAAATTCGCGGCCGAATGGATAAGTTTATTTCACTACCCTTTTCTAACATTAATCATTCAAACTCTTTGTTCATAATTAATAAAACACTTTATTCGTTTCGGAAAACGAATAAAAGTATGGAACAGTTATTAAACGACTAGTTAATTGTTATTGATGAATAGCGAAGAATTACACCCTATTGTTAATGTAAGACGATTGTAATATTTGGCGTACGTCGCCCCTCGATGCACCCGATCACGGCCGCGCGCGATTGTGACGGAGCTCGCGCTATACGGCCGCTCTCATTCGCCAGTGTATTTCGTTAATAACTCGAAAACGAAGCTTTAAACAATATTTTGGTCAAGGAAAAAATCGTTCAGAATCACATCAGCTACCCCTTTTTTAAAAATACTGCGTGAGTCCCGGGCCACCCTGTATATTATCAATTTTCTATGCAAGTTTCCTATTTTTTGGATTTGATTTATAGCATTTTAGTAAGAATAAAGGGTAAAAGATTTATTATTACTCTTGATTCGAATTCAAAGTCCGAATCATGGTTTTCGAGCGAAACTGATGAGAGGGGTAAATTGGTTGAGCAGTTTATTCTGGCTAATGATCTAATTATCTTGAATGAGCCTAATAACCCCCCTACTTTTATGAGCACCAATGGGCAATCGAATATAGTACTTACGTTAATTAGCTCTAATTTTGTCAGATTAGTTACAAACTGGAAAGTCACTTTAGACTGCTCACCCAGTGACCATAACTTGATTCTTTTTAAAATTGTTTTGGGTGGAACAAATGCCAGTTTGTCTACAGGTCCGAATAGTAAAAATCCGTACAATTTGAAAAGGGCTGATTGGGAGGGTTTTGAGAAAAGCATTAAAAATAAGTTCAATCATCAAAACAAAATTAAAATAAATAATTATAAGCCAGATAAGGCAGTTAAAATCTTTAATCGGCTCCTTGCTCAGTGTTGTAGCAAAAATATCCCGAAGAAATGCGTAAAAGAGAATGGTGTCCCTTGGTGTTCGGAAGATTTGAAAAAATTAAGATCTGATACAAGTAAATTTAAAAAACAATTGGCAAGAAAACTAAATTTTTATGACCTTATTCCTGGCTATGAAGTTAATTACAAAGTTATGAGAAACAAATATGTCGCAAAAATTAGAAAATGAAAAAGAGAACCCTGGATGAATTTTGTCACTGTGGAGGGGAATAAGGACCCTTGGAGTTTAGTTTATAAAATTATTAGAAATAAATTAAATAAAGAAGAATTTTTGAGTTCTCTTAAACTCCCTTCTGGCGCATATACAATGAGTTGGAAGGAAACCGTCATGACACTCCTAGAAAAATGCGTTCCAAGGGATGAAATTGATCAGGAAACAGAGGAGCATAGAGAGATCAGAATAGAAAACAGTTTATATTATAACTATAATTTGGAATACGAAATCACCGTTGATGAAATTATTAGATCTATTAAGAAATGCAAAAAGCGTAAGGCTCCGGGAGAAGACTGCTTCCAGTCGGAACTTATTTCTAAATTAATGCATGTTGATCAATCTATTTTGTATTATTTATTTAATAATTGCATGTTAAACGGTTCTTTCCCTATCGAGTGGAAGAGAGCTAACTTGAAGATTATTTTAAAAGATCCATTAAGAGACAAATCCCTACTGAACTCTTATAGGCCTATTGCCCTCTTGTCATCGGTTGGAAAGATCTTTGAGAGAATTATTGTTCAAAGGATCCAAAATTGTTACAAAGATAAAAATTTAGAGAACGAGAGACAGTATGGGTTTAGACAAAGCAAATCGACTGATAATGCTCTGGTAGCACTAAGAACAGGCATTGAAAATACTTCTAAGAAATATGTATTAGTCATTTTTATCGACATTGAGGCAGCATTTGATTCTTTATGGTGGCCTACTATTATAGCCAGAGTTATTAAGTCTGAGTGTAGTTTTACTTTAATAAAATCAATTAAAAGCTATTTTAGAGGCAGATGCATGTCTGCAAAATCAAAATTAGAAAATGTTAAATGCTTTATGCAGAAGGGTTGCCCTCAGAGCTCGGTTATTGGTGCTCGGTTATCGGTTATGAAGTAAGTTTTAGTGAGGGAGAAGTTATTGCATATGCAGACGATTTGGATATGGTAATCAAGGGTGACTCGAGAAGAGAGTTAGAAAATGTTACAAAAAGAGGACTGGATATTCTGAATAAATGGTGCAAAAAATACAAGTTAAAGATTTCCACTAATAAAATTTTGGCCATGCTTGTTAAGGGGAAGTTAGACAGGGCAAGACTCCCTATAATAAAAATTGAAAATTCAAAAATTAAATATACTAATGAAACAAAATATCTTAGAGTAATTTTGGATGACAAGTTAACTTTTATTTTGCATGCTAAGTATACACGTACAAAAATTGTTAATTTTGTTATGGCCTTGAGAAGAGTTACTAGAGATTCATGGGGCCCGAAATCGAACATAATTAAAGTCCTCTATAGTGCTGTTTTTCTCCCAATCGTCAACTGTGGCTCTGGCATTTGGTATGGGGAGGTCCAGAAGACTCTCGTTAGAAGGCATTTATTAGCGGCTCAAAGATCTATTTTGTTGATTTTAACTAAAGCATGTAGAACCACGTCCACAGCTGCTTTACAGGTAATTGCTGGAACCCACCCCTTGGATTTGGCACTTATAAGACAGGCTCTTATTAATAAAATTAGAGACAACAAAACAATAAGATGGAAGACTTATGAGTATGTGCGGAAGGAAAATTTGCAAATTGCCAATGAAGCAAATAGAATGAAAAGTGAAATTGATAAAATAGAAAAAATGCTTCATGATGAGTAGCAGGAAAGATGGAATAATGATACAAAAGGAAGGATCACGTTTAGCTTTATCCATGAATTAAATTTAAAATTAATAACAATTGGTTTAACCCAAATAGGTTTCGTGTTTATTTAATAACAGGGTATGGCCCAATTAATAGTTCACTTTACAAAAGGAAATGCGTTGACAATAAAAACTGTCTAATTTGTTGTTTAGAAGAGGAGGAGGATGTAAAGCATATTTTATTTAAATGTCCAGTTTACAATGATTTTAGATATTCCGAAATTTTGAATTTAGAAACTGAGCTCGAAACTTTAATAGAAAACAAAGAGAAATTCGAAAAATTGTCAAAATTTATTATCAAGGCTTTTGAGAGAAGAAGGGAGATACTTACTGATTTAGAGAGTAGCGGATCCGCCTCCACGTTGGCAGGGACGGGCAACGTCAGGCAAAGTTCTATCGGCTAAGTGATCCTATTTTGTTAAGAATCTGAATTAAAATAAAATAAAGAAAAGAATATATAAAACACACCGAATGTTTAGCAAAATAAAAATAACAATTATAATAGTATAGTATGTGTTGTAGCAAAATTTAAGTAAAAGTATTTAAGCTAAGTTTTCTTGGTACATATTGTTTGGGAATGGCTGTGGAACAGCCTGGTCGGAAGACTAGAAACCCGTGGCGGTGGAGGGCGGAATTGCCAATAAACGCAATAGCACACCAACTTATCGTTAGTGCGCCGCACAATTCTCACGTGCCGCACTTAGTTTATGAACACAGAGTATTTGTACAACTTCAGGAACGTCACAATACAAATGAAATAATGGTTGAACGGCTCGCAATGCCGGAAAAGATACACTTGTATCGCAATGACGGTTAGGCAAAGAAGAAGGTAGTGTATTCCCTGGGGGGAGGTAGCGTCGGGACCTTCGGTCCCGACTAGAGGACCACCGGCTGTCGGACGGGGGATCTGGCAGCCATTGCACGTGGCAGGGGATGGGCCGTATTGCGTGGTGGCCGCGCAATGCGGCTACGGGTATTAGTTTATAGGTATTGGAGGAGGGTCCTTCTGACTCTCCTCGGGAGGAGCCTCCTATATAGTTTGAGGCACGGCGAGGGAGGACGCGGGGTCGTGTCCGTCAGGGTTCCACGCGTCCTCCCTAGTCGCCTAGGACGGCCACCGTGTGGGTTTTAGTCGGTATGAATCCGACACTACCTCGGTCACTCCCCAGTGGCCGGGGTGTCTCATGTAAGATTTCCCACACGATAAAAAAAAAAAAAAAAGGTACTGTATTCCCATATTCGGGAAGTTCGGCTACCTGTCGATCTCCTTGCGTCCTAATTGGCGCAACTCGGTGGTCCGATTTTAGGGAGTGGAGCGATTCTGCTCGTTAATAGGCTCGTTAATAGGCTCGCCGTGCTAGGTACGTGTAAATGAGCGGGCACGGCGAGTGGGTTCGTATGGAGCGTATACTTCGCGGGCTGTGCCCCTTTTTCGTGCACATTGATAGCCTCATTTCCGAACACATATGTTAGTTAAATTATTTTCAAAATTGACAAAACCCAGTTACCTGAAATTCTGATTGAAAAATTATTTGATATGAAAAAGGCGGGTATGAGCTTTCACTCGCGCCGCAATATGTTTCGGAAATAAATGAATGAATGTCGATATCTACTCCCCTCAGGGGCTGTGTCTGTTCCTGGTTCGACTCCGGTCGAGCCAGGGCCAGACACAGTATGGGTCTTAGCGAACCCAAGGTACCCGAGCTCTTAGCATACCGTAAACCAATGGTCATGTTTCGCTGGAACGGGGGTCTTGCCTTATCCGGCCGGACCGCGATGATGACAACCTCTATAAAGAATCCCTCACCCTAAGGTATGGCGCGCGCCGAAGGGGTGCGTTCCGGACTGTGCGCCGGAGCGTGGTCGGTGGGTGCACCGGCTGCTAGCGGCCAAACTTCAGGCACCTGGCGAAACCTGATTTTAGCTAGCCTTGCTGGAGCAATGGTGGCTCTACCCCAGTGGACCTCCTTTCCACCGTACTCGTGGGACCATGTATGATGAATTCTAAAAACAAAAATCCAAAAGAGAAAGATAATGTGGAGTTGGAGGAATGGTCAGTGGACATTGAAATGTTGCCCGAGGTGCACAGTCGGGGGCATAGTAGGAAGAGCTCTGCCTCTTCCATATTTGCGGAAGAGACTGCGAAATTGACACCTAATAAGGCTAAAAGGCACAAGACAGATGGAATTGAATCCAATGTTACTTACACGGAAGAAAGCGTAGGTGAGGAAAAATTAAAGAATTGTAAAACTTTAAATGACGTTTTTGAGGAAAGATTAAAACTGGAAGAGTTCCTATTTAATGCGAACAACAAAATTACTAAAGGCTGTATGAAATTTGTATTAGATAAATGGTCGATTTTAGAAAATAGATTACAACAACAAATTCTGGAGAATGGGGTGTTGAAAACTAAAGAGAAATATATTAACAAACAAAAACTTACGTACGCACATGCTGCATCGCACTCGTTGGGCCCTCTGGCGTTGGTGGCGGTCCTGACCCTATAAAATATAAAAGAAAAGATGATTGCAAAGTCTTATTGATTAAGCCTATCAACGAAGAGGCTGAAAAAAGAAACAATGATGAAATTAAGAATGAAATAATAAAGAAATTAAAAAATGTTGAAAGCAAATTTTGAAAGTCAAAAATATTCGTCAAATGAAGAAAAAAAGGTATGGTTCTTGAGGTTCAATGTAATGATGACGTAGATTTGATTAAGAAATGTGACTTAGACAAAATTGGTTTAAAGATAGAAAAGCCGAAAAAGTTAAGTCCTTCAATTATTATCTATGATGTAGAGAAGGAGCACAAAGTTGAGGAACTGAAAGAACATTTTATAAATACAATGAAGATCCGAGAAAAACGATCAAATTTCTGCGTTAATTTGTTAAAGAGACTATTCCATGCTTCCGAGGATAATTCTTCTTTATTGTAGGATGTGAGTGATGTATCGATGTTTGGTTTAATTAGTGTCCACGGAGGTACATTATGAGTTCTATTTTTTTCCATCTTCGGTATATTGTACTTTAATTCTTTACTATATTTATTTATTCTTTGGTAGAATGTGTTAATATGGTCTCTTTGTGCATATGAGCCGTAGAATTTAGGGAGTACGTCAGTGACAATAATAGGATTAGTTGAACTGAGAGCTTTCGTTGCATATTTTAGGGATAAATATTTTCTTCTATGGGCTAAAGATGGTTCTCTGGCTTCGATTAGAATACTGCCAATTGGGGTGGTATGGAAAGCTCCTATTGCCATTTTTAAACTAGTGTTGTGGATTGGTTCAAGTTTTTTGAGGATGGTGGATTTGGCTGAGTTATATACTACACATGCGTAGTCTAGTTTAGATCGTATTAATGCTTTGTAGGCCAGCAGGAGTACCGTCTTATCAGCCCCATGACCTTTGTACGCTATTGATTTAAGAATATTAATTCTTTTCCTACAGTTGTCAATCAGTGTGTTGACATGTTCTTTCCATTTTAGTTTCGTATCAAAAATAACACCAAGTATTTTAGTAGAATTGACAAACTTAAGTGCACTGTTTCCCAGGTTGATTGTTTCCCAGGTTGGTTCTGTTCGTTATGTTTGGAGAATAAGATACATTCTGATTTTGTTGATGAAAATTTAAAACCCGTGCATTTACAGAAATTGTCAAGTTTTTCCAGGACGGAATTAATGCATTTTCTGGTAGATTCAATATTCTTACCTTTGCATAGAAGTGTTATATCATCGGCATATACTCTTGTGCTTATTGGTTGTTGAATGAGTTTGCATACGTCGTTAATAGCAATCAGAAACAGAGTTACACTGAGTACAGACCCTTGTGGCACTCCATTTTCGATAGTAGTTTTTCTTGAGAGAAAGCCATTGAAACGGACATACATACTTCTGTTGTGCATAAAATTATTGATGAATCGCCACATGTTTCCGGTAATTCCTATGCCACGGAGTTTGGTTAATATTCGATGCTTCCAGGCCATATCATCGGCCTTTTCTACGTCAAGGTTAATAGCAAGTACATGGTTGTTATTAGTAAAAGCTTCTTGTATGTTAGTTTCTATACTTATAAGATGGGAAGTGGTGGAGTGGCCCCGACAAAAACCAAACTGATTATCAGCTAAAAAGTTATGATGTTCAAGGAACCATCTTAATCGGGCATTTACAATCTTTTCAAGAATTTTGCACATGTTACAGGTAAGAGATATGGGCCTATAGTTATATGTTTTAGATTGATCTTTGCCAGGCTTTGGGATTGGAATGACGATGGCTTCGTTCCACTTTTTAGGAAAGCAATTGTGCGTCCATATCTTATTGTATATCTGAAGCAGTGTTTCTTTTCCTGCTGGATCTGTATTTTTTATGAGGATAGTAGGAATTTTATCGGGTCCAGGAGACGAGTTTTTAGAATTGGTAATAGCGGCATTTAGTTCATCCATTGAGATGGGATCATTAAGATATGGATTTAAGCATTCGTTGGTATCCTGCATTGTTTCCTTTTCCGTGTCTTCTTTATGTTGTCTAAATACTTCAGAATAATTACTTGAACTAGAGTTTTTCGCAAAGGTGGATGCTAAGATGTTGGCAATTTCTTGTGGATTACTTGTGTGAGGTTTATCTTCGCGTTCAATAAATGGTGCTATACCCTTTTGGCAACCTTTAATTGCGTTGATTTTATTCCAGACTTCTTTGATATTACTGTTTTTGTTTAGAGTCGATACAAATTTGTTCCAGCTATCTATCTTACTTTCTTTGATGGTTCTTCTAGCAAAAGCTCGAGTCTTCTTATAGTTGATCATGTTTTCTACAGAATTATGTCTTTTGTATCGGTTAAAAGCATGTTTTGCTATTTTGAATGCTTCTTTGCACTGGTCGTTCCATCATGGTACCAATTTTCTACCTTTTAGTGCCGTAGTTAATCCAATGGCTTCATTGGCTGCTCTGATAATAATCTGAGAAAATTTTTCCACCATTGTATTCGCTGTATTTGTCTGGTCCAATATTTGTGCTTCTTCTAGATATTTTGTTACAAGTTCTTTGTACAGTACCCAGTTTGCTTTATTTAATTTCCATTTAGGGACAAATTTACCATACGTATTAGAATTGGAAAATGGTCACTATCGTGCAGATCGTCCAGAACCGTCCAGTCCAATTGATGGGCGATATTTGTGTTGCATATACTTAGGTCGATCGAGCTGAGAGAACCGTTTGAAATAGTGAAGTGGGTAGGTTGTTTAGTGTTAAGTAGATTAAGGTCAGGATTTTCTAATACAGTTCCAATTTTTCTTCCACGTTGATCGGACTTATTTGATCCCCACAACGTATTGTGGCTGTTAAAATCGCCTAATATTATAAAAGGTTTAGGTAATTGTGATAGAAGGTCGTTGATTTCGCTTATTTCAAACGTGTAGCTGTTTGGTAGATAAATGTTGCACACGCAAAGTTTTGTAGGTAATTGTAAACTAACAGCCACTGCTTCAATATTTGTTTGAAGATGAATTTCTGATGCTATTATATTGCTTTTAATGTAGATAGCCACTCCCCCACTTGCGTGATTACTATTATTGCGGTTTTTAGCGAATCCTTGATAGCCTTTGATCGGGTGGTTAGTCGTATGCTTGAAATTTGTTTCTTGGAGGCATAGTATGATGGGTTTGTAGTTCTTTACTAATAATTGAATTCTTTCTATTCTGGGGTAGAAACCGTTAGTGTTCCACTGGAGTATATTATACATGTTACGCTAATTAAATTATGTATGTATTGTTGTTTAATATGATTAGTCAGATATATCTAACTCCGATTCTTCTGTGTATGATTTTATATCTGTTAATGAATTTTTTAATATCTTAATAATTCGGGTGAATCTGCCTTTGATCGATCTTTCGGTTAGATTTACATACGTATCTTTCATCATATCAATTAATGCTTGTATATTATCTGTATAGTCTTTTGCTATAATAATAAGGTCATTTGAGCCAAAGGAGTTTTCAATGAAGTTTATAAATTGATCCTAATTTAGTACAAATTTCTCTGGGGAAGATTGGATTACTTCTTTAATGGGGGAGATCAATTCTTCTACTGTTTTAATTTTGGCTACTTCTTGTGTGCATTTAGTTTCATTATTATCTATTTTTCGAATTTTATTCTTTTTCTTTAGTGGAATAGTGGGTTGCTCATTTACCTCGATAGCTGTTGTATTGGTAAACAGTGATGAGGTGCTAGAACTGGAGGATAAAGGTCTTTTGTTAAACGCACTAACACTGTTATCTTCTATCGGTGTAAGTTGATGATGGGCAGTGGCGTCACTTGTATTGGGAGTGAGTTGAAATGATTCCAGTTCAATTTGATCGAGTGGTCCCTTCTCCTTTAATGTTTCTGTTTCTTTTTTTTTAGGTGTTTCGATGGTCCTTTCTATCCCAATAGATGTATTTTCAGGGCAGTGACTTGCGATATGTCCTTCTTGTTTGCAATTAAAACATGTCATATTATCCGCGGAGATGTAAATCCAGTACATTGTGCTATCGTAGGTTATTGGAATCGACTCCGGGAGTTTATGTTCGTCGTCGGGATCAATGTACACTTGTCTTCGAAAAATCATAATGTGTTCGAAGCCTGGTTCTGTCATACCTGCTCTTAAATATGATAGTTTCGTTGTCATCTTAATGTCTCTTTTTTTAAATTCAGCTTCGACAATTTCGTGCGGGATAATGGGACATACGTTTGAAATAATTACACGTTTGTGTTTGCTGATGAGTGATCTGATTGTTATTGTTGTGTCTTTGATATTTATAGTTTTGTGGTTGGTGGTGATATGATCTGCTATTTGCTTAGTTGCAAGGAAGATACATATTCGATTGTTCGATATTCGGGATACAAATCTAATGTTATTGGCATTGGTTAGTGTAGCTACTTTACTGATATATTCCTTAATAGATATTCCTTCTTTTGATTCTATAACAATAGATTGGTCTTTTAACGGGTATATAACGGAAGATGTGGCGTTTGCGTAGGATTTTTCCATTTGGTTGAATTGAGTGGAGACAGTGACGATATTATCATTGAATTGGCAACTCCTGTACTCAGAGGAAGCCATTTTACTATATTATTTAAACGCTGCGTAAGCAGCGAATTTGTAGACTAGCCGAGCCTGTGTACGCTTGTGTATAGTCCTCGAATAGGTCGTATGGTAGTAAGCACTGTATATCACTGTGTACAGGGTGTCCCCTAACTACCGCAACATCGGGAAATGGGGGGTAGCTGAGGTGATTCTGAACAACTTTTTCCTTGACCAAAATGTTGTTTGAAGCTTCGTTTTTGAGTTATTAAAGAAAAACACTGCCCAATTAGAGCGCTCGAAATCCCGGGACTCAGGCGCGCAACGTTTTGTGGCGCTTCGTCGTGTACGGGGGCCTCGACGGTATCGAGAGAATCGTACGGCAAATGTTACATCGTCTTTAAGCGAGGCTAATGTGGAACGTTTGGTTATTAAATAATGAGAAATAAAGTAACCGTTGTTCATTAATAAGAAATAAACTATTTATTCTTTTATTTAAGCGAGCAGAGTCGTGGTCGCGAAAGAACGCATTGACACGCCGTGTTACATTGCCTTTAAGCAGGGATAATGTGGAATATTTGCTTATTCGGGAATAAGAAATAAACTAATAAATCGTTTAATAACTGTGTCCGATACTTTTATTCGTCATCCGAGAGGAATAAAGTGTTTTAATACTTATGAAACACTTACCCATTCGTGCACGAATTAACCTGCTTCGACTCAACAGCGGATGTTACGGCCGGCTCGATGAACTCATTTCACTATCACTTTCATTGCACAGCCATTTTAATATCGAATGTAAGATTTTAAGATGGTGGGACAGGATTTATTATTCTCACGTGTAACGAAGTTGGTCACTCACGAACGAACGAATTCAGTACTGTGTAATTCAGTACGTCTCAGCGGTCGATACAAAACTGATAGATTTGCGAAGCATTCCTTTGCACACGCACACGCACAGACACATGTTCGTTTCGGTAGCCCACATTCTTGTGTCCACCGTAATACCTTGGTTTAGCAAAAAAGGAGGGCGCGTTCAATTGGGAGTGAGGACTTGGTGGTCTTTGGAAGAGAAAAACTTCGTTGTCCTTGGCGTCTGTTTATTTACAACTGCCCGTGTCCTACGACGCGGTATTACGGTGGACACAAGAATGTGTGCTACCGAAACGAACATGTGTCTGTGCGTGTGCGTGTGCGTGTGCAAGCGAATGCTTCGCAAATCTATCAGTTTTGTATCGACCGCAGAGACGTTCGGATCGGAGGAATAAATCGAATAAATCTTGATTCGCGAGTGAGATCAAATTTTCATTACACAGTACTGAATTCGTTCGTGAGTGAGTGACCAACTTCGTTACACGTGAGAATAATAAATCCTGTCCCACCATCTTAAAATCTTACATTGGATATTAAAATGGCTGTGCAATGAAAGTGATAGTGAAGTGAGTTCATCGAGCCGGCCGTAACATCCGCTGTTGAGTCGAAGCAGGTTAATTCGTGCACGAATGGGTAAGTGTTTCATAAGTATTAAAACACTTTATTCCTTTCGGATGACGAATAAAAGTATCGGACACAGTTATTAAACGATTTATTAGTTTATTTCTTATTCCCGAATAAGCAAATATTCCACATTATCCCTGCTTAAAGACAATGTAACACGGCGTGTCAATGCGTTCTTTCGCGACCACGACTCTGCTCGCTTAAATAAAAGAATAAATAGTTTATTTCTTATTAATGAACAACGATTACTTTATTTCTCATTATTTAATAACCAAACGTTCCACATTAGCCTCGCTTAAAGACGATGTAACATTTGCCGTACGATTCTCTCGATACCGTCGAGGCCTCCGTACACGACGAAGCGCCACAAAACGTTGCGCGCCTGAGTCCCGGGATTTCGAGCGCTCTAATTGGGCAGTGTTTTTGTTTAATAACTCAAAAACGAAGCTTCAAACAACATTTTGGTCAAGGAAAAAGTTGTTTAGAATCACCTCAGCTACCCCCCATTTCCCGATGTTGCGGTAGTTACGGGACACCCTGTATATAAGTCAACGTTTGCAAACACCGCTCAACACGTGACACGTCTAACTACCACGATGGCTCGAGACGTACTCTGAATACAAATTTTGTTACAGAATCTGAAAGGGAATTAACGGAGATAAGAGAAAAGGTTAATTTTGTGCATAATTTCAAGACTAAAGATGGTAATAGATTGAATTGGATTGTTCAGATTCCTAGCTCTAGGTATTTGGATCTTTTGAACAAGGGTAGGGTTTTTATGGTTTGGAGATCTTATAAAATCAAGGAATATTACAATACGGTTCGGTGCTTTACGTGCCATGCTTTTGGTCACATCGCTAAGTATGTAATGCCTCTGATCAGATTTGTGAATTTTGTGGGTCTAAAGAGCATGATTGAGATAAGTGTGTTTCCAAAGATAGCCCTAAGTGTGTAAATTGTATCAGAGCTAAAATAAATGAATTTGGTCATCACGTTCGTAATAGAGATTGCCTTGCATTCCTGAAATATCTTGAGATTTACAGAAGCAAGATAAGATGGAGCTGAACATAGGACATATTAATGCGCAGAGATCGCACGCAGCCGCCTCCAATTTAGAGATAATAATGAAAGAACGCGAATTGGGTAGTTTATGTATTCAAGAGTCATATTGTTATAAAAATATTGTGCGGGGTTATTCTTCCCCCAATTTTAAAACTTTACAGCCATTGGGAGGTTACCCATGGGTCGCGGCGGACTTAAATACAGATAATTTTGAAGTTTTACTACTTTCGGGCAATCATGCACATTATGTGTTTTCAAGTTATTACCAGATTTATGGAATTTTACATCATTAATGTGTACTGTCAGTTCTCCAGGCCGTTAAGGACTTTTCTTGATTTGGTCGATGATTGGACTTGGAAGCTTGAGGGCAAGAAGGTTCTTATTTTGATGGATTCGAACGCATGGTCGGAATTGTGGTTCTCGCGTGAGACAAACGAACGTGGAAGAATTATGGAGGAATTTATTGTAGGATGCTAAAGCCGACGTGTGCAAATGTGACGTGTGTGCGTGTGTTTTCGTCAAGTCGAGTATTGCGAAAATACAATAATAAATAATAGGTCAGTCGTAGTCGAGTTAATGAGCGGAGTGGTGAAAGCGAACGCAACAGCAGGCGAGAGTGACTAGCGGTCGGCGTTGATATATATTTTGTGCAGGTCCCTAGAATTAAGTGTTTTAAATATATAAGTGTGTAATATAATTAATGTTGTGTCGTGGTTGACTTTTGTTTGTGCCTTGAATCCGCCATATCCCGCCCGTACCATAAATCCCGGAAAGCTCCCGAACGGTATGGTCAGTTTTTAATAAAAACAAAGTTGGAAATTCCTAGACTGAAGGCAAGTTCCATAGGATTTCTAGAAAGCCATGCAAGCACATAATATAGGAATGCCACATGTAAAACTGAAATCATTAGCCGCAATTGAATATAATAACGAAATGAGTGGTACGGTAGAAGCGCCGAAAACACAGCCGTCGGCACGTGCCCGCGCTCGATAATCAGGTGGATCAAATTCGTCGCGGATGCCCTCCCGACGCTCGTCGACATTCGTTTCTGTGTTCCTCGAGGAACGTCGACAAGTCATTGAGTCGAGCGCCGGGAGTGCATCCGCGACGAATTTGATCCACCTGATTCTCGAGCGCGGGCACGTGCCGACGGCTGTGTTTTCGGCGCTTCTACCGTACCACTCATTTCGTTATTATATTCAATTGTAAGTAAGTAAATATAATCCAAATTCTATCTTGTTTGGTCTTATTTTAATCACCACAATCTCAGCAATATTTAAAAAAAAAATTATAGCGATATATGTAACAATAAAAAAGTTTCGCTGTTGCATTAGTGTTGTCTCACGGATACGAAGGCATTTAATCTTTTACGCTCGGTGTGGCTGCCGAACCCGGTGCTTGCATAGTAGCCGTGCTCTTAAGATAAGCCGAAATTTCTAAGAACCCAAAGTTCACCTATGTACGCTCGGCGCTCGCGGCCGGTCCCGAGTAGCGAGTGCCAAGCGAAGAATTACTGTAAATATAAATGTGCAAGGAATAAGTATGCTGCCGCCATCAAAAGGGCCAAGAAATCTACCTGGAAAAGTTTTGTTACCTCTGAGGGGACCAGTGATCCCTGGAGCATTATTGACAAGATAATTAGGCATAAAGTTAAGAAAGATATATGTAGGATTGGGATATCGAGGGTGATGAATCGTGTCCGAATAAGCTCCGCAATTAAGTGCATGTATATGATTTATTAATAGATAAATACGATATAAAAGGAATATAACAAGACGAAAGACGAATGTCGCACTCTCCCCGTCGACCGCTAGACAAAGACTGCTGTCCTTCCGACGCAATACGCGCAAAAAAAAACAAACGAGGCCCACCACCTCTCCGACATTAGGCGGAGACATCCGAATAAATCGATCCCTCATTCGGCCATTCCTGCTCCTTCCTCTTCGTTCCCCGAAGAGATCCCACCATATGGTTTCATCAAGTCAGCTGATGTAGACGTGATGCTAGGACCCTCTCCGCCCCCAATGCGCACAACCTCGTACCTGTCGTTCCGCTTCGACTTCGTTACTTTATACGGTCCCAAGAATTTCGCTTTTATCTTCAGACCGGGCCCAAACTGCGTTCTTTTAATTGCTACTAACTCACCCTCCCTATATGCTGTAGCGGCCTTACTGTTTTTATTATAATTCCTTCGATTTTCTTCCTGTATCTTAATTATATTTTCTTTCGCCACCTCCCGTAACCTGTCCCGTTTTTCATTGTACAAGTCCACAGTTTCTTGCTCAATAAGCTCAATAATTTTAAAATCTTCCTTCTGTTTTATTTTGATCCCAAACATTACTTCGAAAGGGGACATCCCTACGCTTCGTTGGTGAGTACTGTTGATATTGCGTTGCACCCTGTCCACATACCGATACCATCTGTCCGGATTATCTAAAGACAACTTAGTCAACACCGGTATTATTATTCTGTTTATTCTCTCGACTTGGCCGTTTCCCCGTGGTACTCCTGCGGTAATGAGTATGTGATAAATACTTTCGGTAGCACAATACTCACGAAATTCACTGGATGTGAATGCGGTCCCTCTGTCTGAAATTATCCGAGTCGGGTTTCCGAATGTCTTCTGCTGCAGTTTCAACTTATCCAACACCTCTGACGTTTTTACGGTTTTGGTGGGGTATATCCATACGAATCTGGAAAACGCATCCACGACTACAAAAAGGTACTTGTACGCTTTACCTGTAGTCGTCATTGGCCCCAAATGATCACGTGGTAGGTAGACAGTGGCACATCTCCTTTGGGTATTGGTGTCAATTTCCCTTCTACCTTCCCCTTCTTCCTTTCCGATAATATACACGGTATGCAACATTTCACATACCTTTCCAATCTTTCTGTCTAATTCGGTATATAGAATTCTTCTGCTATTTTTTCGGCCATTTTTTCACTCCGAAGTGTCCATTCTCGTGTTCCCTTCTGATGACCTCGACGTACATGGAAGCTGGTAGGACAATGATTTTCTTATCTCCGACTTGCTTCATGACCAGACCCCCTTCCACGAAGTAATCCTCGTAGGGTCCGCTTTCTAGCACCTGCTTGATTGCTCGAATTCTGTCGTCTTCTTCTTGTCTCGCGCGCAATGTACCGATCAACTTGTCTTCGATCACGCGAACGGGGTATCGACTTAGCGCATCGACGTGTCGCAATTGCGACCCCGATCGGTGCTCGACATCGTACTCAAATTCTTCCAACGCCAACGCCCATCTTGCTATCTTAGGTGCTATATCTTGTTTATACAGTGTTTTTTTCAACGTGTTACGTAGGAAGGATTGTTTCCTTCGTTTTTCATCTATCATGCCCTTATTTGGGAATCGGGAGCGTGTGCAGTCGGGTCTGCCCCTTCCGCGGTGACGCGATGACGTAACCCTTCGGGGGAACGTTCTCGAACCTTCCGGACTCCCTTGGAAAATTCGGTGCCCCCACCATATTTCTAGTCCGTATTTCAAGTATAAAAAGGGCACGAAATCCGCCCTCGGTGGCTTAGTTTGAATAATCAGGCAACCGAATTACTTCGCGATTATCCAGTTTACGAAGCTCAGCGAGAACGGGTTCAAGTCCCCTTCGAGCAATTATTTATTATATTTGTACGACTTTACGTAAGAGTCTGAAACCGTGGCTTAGCTCCGCGGTATTACGTTTGTAAGCATCTTGTTAATTAGAGAATATAGACTTTCTTATTTGACCATAGACGCATTTACTTCATTTCGATAACCTATACCAGTCATACGCAGTATCAATCCATCGAAGGGATATACCTTAACCGCTCAAGGTGTATCAAAGTTACGAGACCAAAATTACTAACAATCCTGTGGCTCCCGGTGATGCAATAGGCACTGGTTCGTCCACGCAAACCTTCCTGTGGCTCCCGGTGATGCAATAGGCACTGGTTCGTCCACGAAAACCTTACCTTCCTGTGGCTCCCCGTGGTGAAATAGACACTGGTTCGTCCACACCCTTCCCATCGAACGGCTTGACCGTTTAACTAACATAAAACTCTTTAAAAACCGATCCTCGGCTCCGCAGCCGCGCCCCATTGCCCTCGGCTCGTAACAAGTACGTGAAACCGTTCAGGGGTAAACGTGAGAAACCCAAAAGATCAAATGGAGAGATTCATCGTCAACGAGCCGGACTCCCGTTGGCGCGCGATGCCCCGAATGTGCCCTCGTGGTTACATCGCAGGGGCACGCCGCCTTCGGCCTGAATGTTCCGGTAACGTAGTCGTGCACTTCTCCCCTAGTAGAACGTCGCGACCCGTTGTGTGTCGGTCTACGGCCCGAGTGGGCGCCTGCCGTGTCGCCTTATGGTAACGCGTGTCAGACCCTCGGCCGCCTGGCCGGCTGCACGACGGTACTCGCACGGTATCGGGCCGCAACCAATCCATTCTCTGAATGTATGTGCGTCAGGCCCGCCGCAAGCTAGGTCAGTTTAACCCGGAGGCGCGGACCCGGTGCTGTCCCCGGGCCTGACCAGCTGTTAGCAGACGGTGTCCTCGGACTGGCCAAGCTTCGAATTACCGGTCGGCGACGCTACTGCTTTGGGTACTCTCAGGACCCGTCTTGAAACACGGACCAAGGAGTCTAACATGTGCGCGAGTCATTGGGATGAATAAACCTAAAGGCGAAATGAAAGTGAAGGTCGGCCTCAGCGTCGACCTTGGGAGGATGGGCCGCGTTACGATGCGGCCTCGCACTCCCGGGGCGTTTCGTTCTCATTGCGAGAAGAGGCACACCTAGGGCGTACACGTTGGGACCCGAAAGATGGTGAACTATGCCTGGTCAGGACGAAGTCAGGGGAAACCCTGATGGAGGTCCGTAGCGATTCTGACGTGCAAATCGATCGTCGGAACTGGGTATAAGGGCGAAAGACTAATCGAACCATCTAGTAGCTGGTTCCCTCCGAAGTTTCCCTCAGGATAGCTGGCACTCGCTCGTTCCTCTGTGAACGCGTGCGAGTCTTATCTGGTAAAGCGAATGATTAGAGGCCTTGGGGCCGAAACGACCTCAACCTATTCTCAAACGTGAAATGGGTGAGATCTCTGGCTTGCTTGAAACATGAAGCCACGAGATTTTGGATCAAAGTGCCAAGTGGGCCAATTTTGGTAAGCAGAACTGGCGCTGTGGGATGAACCAAACGCAGAGTTAAGGCGCCTAAGTCGACGCTTATGGGATACCATGAAAGGCGTTGGTTGCTTAAGACAGCAGGACGGTGGCCATGGAAGTCGGAATCCTATGTAGATGAGGTGTCCTAAAACATATAACGATATGATAGAGAAACACACCCGTCGGGCGAAAGGGAATCCGGTTCCTATTGCGGAACCCGGCAGCGGAACCGCATACCAATCGGGCCCTCGTGAGAGAGTTCGTCGGGGTAACCCAAAATGACCTGGAGACGCCGTCGGGAGATCCGGGAAGAGTTTTCTTTTCTGTATAAGCGTTCGAGTTCCCTTGAAACCTCTAGCAGGGAGATAGGGTTTGGGACGCGAAGAGCACCGCAGTTGCGGCGGTGCGCGGATCTTCCCCTCGGACCTTGAAAATCCAGGAGAGGGCCACGTGGAGGTGTCGCGCCGGTTCGTACCCATATCCGCAGCAGGTCTCGAAGGTAAAGAGCCTCTAGTCGATAGATTAATGTAGGTAAGGGAAGTCGGCAAATTGGATCCGTAACTTCGGAATAAGGATTGGCTCTGAGAAGCGGGGCGTGTCGGGCTTGGTCGGGAAGTGGGTTTGGCCGACGTGCCGGGCCTGTGCGAGGTGAACGGACGCATCAGTGCGAAACCGGGATCCGAGCTCGGTCCCGTGCCTTGGCCTCCCGCGGATCTTCCTTGCTGCGAGGCTTCCGTGACGGATTTTCCGTCGTGGTCGTTCTCTTCGGCCGCCATTCAACGCTCAGCTCAGAACTGGAACGGACTAGGGGAATCCGACTGTCTAATTAAAACAAAGCATTGCGATGGCCCCCGCGGGTGTTGACGCAATGTGATTTCTGCCCAGTGCTCTGAATGTCAACGTGAAGAAATTCAAGAAAGCGCGGGTAAACGGCGGGAATAACTATGACTCTCTTTTAGGGCAGAGCGGTGAGGGCGACACCGTTGGGGAGTAGCGACCCCACCCACTCGAGCTGGCAGGGCGGTGAGGGGCAGCACCGTTGGGGACTGGCGACCCCACCTACCCGAGCTGGATGGCAGGATGGTCGGGCCGGAAGACGGCAAAAGAATAAAATAATAATTGAATTATTATTATTATTATTATATATTATATATGCTTGCTATATATAGCATAGACCCGAAAGATGGTGTGACTTATGGGGCACGTAGTGCCGCAAAACACGTTGGGGATGTGGTACGATCTAGGAACCAAACCCTAGCCTAGCTCCGGCGGCGTAAAGCAATACGCCGCTGGAACTTAGCGATATTTACCGCAATCTTAGCAAATTCCACCTGCATGGCGGTGTAGAGTGGAGCGCTACCGGGGCTTGGCGGCACAGCCCATGCCGCTTTGCTCTGGTGGCGCAAGGCAATACGCCGCCAGCACTTAGAAAAGGGCCACAGCAACCTAACGGCCACATCCCCAGCGGACTCTAAAACGCCGTCTACGGCCGGGCCCACCTGCCATTTTTTTCGGTTGCCTGCCCTCGACGCTTGTAAGGGGAGGTCCCGTGACCATGATAGTACTGCTTCCGGTACCTCCCCGCGTTCGGCCCGTCTGGCCCCGTCCTCGGGCCGGTCGGAAGGACCCTTAAAAAGAGGCATCGTCCTCGCCTGACCGGACCGGGGGCAACACCCGGTTCGGCCTACCCTCTCCAGGCCGTTACAGAGACGGCTCGGGCCCCAACCCGAACCGCCCACGACTCTCCGACGGCCCTGCAGGAAGTTGGGAGGTTATTCGGTCCTCCCCACAGGGCCGCCCGACTACCGGGGCAGCGGGGACGGTCGGACTGAGAGGGGTGGAAGGGGACGCCTCCGACCGCCCCTCGGCCCGTCACTGCTTTTCAATCGCGAGAGGGGGGTTGGTCGCCAGGGGACGCGCGCGTGTCCGGCGAGTCCTGCCCCTCCGTCTTTCTCGGCGGTCGGGATCGGTAGCTTCCCGGTCCCGCTCCGACGCCCCCTTCCGGCAAAGAACGTTTTCGCAGAAGGAGGCCATCGCTGTCCAGGACCTCTCGCTGTCCAGCATACTCCTAATGATGCTCGACAGCGACAGGTCTGCCCCCACACGTGCCCTCAGCGCCCTGCACTCCGTTGACCATTCCGGGCACTCCTCCAGGAGGTGCTGCGCTGAATCCAGTGCGGCCCCGCACTCGTGGCACTTCGTGGTCCTTTCCGCTCCTATGCGGCACAGGTACTCCCCGAAGCATCCGTGTCCGGTGAGAACCTGCGTGAGTCGGTAGGTAAGTTTACCTCTGCTGCGATCCAGCCATGCGTCCAGGCTGGGTAGAACCGCCCCGGCTGCTCTCTGCGCGAGTCCTCGGTTGAGGAGCTCCGTCCTCCGGGCCCACCTGCCATCCCGATACAAATGTCCACACAACTAGGCAAAGCAAGAGGACTAGATTGGACACGGATGGACTAGATGAACAGAGCAAACCATATATACAGGTAAAAATGGTGATAGACGAAGAAGCCTCGGACGTGGCGGACTTGTCCGCTAGGGACAGTAGGACCATTGATGACGACCCGGCAAGCCAAAGGACAGATGAGATGGAACAATGGACGGATCTGCCCCTGAGCGGGCATATTAAATGCCGGTTCTGTCGGGATGAGGGTCCGGACGTGTGCTTCATAAATGAGGCACAGTTTAGGGACCACGTGGATGTAAGGCATCCCCAGCGGAGGGCCATCTGGAGGTGTGCGGCCTGCCGACGGCAGTTTGAAAAGTTCCACGGATGGCATGTGCATGCCTCCAGATGCAAAGGGAACGAAATAGGCAATACCGCTGGGGAAGAGGCACTCATAGAATGCCGAACATGTGGTGAAGCCTTCCGGACCCCAGCCGGCCTGGGCCAGCACGAAAGGCATAGACACCCCCAGGTGCGGAACCAGAACCGGCAGGCACAAAGCTCACGCGGCGGGAACAGACCAAGCAACAGAGCCTCGGCTTGGTCAAAGGAAGAGGTGGACCTCCTTATAGAGCTAGACAGGAGGTTCTGTAGAGAGAGATACCCGAACGTCAGAATTCGAGAGTTCCTGCCGCAAAAGACACTAAAGCAGATCAGTGACAAAAGGAGGCTCCTTCCCGCTCGGGGCAGAAGCAATATAAACGATGACGGAGACTCCTCGTCTGGGAGCTCGGTATACGTATCGGCCGAGGAGGAAGTAGAGACGAGCACCAGAAGGAGTATAGGGAGGGAACAATGGGAGGAATCCCTCCAGAACGCCATTATCGCGGAGAGCCGTCCACAAGAGCATCCAATGAGACGAACGGAAAGGCTCATTCAAGACATGGCATATTGGAGAAGGATATGCCAAGTGCACGTCGACCTCATAGTGCAAAATGTTACAGAACTGATCGGAGGCGACGTCCACGAAGGCCCTGTTACACGGAGCAGGGCCGCCGGGGCACACAGGGTTCCCAACACAAACAAACAGGGAACAAATGGGCGCGTACCGAAGCGTAAAACTAAAGAGAGAAGGTATGAGTACGCAAGAGCCCAAGAGATATACAAGAAGTGCCCGCAGAGGCTTGTGGACTGGGCGATAGCGGGTAGACAGCCCCAGTGCAAGCCAAAAATAGAGGCTCCCGAGAAAAAGGAAGTGGAGCCAATGTACAGGGACCTCTGGGGTACGGCTGGGCCCCAGGTCAGCCTTAAGGCGAGCAGGCGCCTAGGCGACCAAGACAGCTCCACCATGAGCGATATATGGACACCCGTCACCGTTGGGGAGCTTGTCGAAAGGATGAAAAGGATTAAGCATAATACGGCAGCTGGATTAGACGGCATAGTCAAAGCCGACATAAGGAGGGACGGAGCGCTGCACGTCCTGAGTAAGCTATACAACATGCTGCTAATGAGCCGAGTGTATCCCAGCCAGTGGAAACAAAACCGAACCACACTGATCCCCAAGCCGGGGAAAAGTGTGGAAGAGGTGAGCAATTGGAGGCCCATCACGATTGGGTCTCTAATGGGCAGGATATACTCGTCGATGATTGACCGGAGACTCCGAACCGTAGTCGAAATAGACCGGAGGCAGAAAGGCTTTACCAGGGAGGATGGCTGCAAGCACAATATAACCATCCTCAGCAGCGCTCTGTCCTCCATGAAAACAAACGGCGGAGGGGTCGTAACGGTAGTCGACATATCCAAAGCCTTCGACACAGTTCCCCACTGTGTGATGGGCAGCTGTCTAAAAGCTAAAGGGGTCCCATCAGCTGCCGCACAGTACTTAACAGAAATGTACAAAGATTGCAAGACAAGAATAATGTGCAGAGGCGGTGACATGGTTGAGACAAACCTCAAGAGAGGTGTCAAACAGGGCGACCCGCTATCGCCCTTACTGTTTAATATTATACTGGATCCCATAATTGGGAAAATTGGCGAGACGACGGAGGGCATACAAATGGGAGACGAGAAGGTCTCCGTAATAGCCTTCGCGGACGATCTGGTACTGCTAGCTAGAACCAAGAATGAGGCCGCCAAGCAAAATAAAATGCTTGCAAGCTACCTTAAGAAGCTAGGAATGAGCGTAGCGGCCTCCAAATGTTCGGCATTCCAGATCGCCCAGAATAATAAGACATGGTATATGGTGGACCCGAGGTTGGAAACGGGTGGATTGCCCATACCGTATTCCGACCCGGAGTCCACCTTCAAATACTTAGGGATACAAATCGATCCATGGAGAGGCCTGCGCGGCTCCTCGATCAGAGAAATAGTAGAGGCCGTAAAGAACGTTAGGCGGTTTAAACTAAAACCGCATCAGAAGGTGAACTTAATTAGGACGTACCTCCTGCCGAGATATATTCACAGGCTGGTGGCGAACGCTCCACCCCTGGGCACCCTTAAACAACTAGACCATGAAATAAAGCAAGAGATCAAGCAGATCCTTCGGCTCCACCCATCCACAACAGATGGAATAATTTACACGAGCAAGAGCCATGGGGGCCTGGGTGTCCAGAGGGTGGAGAATATAGTAAAGCTGGCAAAGCTAAGGAGCGCACTAAGAATGAGGACAGCAACAGACGAAGCTGTCCGAATAGCGCTCCTTGGGCAGGAGAGTACGATCCGCAAATACGCCACCTCCATCGGCCTAGACTGGGACACTGGAATAACGGAGGAGAATATAGAGGAAGCACGCAAGGGCCTCAAAAAGAAGGAAACTGGCAAATTGAGACAGCTCGTCTCCCAGGGGCAGGGGATAAGAGAATTCTTCAGGGACAAGATTGGCAATGAGTGGCTGTACAACCCCGACCTGCTAAAGCCGTCAAGGTACCTAGACGCGCTGAGACTAAGAACGAATACATTCGGCACAAGAGTGGTCCTCAACAGAGTGAAAAAGACCTCTAACGTCCAGTGCCGACGGTGCAGCAATCAGGCCGAGACCCTGGGGCATATACTAGGCAATTGCACCCACACGAAGGCCCATAGAATTAGAAGGCACAACGAAATCTGTAACCTCATTAAAAGCAAAGTGCCTAGCCACTGCGCGGTGTTCATGGAACCCACGGTAAACGTCCTGGGAGAGCTGCGTAAGCCAGATCTGGTTATCAAAGACCAGGATACGGTTTACGTAGTTGATGTCACGGTCCGGTACGAGGACCGTGAAAATCTCTCCCAGGCGTACCGCGAGAAAGAAAGGAAATATAAGGACACCGCGGAATACTGGAAAATCAAAATGAGTGGAGTAAGGGCAGAAACAATACCAATTGTAGTGGGATGCAGGGGAGCCATGCCTAAGATGACAATAAGCAACATGAAACCCTCCGGTCGTCAATCGAAATAGCCAACGAATTCATCGACTACGATCATATTACATGATCGACATACACCAAAATACATGTTAACTTATTATGTGATGTCCTATTTATTTATTTATTTATTTATTATCTTACCCAATGACTGTTGACGTACGGCGCTACCCTGGAACTCTACCTTCCTTTTAAGGAAGGCCGGACGACCGGGGTAGTATGTCTCAGTTTGGGACTGCCGGAAATCAACTTATGATTTTACAATTGACAAGGCGCAAGCCGACGGCGAACTAATCTATTTTATTTTCAGGTGACTGAGTCCGAAAGGCGCTGCCTTGAAACTCTGCCTTCCTTTTAAGGAAGAACGGACGAACAAGGCAGTATGTCTCAGATTTGGACTGCTGGAAAGACTCTCAAGAATTTTACCTTAGACGAGGCTTCGGCCGAGCTAAAGTTTGAACGATTGACGAAGCAGCTGCCAGCAGAGAATTTGTATTAGCCCGTCTCGGCCTTATACACCGAGCGGTGCGAGTTCCATTATACTATTGTATAATGGGGCGCGGGGCGGGCTCTAAGCATGGAGAGCCCGGGGCGGCGCCTTCGCGAGGCCTCCCTGACAACACACTTCGGTGTGGCTAAGATCGCCTCCCGAAAGGGGAGGCGATGTCGCCCCGTTCCTGATTTTTCCATGAACCGCAGGCAGGTCCCATGGCAGCGGAAGCTAGAAAGTAGGCCTGCATTTATATTTACACTACATTACTGTTTCGTTAACTAGTTATAGATACACCTAACGCGCTGGTGTTAAATTCGCGCGGAAGTATGCTTAACTTAGTCGATGAGTTAAGCACAGGTTATAGCCAAATGCCTCGTCATCTAATTAGTGACGCGCATGAATGGATTAACGAGATTCCCTCTGTCCCTATCTACCGGGAGGCGAAGACTGGCTTAGGACTTCTGGAGTGACACGTTCACCGAGAACTAAAACTCTAATGGAACTGATGTTGATCCTTAGATCAATTTCGGCGAAGTTGGTGGGCCGAAGCCGGTCAAATCCGCTCACCTCACCTCCTCGTGGGGCCTCCTGGGACTCCTGCCACGACACGTTTCGGGTAGTGAGTGCGAAAGAGTGACTGGTAACTTAAAGGGCGGTGTAGGTACGCACCGTCCGAATACCGTAAGCCCGTGGTCATGTTTCGCGGGAACGGGGGTCTTGCCTTCATTGGCCGGGCCGTGAGGATGACAACCTCTATAAAAAATCCCTAACCCCAAGCTATGGTGCGTGGTGAAGAGGGGCGTTCCAGTCGAGGGGACTGGGACGTGGTTGGTGGGTGCACCAGCCGCTAGCGACCAACCTCTGGGTACCTGGCGAATCCCAGTTGTATTCAGCCTTACCGGGGTAAAGCGGCTCTGCCCCGGTGGACCTTTATTTCCGACTCACTCGTGGGACCAAGTATGTCAGTGTCTAAAAATAAAAACAAAAATATGGATGTAGAAGTGGATGATGTAGAGAAGGAGGTTACTCCCAGGAGGGGGAGGAGCCGTGCTAGCTCGATAGCTTCGTCAACCGGGGATGGTACGCCTGTTCTTAAGCGCAAGAGGCTTTTTGAGGGCTCTCCGGGCTGTAGTTCTCAGCCCGGGAAGGAAGTGCTCGATGAGGTTAGAATCGAACGAGAGTCTTTGGAAATTTTTTTATTCAATGATGCGAATAAGGTTAGCAAAGGAGTTATTAAATTTGTACTCTCTAAGTAGAGCATTCTTGAAACTAGACTCCAACAGGAAATTTTAGAAAAGGAAAGGCTCCTGGCTGTTGCGGAGCAGTCCAAGCAGAGACCAACGTACGCTCAGGCAGCTGCGGGTGCTCCTCTTGGGGGCAGGGCGCCTGGAAAAGCTCCTTCTAAATTAAAAAAGCAGAAAGGTGAGGTTCTGATAATAAAACCCAAGGAACCCGATGACTCTAGGTCCAATGAAGAATTAAATAAAACTTTGTTGGACGTTCTTAAGGACAGGCGGAAAGATCTTAAAGGTAGAGGTATTAGGCAGTTACGGGCCAAGGGTGTTCTAATTGAGGTCGCGGACAAGGAAGATATAAAGATAATACAGGAAGCCCGTTTGGACCGAGTGGGCTTATGCGCAAATGAACCACGGAAGCTTGATCCATGCGTCATCATATATGACGTTGAAAAGGACTGGAAAGTTGAAGAATTAAAAGAGGAATTAGTCTCTAAGAACTTTGGGGGTCTGTCCGACTCAGATGTTAAAGATATTGAAAGAGACTTAGTGTTTAGACACGCTGTTAAGTCTAAGAGCGAGAACAGGGTGCACTGGATTGTGCAGCTCCCTTTTAAGGGTTTTAATAAATTAAAGGATAACGGTAGAGCGTTTATGCTGTGGCGCGCTTATAGTGTGAAAGAATATATAAACATAGCAAGGTGCTATAAGTGCCATGTTTATGGCCATATCGCTAAACATTGTGGAGAGCCCAAGCAACTGTGTGAAACTTGTGGCTCTACGGAGCACACTCGAGACGCCTGTAAAAATAGGGACAGTCCTAAATGTCCTATTTGCATCAAACATAAAAGAAAGGATGTCGAGCATAATCTGCGTAGCAAGAATTGCCCTGAGTATATTAGGCAAATTGAATTATATAAAAACAAAATCAAATGGTCCTAAGAATCGCTCAAATCAACGCGATGAGGTCAATTGCGGTTGCTACCGAATTGAGGAATTTATTTGCAGATGATAAATTCGACATCCTATGTATTCAGGAACCCTACACCTTTAAGGGTGTAGTTAAAGGATTTAATTATCCCTCCACAAGTATTATTTTCCCCACAGTTGATAGGCCTTGGGTTGCCGTTCTGGCTAACAATAAAGTGGACAATTTCGTCTTAAGTAGGTTTCAAAGCGCTCACATGCTCACCGTTGAGTTTTTGTTCGGGAGTTTCAAGTTTTACTTGATTAATATCTATTGTCAACACTCTTTAAATATTGATCTATTTATATATGATTTGGACAGATGCCTCGAGGTGATTGGAGCCGAAAAGGTTTTAGTGGTCATGGACGGCAATGCTAAGTCTATATGCTGGTACTCCGACCAAACGGATGAAGGCGGTCGAAAATTGGAAGATTTTATAGCTACGAGAAAGCTATGTATTTTAAATAATGCTTCGGAGTTTAATACTTATAGTAGTATTCATGGCAGTTCGAACATTAACATTACTCTTTGTACGGAAGGCCTTTTGCGTAGGATTTACGATTGGTCCGTCACTCAGTTGGTCACAATTTCAGACCATAATTTGATTTCTTTTAAGTTGGGGTCGCCTGAGTCGAGTTCTTTGGGTATACAAAAGTCCTTAAAGTATAATATTAAAAAAGCAGATTGGGATAAATTTAATGAATTAATAGATAAGTACTTTTCCAATGAGCTTTTGGAGCTCATTAAAAGCAGTAGTATAAACAGAGCTTTAAAAATGTTTAATAGAGCCCTGCACCTTGCCTGGGCGGGAGCAATCCCGAGGAAGGGTCTCTGCGTTGGATCTGTTCCGTGGTGGACGGTTGAGTTAGACATCCTTAGACGACAAACCTCCAGGAGTAGGAAAGAGCTTAGCAGAGCGAGGCGTTTAAATCTTGAGACGCTCGAGTCATATATTGCTAAGTATAAAAGAAATAGAAACAAATATGTTTCTGAAATCCGTAAACAGAAAATGCAGTCCTGGAGGAAGTATGTTAAGATGGAAGGCAACAGGGACCCATGGGGGTTGATTCATAAGATTGCCCGAGATAAACTAAGAAAACATCTAAACATTGTCAGTCTGCGACTCTCTGATGGTGAGTTTACTGACTCATGGTGTGATTCAGTGCTCACGTTGTGCAAGAAATTTTTTCCTGATGACGATATTAGTAACGAAACGACTTATCATCAGAATATAAGAGTTTTAAACAAGAAGTATGTATGTTATAACCTCGAGCCAAGAGTTTCTGAGCAGGAACTTGCCCACGCCTTAAAGAGGACCAAGAATCAGAAAGCGCCTGGAATGGACAGTTTTCCCCCCGAGATTGTTAAAGCTGTTGGCAGAACTCGAAGTGATTTGCTACTGCTGATTTTCAATAAATGTTTGGAGGCTGGTACATTTCCGACCCAGTGGAGAAATGCAAAGGTAGTCATTATTCCCAAGAAGATGGACATTGATCCGAAAGAGTCTGGTTCTTATCGCCCTATTTCTCTTTTATCTATATTTAGTAAAGTTTTCGAAAGAATTCTCGTGGATCGTATTCAAGTTCAATACGAGGAGCGTGGTCTTGCCAGTAATTTGCAATTTGGATTTAAGAAAGGGGTTAGTGTGGAAGACGCCCTCCTTAATTTCCAAAAAGAAAAAGATACGACAGAGAAAAAGTATGTCTTGGCAATTTTCGTAGATATAGTCGGAGCCTTCGACCACCTTTGGTGGCCCGGCATTAAGAATCGTTTAATAGTTGCGGGGTGTAGCCAAACTTTAATCAAGATTGTGCATAAGTATTTTTCTAATAGAAAGATAAAAATAGAAAACAACAATCAATGTGTCACGTAAAAAGTTGCCAGAGGATGTCCGCAGGGTTCAATTTTTGGCCCTGCGGCGTGGAATTGGTGTTTAGATGAGTTTCTCAACAATTTTGCTCTAGAATTCCATAATGAAAGGGTTGGAATTACGGCATATGCTGATGATGTAGTTTTTACCATCAAGGGTAATTCGAGATTGGAATTACAAAATAATGGCAACCCCGCACTTGAGTATTTTCAGACTTGGTGCTGTAACAACAAATTGAGGATATCTCATACGAAAACCAAGGCGATGTTGATAAAGGGCAAACTGGATATAAGGAGACCACCTATCATAAGGATTGCTGACAGGACCATAAGGATCGTTAATAGACACAAATATTTGGGGATTTTGATTGATGACAAAATGACTTTTGTGCCACACATAACATTTAAAGGACAAAGTTACAAACTATATTATGAAGCTTAGAAGATTCGCCCACGAGGACTGGGGGATTAGGAAGCCAATTATGGACGTCTTTTACAAGGCGGTCTGTGTTCCTATATTCACATACGGTGCGGTTTTGTGGAGCTCTCGAGCCTGCGGTTCGGCCGCTTTGCGGAAATTGAACTCTTTACAGAGAATAATCTTATTGACCATGTCTGGAGCATGTCGCACAACCTCGACAGCAGCTCTGCAGGTTTTAAAGGGGTTCTTACCAATTAAGCTGGAGATACTTAAAGCAGGATACAGCAGAAGAACCAAGAAAGGTCTGCCCATTGACTGGGAGGAGTTGGACGTGGCGATTCCTCCTGCTGAGGGATCGTCGGTTGATGATAAATTAAAGATCATTAGCCAAAAGATGCTAGATATATGGCAGCACAAGTGGAACGGAGGAGTTCATGGAAGAGGCACCTACCTATTCATTAGTGATGTGAACTTTCACTCTGATAGACAATGGTTCACCCCGTCTAGATACACTACGTATCTTATTACGGGTTATGGGTCTATCAATTTTTCGCTTCATCGTAGAGGTCTGGTGACTTCGGCGAGTTGCCCGGCCTGTGGGGCAGTAAATGAAAATGTTGTTCATATTCATTTTGAATGCCCTATCTATTTAGAGTTTAGATATGAGGCGCTCCTTAGAGGGGTGTCCGATCTCGGAAATTTGATCCAGACTAAAACAAGTTTCTTATTATTACAAGAGTATGCAGCAAAAGTATTTAACAAAAGAAAAACTTACCTTTGAGAATTTCGGTTGCAAGAGTTACCTGAAAAAAGATAAGACATATAGTTTCACAGCTAGAAATAGAGGGTCCGCCTCCCGTGGCGGGGACGGGAACGTTGGGAATATTTTAACCCCAACGGCTAAGTGACCCATAAGAGAAATTTTGTCTTGACATACCTAAACTGAACAATAAGTAATTTTAGGCATAAGAGTTTTCTTTTTTGAAGCAAGGCAATATCCTGATGGATGAGCATAACGCAGTGATGAGCGTAGGCTCCGATACTGCATAAAGGCTTGAGCCAAAAAAAAAAAAAATGTCCCTATCTACCCCATCTACGAGATTCCCTCTGTCCCTCTGTCCCTATCTACTACCGACAATACGGATTCCGCCCTGGACGATCAACCGAGGACGCCTTGGTTAAGTTCAGGGAAGTGGTCTCCAGCCGGAACGAGAAGTACGTGCTGGGCCTCTCATTTGACATTGCTGGCGCCTTTGACAACGTCTGGTGGCCTAGTGTTCTGTGCGAACTAAAGAGACGAGAATGCCCAAAAAATCTCTATAAACTAATGGTGGACTATTTCACCGACCGTGTAGTCTGTATAAATTCAAAACACGGAAAGGTGAGCAAAACAGTCACCAAAGGCTGCCCCCAGGGGTCAATACTTGGCCCAAGCTGCTGGAACCTCATCTTTGATGAAGTTCTAAGAATACTAATGAACACCGAGCTCGAATGCGAGCTAATAGCATATGCGGACGATCTCCACGTGATCATATATGGTAACTCGAGGAGAGAACTCCAAGAAAAAGGGCAAAAGGTCGCCCTAGCAATCTCTGAGTGGTGTGCCACTCAGAAGCTAACGCCCTCGGCGACCAAGACCGAAATGATCCTCTTGAAAGGTACTCTGGATAGGGATCGACCTCCTACAATAAAGATCGATGGGAGGAGCGTGACTCTGAGAGCTACCATCAGGTACCTCGGAGTACACTTCGATGAGA